>JAJGOT010000247.1:0-102500 GCA_022457155.1 Cladopsammia gracilis | reverse complement strand
TCTGAAAATTCATGGCCTATGAAAATCCATGGCCTTTGAACCTTCATGGCCTATGAAAATCCATGGCCTCTGAATATTCATGGCCTATGAAAATTTATGGTCTCTGAAAATTCATGGTCTATGAAAATCCAAGGTCTTTGAAAATCCATGGCCTCTGAAAATTCTTGGCCTCTGAAAATTCATGGGTTATGAAAATCCATCGCTTCTGAAAATTTATGGCCTCTGAAAATTCATGGCCTCTGAAAATTCATGGCCTACGAAAATCCATGGCCTCTGAAAATTCATGGTTTATGGTTTATGAAAATCCATGGCTTCTGAAAATTCATGGCCTATGAAAATCCATGGCTTCTTAAAATTCATGGCCTCTGAAAATCAATGGCCTATGAAACTCCATTTTCAGAGGCCATGGATTTTCATAGACCATGAATTTTCAGAAGCCATGGATTTTCAGAGGCAATGGATTTTCAGACGATGAATTTTCAGAGGCCATGGATTTTCATTGGCATGAATTTTCAGAGGCCATGAATTTTCACAGGCCATAAATTTCATGGCCATGAATTTTCATAGCCCATGAATTTTTATAGGCCATGAATTTTTAGAGGCCATGAATTTTCATTAGCCAGGAATTTTCAGAGGCCATGGATTTTCATTGGCCATAAATTTTCATAGGCCATGGATTTTCATACGCCATAGATTTCCATAGGTGTAGGAGAACAACAAAGCACTGAAAGCAGTTCTTTTAATCTGTCACGCGAATTCCCATACAAACTTTCACCACTTGGATCGCTAGCTATTCACAGGATGTTTCGTGGTTTTGATTCGATTCATTCGTTCGTTCGTTCAGTACAGCTGAAACGAGTAAGCACAAACGAGTCAATAAATCGTAATTTACAGCAATGGAACACGAAACGACGGTTGAAAATATACACCCTAATGTTCTTACATTAATTTTTGGGCTCTTTCAGGCTCTTCTCCATCTTAGCGAGTGCCAAAAGCGAACAAACTTCGACGAGACAAACTACAAAATGCCATTACTCGCTGCAAAACAACGCACATGGTCTTACATCACGTGACCCCTGCTAAGGGGGGTTCTGAGGGGACGCGGGACAACAAACCGTCCCTAACAATAGGTCATGGATTTCCATAGGCAACGGATTCCCATAGGCTATGCATTTCCATAGGCGATGGATTTTCAGAAGCCCTGGATTTTCATAGGCCATGGATTTCCTTAGGCAATGGGATTTCCGTAGGCGATGGATTTCCATAGGCGTTCTATTTCTTTAGGCCATGAATTTTTACAGGCCATAGATTTCATGGGCGGCACGGTGGTCTAGTGGTTAGCGCGTCGGACTTTCAACCTGAAGGTCAGTGGTTCGGTGCCTGGTCTCTGCCGTCGTGTTGTTTCCTTAGACAAGAAACTTTACTTCACACTGTCTCTCTCCACCCAGGTGTATAAATGGGTACCGGCGACAAAATGCTGGGGGTAACCTTGCGATGGACTAGCATCCCATCCAGGGGGGAGTAGCAATATTCCTAGTTGCTTCATGCTACAGAAACCGGGTTAAGCTCCGGCCGTGTGGGCCATCGTGGCTTGTGTGCGACTTCACCTTACCTTATAGATTTCATGGCTGTGCATTTTCATAGGGCACGAATTTTGTGGCCATGGATTTTATGGCCATGGATTTCACGCACCGTGGATTTTCATTTGCCATGGATTTTCAAAGGCCCTGAATTTTCAAAGGCCATGCATTTAATGGCCATGGACTTTCATACGCCATGGATTTCATGACCCTGGATTTTCATAGGCGATGGATTTTCATAGGCCCTGGATTTCCATAGGCCATGGATTTCCATACGCCATGGATTTCCATACGCCATGGATTTCCATAGGTCATGGATTTCCATAGGCAATTTATTCCCATAGGCCATGGATTTCCGTAGTCTATGGATTTTCACAGGCCCTGGATTTCCATAGGTGATGTGATTTCCGTAGGCCATGGATTTCATGGCTAGGGAGTGTCATAGGCCATGAATTTTATACAGGCCATGGATTTCATGGCTGTGGATTTTCATAGGGCACGAATTTCATGGCCATAGATTTTTATAGGCCATGGATTTTGTGGCCATGGATTTCACGGTCATGGAGTTTTGAAGGCCACGGATTTCACGGCCATGGATTTCAAGGCTTTGGATTTTCATTTGCTATGGATTTTCAAAAATCCTGAATTTTAAAAGGACATGCATTTAATGGCCATGGATTTCATTGCCCTGGACTTCATAAGCCATAGAGTATCATAGGCCATGGATTTTGCATAGGCCCTGAATTTTCATAGGCCATGGATCTTCATAGGCCATGGATTTCAATAGGTGATGGATTTTCACAGGCCATGGATTTCATGGCTAGGGAGTTTCATAGGACATAAATTGATACAGGCCATGGATTTCATGGCTGTGGATCTTCGTAGGCCACGAATTTCGTGGCCATGGATTTTTATAGGGCATGGATTGTCATTGGATTTCCATGGCCCATGGATTTCCATAGGCCATGGAATTTCATAAGCGATGGAGTTGAATAGGCCCTGGATTTCCATAGGTAATGGATTTTCATAGGGCCTGGATTTTCATAGGCCATGGATTTCATAAGCCATGCAGTTTCATAGGCCATGGATTTTCATAGGCCACGGATTTCCATAGGCGATGGATTTCCGCAGGCCATGCATTTTCATAGGCGATGGATTTCCATAGGCAATGGAATTTCATAAGCGATGGATTTTAATAGGCCCTGGATTTTCATTAGTCTCATAAGGCATGGAGTTTCATAAGCCATGGAGTTTCATAGGCCCTGGATCTTCACAGGCCATGGATCTTTATAGGCTATCGATTTCAATAGGCGATGGATTTCTATAGGCGATGAAGGATTTCCATAGGGGATGGATTTCCATAGGCCATGGAATTTCATAAGCGATGTATTTCAATAGGCCCTGGATTTTCATAGGGCATGGATTTCATAAGCCATGGAGTTTCATAGGCCATGGATTTTCATATGCTCTGGATCTTCACAGGCCATGGATCTTCATAGGCCACAGATTTCCATAGGCGATGGATTTCCATAGCCACTGGATTTTCACAGGTCATGGACGTTCATAGGCCATGGATCTTCATAAGCCATGGATCCTCATAGGCCTTGGAGATTGATAGGCCATGGCTTTCTATAGGCGATGGATTTCCACAGGCCATGCATTTCCATAGGCAATGGATTTCCATAGGCGATGGACTTCCGTAGGTGATGGTTTTCCATAGGCAATGGATTTCCATAGGCCATGGAGTTTCATAGGCCCTGGATTTTCATAGGCCATGGACTTCCATAGGCCATGCATTTCATGGCCCTGGATTTCCATAGGCAATGGTTTTCCATAGGCGATGGTTTTCCATAGGCCATGGATTTCATAAGTCATGGAGTTTCATAGGCCCTGGATTTTCATAGGCCCTGGATTTTCATAGGCCTTGGATTTCATGGCCATGGAGTTTTGTAGGCCACGGATTTCAAGGCCATGGATTTTCAAAGGCCCTGCATTTTCATAGGCCATGCATTTAATGGCCATGTAACCTGCGATCAGGCGTTTTTTTTTTGGAGGGAAAGTCGGCGGAGAGCGGGGAGGGAAGAAAAGAGGGGAGGAAATCTGCCTGATACATTTATTTAACGACCCCCCCTGCCACCCCCAAATTAAGAAATCTGTCAACTGTCAAAATGTAGCCAATCAAATTTAACCGGATATGACATCGCTTGTTTACAGTTGACGCTTGGCAGTCTTTGCGACTTGCCGCCTTCGTATAATTTCCTAGTGCTAGTGAAAATGTTTAATTTTCCGATCAGTAAAAAGTGGCAAATTGAGATGTTGCTAATGAAATCATGCACAGCACATGCACAGCTACTTTTGCAAAACCAGTTTAACCGTAGGTGCACTGTGGAAAGAGCTGTGGAACAGCTGAAAGAATTATTTCATCAGATTTGATCAAGAGCGTCGGAATATTAAATAAACATTAACATTCATTCTACCTAATTCTACAGCAGCAGGCTCACGAAATTGTCAGAGAATTTCTTCGTTGAACTGAAGACCATTTAAGCTCGCAAGGATAAGCAACTGACATTGCAACAAAACGGCTCCACAATAAATCGCCAAGCAGATAGACTCCAAGTTCGTTAGAAGCATTTATATTTTCTAATTAGCCTGATAACAAAAATCCATCGATACTGCTGGAAAAAGCATCTCAAAATTAGTTAAGTGGCCAAGTTTAAAAGCGATACGTTTGTCCGCGATACGTGAACGTCTGTGAAATTTGCCGACTTTGCAGAGCAATATCTCCACTATTTTAAAAGATATCACTTTTAAACTTGGCCACTTTACTAATTATGAGATGCTTTTTTCAGTAGTGTCGATGGATTTCTGCTATCCGGCCAATATAAAAATTTGGAAAAACCGTGACAAGGTCTATTATTAAAGTTCTAATTCTACCAGGCTGGTCAGAGCGACAGCGTCTTCTCGCAAACAAATAATTCGTCTAATACATTCTTTCTGCTTGTCCTTCAAGGACTTGTGAATAAAATCTCGAAGGGACAAATTCGAAGCCGATGATAATTCACCATTCAACACGACAGCCGCAATGATAAACTTGTGTTTTGGGCACATACATGTTTCAGACCGGAAGTTATAACTGTAACCCAGGTAACCAATCAGAATGCAGCTCATTGATTTTTTGTTTTACGACCAATCACAAAAAATTCAGATTCTGACTTTTTTGCCGAAAGGTTCATTAAATAATTATATCAGGTCACCTTCATAGGCCATGGATTTCATGGCCCTAGATTTCATAAGCCATGCATTTTTATAGGCCCTGGATTTTCGTAGGCCATGGATTTTCATAGGCCCTGGATTTCATGGCCATGGAGTTTTGTAGGCCACCGATTTCACGGCCATGGATTTCAAGGTCATAGAATTTCCTAGGCCGTGGATTTTCATCAGCCATGAATTTTCAGAGGCTATGGATTTCCATTGGCCATAAATTTTCATAGGCCATGGCTTTTTATACGCCATGGATTTCCATAGGTCATGGATTTCCATAGGTGACGGATTCCCATAGGCCATGGATTTCCATAGGCTATGCATTTCCATAGGCTATGCATTTCCATAGGCGATGGATTTTCATAAGCCCTGGATTTTCATAGGCCATGGGATTTCCATAGGCGATGGATTTCCATAGGCGATGGATTTCCATAGGCGTTCGATTTCCTTAGGCCATGAATTTTTACAGGCGATAGATTTCATGGCTGTGCATTTTCATAGGGCACGAATTTTGTGGCCATGGATTTTTATAGGCCATGGATTTTATGGCCATGGATTTCACGGTCATGGAGTTTTGTAGGCCGTGGATTTTCATTTGCCATGGATTTTCAAAGGCCATGAATTTTCAAAGGCCATGAATTTAATGGCCATGGACTTTCATACGCCATGGATTTCATGACCCTGGATTTCATACGCCATGGAGTTTCATAGGCCATGGATTTTCATAGGCCATGGATTTCCATAGGTCATGGATTTCCATAGGCGATGGATTCCCATAGGCCCTGGATTTCCATAGGCCATGGATTTCATGGCTAGGGAGTGTCATAGGCCATGAATTTTATACAGGCCATGGATTTCATGGCTGTGGATTTTCATAGGGCACGAATTTCATGGCCATAGATTTTTATAGGCCATGGATTTCACGGTCATGGTGTTTTGAAGGCCACGGATTTCACGGCCATGGATTTTCATTTGCTATGGATTTTCAAAAATCCTGAATTTTAAAAGGACATGCATTTAATGGCCATGGATTTCATTGCCTTGGACTTCATAAGCCAGAGTATCATAGGCCATGGATTTTGCATAGGACCTGGATTTTCATAGGCCATGGATCTTCATAGGCCATGGATTTTCATAGGCCATGGGATTTCCATAGGCGATGGATTTCCATAGGCGTTCGATTTCCTTAGGCCATGAATTTTTACAGGCGATAGATTTCATGGCTGTGCATTTTCATAGGGCACGAATTTTGTGGCCATGGATTTTTATGGCCCCTCCCTCATTAATTGCCATTTTATATTATACATTTATCGTCCGCCATCTTTGTTTACCATGCTCCTCTATAGGCTTACATGAAGTAATACCGCTGTCTCACGTTGCGCTGTTGCAAGGCAACTGTAGGACATCTTTATATGAATATAAATATATTTTTCGCTCAAATTCGCACGGCTTAGCTCCCGAGGCACGACAAATTTATTAACCTTGCTTCGTGAGGAATAAATTTCATTTTATAGGTGTTTGTGGGTCGTTTTGGATCGTTTTGGATCATTTTCTGGGTCGTTGTGGATCGTTGTGGATCATTTTCTGGGTCGTTGTGGATCGTTGTGGATCATTTTCTGGGTCGTTGTGGGTCGTTGTGGATCATTTTGGGTCGTTGTGGGTGGTTCCGTGTTTTAGTAACTACATTTGTAGGCCATGGATTTCAACTCCATGGATTAAGGCCGTGGATTTTCCTTTTTCAAAGGACATGCATTTAATGGCCAGGGAGTTTCATAGGCCATGGATTTCATGGCCCTGGATTTTATACGCAATGGAGTTTCATAGGCCATGGAGTTTCATAAGCATAGAATTTCCATAGCCCTGGATTTATGGCTAAGGAGTTTCATAGGCCATGAATTGTTATAGGCCATGGATTTCATAGGCCACGAATTTCGTGGCTATGGATTTTATGGGCATGGATTTCACGGCCATAGATTTCAAGGCCGTGGATTTTCAAAGGCCCTGAATTTTCAAGGCCATGGAATTCCATAAGCGAAGGATTTCAATAGGCCCTGGATTTTTATAGGCGATGTATTTCATAAGCTATGGAGTTTCATAGGCCATGGATTTTCATAGGTATGTTCTAGATATATCGATGTTTGTCAATCTTTATACTGTCAACAACCTGAAGTAAGACATGGTTGGGTAACCCGAATGCAAAGACAAACACATTCATTGTTTACCTTTTTTATATCTTTGATGACAAGAGTGAACTCCTTAAAGAAAGGAGAGTCACTGAAACAAGTGAAAAAAAGTGCAGTCGGGAAAGCATTGGCCAGTGATCAGTCTGCAAATAAAAGATCCAAAACATCACAAAAACAGCTATTGGTATCAAAGAAAGCCAAAGTTACAGATGACGAAAAAGCAAAAAAACGAAGCCAAAAAAGCAAAGGCGGAAAACGTAGAGGCTGAAAAAGGAGGAATGCAGAAATTGCAGCCAAAATTACACAACCTACCAAGAGAATTTCTTCTCAGCACCGACAGAATAACTCACATCGGTCTACTGAACTCCATCAAGAAGGCAACAATATCCATTCCCTTAGCCTGCCAGCTTTCAGAAAACAGAGTCCAAGCACAGCTGATCCCTCTACATCAAGCAAGAAACAACCTGTAAATAGGAAGCAAAAAACACCACACAGACCAAAGGATAAAACAGTTTCGTGACTAACCGTTTGTTTGGGTTTTTGCGGTTTCGAGTGGTTTCTCATTGGTTGCTGCACAACGGGAAATGTCAAAATCAAATCAAAGTGTTCACGTTTTTGGATTCGCACAGTAAGAATTCCTAGGAACGAAGGTGTGAAATTTCACGGTAATTGGAACATGTAATTCCTAGGAATTCCAAGCTTTGCTTGGTCTTGATTAGCATGGAGAAATTCCTAGGAATTCCGAGGAATTACTAGGAATCTGAGAGAAATAAATAATAGAGACCTTAAGATTGAGGTTTTTCGGCATTTCCCGCGAACCGCGAACGTCAAGAAGTCACGTGATCAGTGCCTTGCCGTCAGGTTTGCGGTTTGAGGTTCACGTTTGTACCGCAAGACCACGCTCTAGAGGTAAGTGATTTACCGCAAGTTTTTTTGTACCCTAAAACATCACAATCCCACGTTTGAGAGGAAATACTACTTTTTAGAACTCTTTCGCTTATTAATTATCGAATTCTTTTTCATAGAAACGTAATTTTGAAGACGATTTCTCAGCTAAAATAGAAGTGAACGAATGAATGAAAACAAACATGGCAACCGGCTATTTGTTGTTGGAACTGTTTTGCCAGTCGGATTACTTTGTGGTTAAACTACAATAAATAAAGTAAAACAAAAGCCAATTTCTGATGATATGTGAATGCATGAATGTATACTTTGTTTCCTAGATGGCTCCGTTCAGATGGCCGAGTTTAGAAAATGATCTTGCCCTGGCTAAAGAAGTTGCTTCCAGAAAGCCACAAACACATCAGGAATGGGATGAAATAGCAAATGTTCTCAGTAAAGTCTTTAATTCCGACAGCAACAGAATTGACCTAAAGGGCCGCGGATGCCGAGAAAGATTGACAAGGCTCATTGAAAAGAATGAACAAGATGACAAAAAGTCGCTCAAAAAGTAAGGGCTAGCACATGCATAAGTTATAAACTTATATAGTGGGCACGACATGGTATATGCAGAAGCATCATTTTATTCTAGAATATTTTAAACAAACAAGTTCTAACAAGGAACCCCTTTGTCTCAGTTAAATAGGTTGTTTATTTAGCTCATGGTCTTGATGACAGCCTCTCAGTGAATCAGTACATTTGTAAAGTACATATGCCAAGACTGTGCCCACAATGCCAAATGCCTTAGGATTTGTTCATTCCCAACCCAAACACTGTTGCACTGTTGTTTATTCTTTAAATTACCAAAAGATCTGGAACCGAGGAGGAATACAATGAGCTAAGCCAACTGCTACAGGATATCGCCACATACAGAAAAGACATGGAAGAGTATAAAGCAAAAACTGCAAAAGAGAAGGAACATAAAAAAAAGAAAGAGAGGGAAGATAAAAAGATGGGTGAAGAAATCAGAAAAAAAGCCATGGAAGGGCTGGTATCCAGTGAGTATGCTACATTCTTTTGCATGACTCTTAGTAATATGCCTTTTCTTTTGGTCTTTCTTCCCAGTCGTAGGCATGGGGGGCACTCCCATAAGGGAACCGCCAAGTGAAAAGGGACCTTATTTGGTATTTTGTCAAATTTTTGATTAGATTCGGAAAGCTTAGTACTGTGTATAAACAATGAGCACATTATTTATTTACATTTTGCATTTTATTTACATTTACATTTTGGGAAAATTTACTCAAAGATAGAAAAAAGTTTATTCAAGATCCTGACTCCCTTACAAGGGGGATCAACATCTCATTTCTAATGCGCTTTGCTTTAAACCATTCTGTTGTTCAATCTTTTCTAGAGCGTAAACGAGAAGAGGGTAGTAGTGATGATGATGAGTATACTAGCAATGATGATGATTACGAGTCTGAAAGTACCAGTACTTCAGGCAGTGGTTCTAAAAGAGGTGGGTATTCATATCATGATATAGGGTGTCCTGTCATTTGGTGGCTATAGAAATATTTCCAAAAACTATCCATGCCCCAATGACATCAAAAGACCCCCCCCCCGCCCCTCTAGAAATGCTCCCTCCAAATGTAGAATATATTGATTTTCATGCAAAATGCGATTTATCTCCTATAAAATATAGCATTTAACCCCCCCCCCCCCCCCAAACCCACCCCACCCCTCTGGAACCTCCAATAAGACACACAAAAAAAAATTAGTCAGCACAGGTACCAAGTAGCAAAAAATAACAACTACCTGGTGAGTTTTTAGCAGAATGGAAACTGGATGTTTAAATAATCAGCTGAATGTTCTGAAAAATAGCTTCAGTTACTCTGGAGCAGTTCTTTGGAATAACTTACCAATCGAGTTGCGGCAGGCTGACTCCCTTAGAGCATTCCGGGCTGGCTGCGAGCGTTTCTTCTCGTCATGAAAATTCAGAATTTTTACACACGGCACTCATGTAAAGCAGGTTTTTAAATTTCGCATTTAATATTATTGTTGTATAGTTATTGATTATTTAGGGTAATTTTAGTAATGTAGTTCTAGCTATTACATATTTTATAATAATTTTGTATTAATTAGGTTTTTATAGTTGTACTGATGAGTTTACCGTGTCTAGATAAAGTTATCCTATCCTATCCTATCCTATCATGTCACAGAGACTACTGGGAGTGTAAACCTCAAAAATGAAAAATTGGGAAATATTGAAACAAGGGAAAGGGGGTGATTGTGAGCCCTTTAAAGTTTCAATAATGCTCTCAACTCTAATAAGCCCCTCTCCTTCCGTTTGTCTACATTTTTCAGGTTCACAGGAAAAATGTTCAGAAACTGCTGCTTTCACGACTTTTCATAAAATTTGTCCCAGCCCTTTAAAAAAAACAACAAACAATGGCCACTCCCTCATTAATTGCCATTTTTGTTTTTCACTGACAGCCAAGAAAGGCAAGGTAACAAGCAAGAGAGCAACCCGACTTTCTGCAGATGCTTGAAAAGAAAAACGAAAGAAAAGCAGACCTTAAAGAAAAAGAACTTAAACTGAAGTCTGAGGAGCTGCAACTGCAGAAAAAAAAGTTTGAACAGGAGGCTGCAGAAAGAAAAGAGAGGCTGAAACTAGAACTAGAAGAAAGGAGAATGTTTCTGAAGATGTTAAAGGAAAAGATGTAGAACTGTTCTATTAGACTGATCTGACATGTTTAATTTATAGCTGTTATAGCTGTGTGTGCAGGTTTAAATTATGGAAACAGTAACCATTATAAGACCACAAAGCAGAGTTTATTATTTATTTATTTTCTGTTCTAACTCAGCAAACAGCTAATTTTAAATGCTGTATTCTTGAACTGTCGTTTAGCCATCTTGAGCATGTATATGTTTACAAAGGAGTATTCACAATTAAATTGATCTAAAGGTTTGATAAGTATGTTTCCAATGATGGGGGCTCCAAATCAAAATAAGTACCAGTGAGTGAACCATACACACATGTGTGGCAGTTAATTAAAAGAGTGCCAACTAAATAGTACTTGGCAACTGGCTGTAAAAAGACCTTGAGATTTCTCCAAAAATCTAGGTATGCAAAATACTGAAGGATTTTTCCGAAACCCCATTCTAAGCATATGCAACATTTACTCATTTCTGCATTAAAAAGTTGTTGTGGCCCAGTTAAATAAGCACCCCTGAAGGGCGAAATGATATGTCTCGTGATGCCATATGCAGGATCTCCATAAACCACATATGGGTCTCCATTCGGTTTCACCATTCTTTCAAGCAGCGGCAACAAATTACTCTCCCCCAGCATGAAGGCGTCATGGCGGCGTCCTTCTATTGGACCGAAGAGATGGGCAATAATCCCATTAGGTGCCATCACAGACTAGACAAAGAATAAGACATCAAATATGTTACCCTAGAAAAAAAAATTCAGTGGCTGCTGGAATGTGTAGGAGATGCACCTTTTCTTTCACCAAACTGGTTTGTTGAGTTAGAAATCAACATGGTTTTAGCAATAACATACTTGGAATTTCAGACAGTGCACTCTCTTGTGGCCACTATACATGATTCTCTGGTGATGGATGGGCCTTGCAATTGGGCGGGCAGTACCATCGATGAACCCCCAAACCTGGTCAAGGGGCGCACCCTTTCTGTGTATTACATCTGAAAAGAGACCTGGATCTAACCACACCAAGTCCAGAGAGGTCAGGCGAGGACTGAACCTTGTATACAGGTCATCTACGATCTAAAATCAATTGGCAAAATGTAAACTTTTCATAAAATGTTGAAAAACTGTGCTATGCGTAAGCATGACTGATACATGCTGTTCATTTTTTAGCATATCAATTTAACAAAAAAAGTGCTCTACTTTAAAGTTCCACTTGTGAAGAAGTTAAAAATGTCTTCTGATTACCATATTAAAGGCCATGCTGAGCTCTGGTTCAGTCCTACCAAAAATTGGGACAAGATCACACCATCTATTCGGGTATGTGAGACGCCGCAGTAATATCAACAGTGATTCCATGCCTGTATATACGGACCCTTGATGGCTTGTATAACAGTCGGGTATTTGCAAGGCCTCCAAGAGCCGGACCATATCATGTTTATGAAATCTGAAATGCCATTATAACTTATTTGTTAGACCTTGCTTTGAAAAATTGCATTAAACTGCTGAGGAAGAGGTACACGGTAGATCTGAATTAAAAAGTAATCACTGATCACTGATCACTGATCACTGATCACATCACTGAAAATCTGAATATAAGACTGAGAAACAATTGAACGAATGAATAAATAAATTTTATTTCTTAGATGGGGTGGTAAATTCGCTTTCATGGATTATAAATACATACATTTAAATTACTTCCAATTTCCAATGAGTAGAAATTTAACCTGCGTACCTTTAATTACGACCCATAGTTTAAAATTTTACTTAAAAGCTACAGAAACACAATTTATAATTAAGTTTATGTGAGCTAACAACGAAGGTTTTAAAAATTTAGAAAGATAAAGAGTGTCTGTTGCAAATCCACATATGTGCATGCTTGCCTGACAAATTAACCACTCGAAACATAGAATTACCTAAACATCTGCTCACAATCGATCTCACTAACATCTTCGATATTCAGACGAGGTCCCAATAAACGAGGTTCTGGAAAGGCTGCTTCAAGAAACAGAAGGTCAAGGTCTTCATCGCTCGACGACGAGCTTTCGGAACTACTATCATCGAGTTGCATCACATCTAAGATATCTTTGTAGTTTTGTCTGATTAAAAGAGGGTCAATGAGTTAGTGTTTTGCTCTCATAAAGAATAAAAACCAGCAAAAACAACAATCGTCACATCTCACCTTCCTGCAGCAGCCATCTTGTCTTTGTATAATTTCCCATGATGCATTGGCACTACCTGCGCGAATCTTAAGTCCCAATATGGGCATACCACGGTTTGCCGTTTGCGGTAAAGTGGATAAAACCTCGATCTTAAGGTGTCTAATGCCTGCAAAATACACCTTGAATTCTTAGGAATTCCTAGGAATTTCTGTGATTTTTTAGCAATATCCGATAATTAAGCACATTTATGCATAACCTACATGTAGGTTTGAAAAGTTAAGTTAAGTTAAGTTAATATGGATATGAAAATTTCCTTAAAATAAAAACAATTACACTACAGATACTGTAAAAACTGCAACATTGTTTATTCATATTGAAAGTGTATTCATTATAATTTATTATAAAAAGTAATAAATATTTTTATGTTAAAAAAATTGTCATTGGCCATAATTTTAAAAATCATTTTATAAGCATACAATAAATATATTTCATCATGTTAAATAACCATGTACATGTATCATTCTCAAAACTTCTTTTTTCTTTTCTAAACAAGTATAACATAACATTTCATAAATTTCTCAAACATTTTTCCTGAATATTTACAAAGTATAAAAATATCAGTTCATTTAATGTAATTTACCCATAACTGGGTTGAAACATGCAACTGTCTCTTGCACGTTTCAAAGCAAGCTTCGGATTGTTCAATTTGCTAAGAAGTTGTTACAAACATATTTGTAAAATCAAGATAAACATATTAACCAATCAATTCACACTTCTGCTGCATTCTGTGGTGTTCTTGCATTTTTCACTGCATCAACCTTCTTGTCATCTGGCGCTATTCCATCAGCGGAAATTATGAATCCAAAGAAAACTAATTCTGGTACACTGAAAATAAATTTTTCTCGGTTAAGTGTACCGGTAAGTCCCTTGCTCTCAAGGAGTGAGTGTCAGTTCTAAACTCTTGTCATGACTCTCCAGGTCAGATCGAAACACAATGATGTCATCGGAAATGTTCCATGCTTGGGGATTCCTTGTAATGTTTGCTGAATCACGTATTGGTACATTTCCGATGCAGATGACAAGCCAAATATTAAGCGTTTATATCGCTTAAGTCCTTTGTGTGTTGAGAACGTAGTAAGAACTCTAGATGCTGGGTGTAGGTCAACCTTGTGGTAGCCCCAGCGCAAATCGAGTTTTGAAGCTCCATTGAGTGCTTCCAATGTTTCCTCAAGTGTTGGTATTGGATGTCTCTCTCTTATCACAGCTTCATTAGCCCTACGAATGTCAACACAAACTCGCACGTCACCGTTGGATTTTGGGACTGCCACTAAAGACAAAACCCAAGGCGTTGGGCCCTCGACATCCTCAATAATATCGAGATCTTGTAGCTCCTCAAGCTTTTTCTCCGCATCTTTGTATATAAATGTATATATATATATGTGTATGTGTATGTGTATGTGTATGTGTATGTGTATGTGTATGTGTATGTGTATGTGTATGTGTATGTGTATGTGTATGTGTATGTGTATGTGTATGTGTATGTGTATGTGTATGTGTATGTGTATGTGTATGTGTATGTGTATGTGTATGTGTATGTGTATGTGTATGTGTATGTGTATGTATATATATATATATATGTGCCCAAGTTCAGGAGTTGCCATAAAGCCATTATGGTAACAACCGGGAGGGCACATTGTATACATAATTGTATGTTACGCTCACTGTTCATACAGTTTAAGCACTCTCTGGATTGGGTGGAGAGCCTCATAAGAGGTGTTCACTACTGGCATATTGCTTCGCTCACTGCTTGCAGTTTGAGCACTCTCGTGACTCCACAATGCAATCCAACAATGTGTAACCGTACATCCTGTGCCCAAGTTCAGCAGTTGCCATAAAGCCATTATGGTAACAACCGGGAGGGCACATTGTATACATAATTGTATGTTACGCTCACTGTTCATACAGTTTGAGCACTCTCTGGATTGGGTGGAGAGCCTCATAAGAGGTGTTCACTACTGGCATATTGCTTCGCTCACTGCTTGCAGTTTGAGCACTCTCGTGACTCCACAATGCAATCCAACAATGTGTAACCGTACATCCTGTGCCCATGTTCAGGAGTTGCCATAAAGCCATTATGGTAACAACCGGGAGGGCACATTGTATACATAATTGTATATATATATATATATATATATATATATATATATATATATATATATATATATATATATATATATATATGTCTTGAAGGGTAATCGACTTCTAACTGTTTGGAGTTACAATCAATCATCAGCGCACAGATGATGTCACAGATTACGTACCCCCGCTGTCTGACAGACAAACAAACAACGATGTGTCTTGTCATTTGTTTTGTATTTGCTCATTCTTATAATGCGCAATATAAACTATTACTATTCTTACAATAGAGTTAACTTTCTCCTAGTAAAAGGTGCTTGAGGCATTGGCCAAGACCACTTTCGTGGTCGTGGTTGTGATTGAAAATGTGAAGATGACTGACAGTTTGGAAGAATTTCTCCTGCAAGTTCAAGGAGGACTTCTGCAAGGGTCGACACAATCAGGAATCAACTGCCCACTGGGCAGCATTCTTTTAACATCAAATGTTAAAGAAAGTGACAGGTAGGTAAATGATTCTCTTTCTGGTATAAGATGACAAAATACTAGAGCTATAATTATAATTATATGAGCTGAACTGTGCTTAACATAAACATGTTTAAGTAAATGCGGTTCAGCTTGGTAGCAAGCATGGTAGCAATTTAGACACCTGGTGTTTCATTTGTTAGAATTTCAAGGGTATTTTAAGTTTTAAATTATTACAGATGCCCAGTTTCTATGACAGATAAATAATTTGATTTCTTTTTCATACAGATTACAGGGCCGTATTATACACTTTGTGTATAAGAAGATGGTTTTTTGTCAGCCAAGGAGAATGCCGTCATAGAACTTATGGCTTTAATCAATAACAATAAAGTGAGACTATAGAAGGCTGGTATACAGAGAATTTATTTCTTTTTGACGGCACTACAGAAAGTCAGATAGAAGTCATATATTTGACTAATTATTACACAATGTGTAGCACTTTAAAAAAAGAACAATTTCTCTATAATTATGATATGTATTTCAAGGCAGTCTGTACTCACACTACATTATCAACTTATCTGAGTCTATTTAAGGCTGAGCCAGTTACTATAACTGCTGCTTTGTAAATTCGTAACTGGAAAAATACCAAGTTTCTACATGGTGTGTACCATCATACTGGGTCAGTATTCATGAATGATGTGTTACTCAATCGAGACCTTTCAACAATGCTACTGTTAAATAAAAAGTGTGTCCTTGATTGAGATAATTAAATTTTATATAAAACCTTACACCTTTTGCTTTGATTGCTTATTAAGGGCTTTTTGACTGTTTGGTCCATACTTTACAAGGATGTCTTGTCTATTAAAATGCTATATAAAATCTATGTAAACCCTATTTAAAGACTATGTTTGTCATGTTTTTTTTTCTATTCCAATGCTATGTAAAATCTATGTAAACACTATTTAAAGACTAGATCATATATTTTCTCTATTTCAAAGCTATTTAATCACTATTGGTAACATGCAAATACTATTTAAAAGCTATGCCATTTCTTGACATAATATGCTTGCCACTACATAGCTTTTAGATAGACTATGTAAAAGGTTCCATTTGAATAGCAAAAACATAGCAGTTCATGTCAAAAAACATAGAACGTGCATATAAACATAGGGTTTGAATAAGGCTTTTGTATGACACTCAACATAGATTTTAAATACTTATAACATACCATACCATTTGCATAGTGTCATGACAACATTTACATAGGTTATGCATAGTGTCTGATTCTACACGAGATAAAACTCATGCAAAATCACACTGACATCTCTTTCCTCTTCATTTCAAGCTCCTCTCTTTCTTTTCTCTATCCAAACCTTCAAATCAGGTACGAGTAGTTTTCCATCTTCATGTCTTGAAGGGTAATCAACTTCTAACTGTTTGGGGTTACAATCAATCAATCAATCAATCAATCAATCAATCATCAGCGCACAGATGATGTCACAGATTATGGACCCCCCGCTGTGTCTGACAGACAAATGAACAACTCTGTGTCTGCATTTGCTCATTTTTATAATGCGCAATATAAACTATTACTATTTTGTGGTTGTGATTGACAATGTGAAGATGACTGACAGTTTGGAAGAATTTCTCCTGCAAGTTCAAGGAGGACTTCTGCAAGGGTCGACACAACCAGGAATCAACTGCCCACTGGGCAGCATTCTTTTAACATCAAATGTTAAAGAAAGTGACAGGTAGGTAAATGATTCTCTTTCTGGTATAAGATGACAAAATACTAGAGCTATAATTATAATTATATGAGCTGAACTGTGCTTAACACAAACATGTTTAAGTAAATGCGGTTCAGCTTGGTAGTAAGCATGGTAGCAATTTAGACACCTGGTGTTTCATTTGTTAGAATTTCAAGGATATTTAAATTTTTAAACCATTACAGATGCCCAGTTTCTATGATGCATATATATTTTGATTTCTTTTTCATACAGATTACAGGGCCGTATTATACACTTTGTGTATAAGAAAGAAGATGGCTTTTTGTCAGCCAAGGAGAATGCCATCATGGAACTTATGGCTTTAACCAGTAACAATAAAGTGAGACTCTATAGAAGGCTGATATACAGAGAAATTATTTCTTTTTGACGGCACTACAGAAAGTCATATAGAAGTCATATATTTGACTAATTGTTACACAATGTGTAGCACTTTAAAAAAAAGAACAATTTCTCTATATGATATGTATTTCAAGGCAGTCTGTACTCAGACTACATTATCATCAACTTATCAGAGTCTATTTAAGGCTGAGCCAGTTACTTTAACTGCTGCTTTGTAAATTCGTAACTGGAAAAATATCAAGTTTCTACATGGTGTGTACCATCATACTGGGTCAGTATTCATGAATAATGTTACTCAATTGAGACCTTTCAACAATGCTACTGTTAAATAAAAAGTGTCCTTGATTGAGATAATTAAATTTTATATAAAACCTTACACTTTATGCTTTGATTGCTTATTAAGGGCTTTTTGACTGTTTGGTCCATGCTTTACAAGGATGTCTTCACAATGGTGAGAGAGATGCTGTGTTGAGTAGTTAAAAAGCTGCTTGACATCCTGTCATCCACTATTCAGAGACAGCAGCCTCGCTGGTTTAAAGGGGTAGCCATAGTGCTAGTAACGCATGCAATGGTAAGTTATCTTGGCGGTGTAAACTTGAAAAACAGTGGCCCAATGTTTTTCATGATTATTAGCTTGCGTGACACCTTGCTACATAGCTAGCCCCTTTGATATAATTGTTATTATTTTTACAGCTGTTGATGAGTTGTGGCATGCCTGATGGTCTGGAAAAATTGATTGATCTGGTCATCAAGTATATATTACACTATCAAAAGTGCACTGGCGAGTCTGAACATTATGCCGTCAGTTATCCAAAACTTGGAACAAACTATTATTAATGAGTGCCAGAAGGAGGATAGAAGAGGCATGGTAATTTGCTTTCTTCAACTGTTCAGTTATGTTGATTAAAATTCATCTCCTTAGCAATGTGTATGTTACTGGTTTAAGTTTAGTTTTTGTTGGTACATTTTCAACCAGTTTGATTTGTGCATGATAGCAGATCGCCATACTCCCTTTGGAGGTCATCATGATAGTCCATAACATGGTTGCACTGTGTTGTTGGCTTATCTTTATGTTAGTTTATGGCAGAATTTAACAGTGCAAAGAACATGACAAGATTTTATTTTGGCTTGGGATACTTCATGCCACAGCTCAGGCTACAATTAACCCAGTCATGACCTTGCAGTTGGGTAAATAATGAATTGTGTTGACTTTTGCTAATTTTTCTACACGCATTTTTGACGGAAGGTAATACAATAATCTTTGGTTTCATTTTCTTAAACTTTGATAGGTGAAAACGTGGTTGAACTGCATGTTAAAGTAAACTGCAATGGGAAAATGGTTAACTGGTTAGTGATCAAGTCAAGCCAGCTGGTGCATTGGCCTCACATTGGAAAAAAGGTGCAACAATATGTAATTATACTGTAATGATTGTGACTTTGGAAAACAGATCTGCCTATCTGTTTCGCATTATATTATCTGATCACCTGATTCATTGTTTGTGGCAAAATAAATAAAATAAAAAATAAAAAAAAATCACTTAACATTAAACGACCATGTAACATTCGTAAGGGCTTTTTTTTTTACATATTCTGTCATATGATCCATCCATTTTTTAACTGAGAATTGTTTTATGAATAGATTCAATTTAACGATAGTGTCAGAATTGAAGTTATGAAATAGTTGGTACATTTTATTAGCTTCAGTATTGTCACCTATCTTAATATTCCATATCTATCCTCTTCTGTGACAGGAGCTGGTGAGGAGGCACTGATGCATGGACAGGCAGTAAACAACAATATCTACACCATTTGCCTCAACAATACCAACTGATGGCAAAAATAAAAACGCCATCAAATTTCTGCAGACCCTTTTTAGCCAAACCATGTTGGATATTATAGGGAAGGGTAAGAATTTTACAACTTGCGAAATTGTTGCACCAATTAAGCTAGCTTCACGTGCATATATCTTCTGATAATTGTTGTGTAAAATTGGCCATTTAATACATGGGCAGTAAATTAAATGTTAGTTACAATCAGACAAACCCATCAACTCATGTTTTAAACACTACTAAAAGCAGTTGATTTGTCCTCCATAAAGAATTTATAACCAGTGTGCTGTTGTTTTCAGGTTCCACATTCTGAGTGATGCGGCAGTTTTGGGCCTTAGGCCATGTCCACACATATCCGGAAATTTTTTTTACGCAAATATTTTTTTGCGGATGCGAAAATTTTCGCGTCCACACGCAGCATATTCGAATCGTTTTCAGCCGTCCGATTGTATCCGGAAATTTTCTGATTTGCTCTAGTGCCCAGTTGTTTTGCCGGAGAGAATCCTGAAACGAGCATGCGCATAAGATGCATACGATGCATAAAATGCATACAATTACGATCAGGGAGAATTCTCCATGTCCTTTCACCACAAGCTGACAGTGTAACATTTCCAGCTAGATCCAGCATCCAAAATGCGTAACCACCTGGCAGAAGATGTCTTGGACAGAAACATGCCTGCCCTTATGAAGGTACAGTGTACTTGGACTTTCTTCGAAAGCTTGGTCTTTAAATTTTTCCCCCTAAAATAAACACAAAGAAAACCTTACAGCTAGTGAAATTATAGACATCCTAATATAAGAACATTTAAAATCAAGACAAATAAATTTTCTAAACTTTTTTTTACAGAAACATAATAAATGTATTACTGCAATTTTAAAGAGAATTTTATATGTCAACCATTTTACCAAAAACATTTAAAAACTTTCACAATTATCCATCAAATAATCAATCAATCAATCAAATCAAAATCTTCATTTATACACGGTTGAAAATATCAGTATTTACAATAAAAAAAAGCAATTCACTGTTTTACACATTTGCCGTGTGAGAGTCCGATAGGGAAAACCATTCACTGATACCTTTTTTAAAAAGGCTCAGTGATTGGGTTGTCCTTAGTTCCTCTGGAGGGTTATTCCACAGGAAAGCTCCACTATAGCTAAAGCTTCGCTTAAGGTAGTCAGTTCCCGGCTTAGGTAATGCTAGTCTTTGTTTAGCATCACAAAGATCATAAGACGTAACTCTTGGTGTAAACATATCAGAGATAAATCTCCCCCTTCGAGCTCCAAATCATTTTTTACTCCAGCTGTAGGACTGCAAAGGAAATTGAACTATAACCCTGATTTTATGTATTTTCAGACATTTATGAACAAAGGAACTACATTGTGTATTTTTTTTTTATCATAAAGGCATACCAAGGTCACCTTAACAGCAAAGGTCAAGATGGAAGCTGCCTTGATGCCACAATAAAGCTCCTCACTCACACATCACAATCAGTGCAACTTTTTAATGACAGGGAGACAATCAAAAGCTTAAATGATAATGGACTAAAGGCATCGCAAGATTTTCTTTCCTTCTTAAATCAATGGAAAGCTGAAGCAGGCAGTGAGGCATAAAAATTTCTCACAAATAAACTGTGTGATTTGACTTGCAATCTATGATTCTGGGTTTTCAATCATTGCCGTGAAATTAAAGAAATTTCCTCAAGCTGTGATCAAACCTGCCATAATAAACCAGGACTGTATTGAAAATCATTTTTGTCAAGTGAGAGCATGCAAAATAATCATCCAACGTATCGTCTTTAAGAATCAACACAAAACTCTATTCGTTATGGACAGACCACATTAAGCAGGAACAGCAATGCAGGAACAGCTGGCAGGAAAAGAAAATCCACTTGACTGATAACTAATTCTTAAAAGCAATAGTATATACCATGTACAAAAAAAATGGGTTGTAGCCAAAGACAAATTTTGCATCAATAATAGACAAAAGCCTACCTTCATTTCACTTAGTCGATCATTAGTCATTTCACTTAGTCGATCTACCAAGTCATTGCGTGTGTGGGGATAAATTCACCGTTGTTCACGCCCTCTCTTGTAAAAAGGAGGGGTTTGTAGCGCAGAGACATGATGGTATACGGAACTTGTTAACGACATTCATCGATAAGATCTGCAATAATGTCGAAATCGAACCACGCCTTCAACCCCTGGACAATGAGCGTTTTCATTTGAGGAGCGCTGTTACAAGTCCTGAGGCAAGGTTGGACATCAAAGCGGGAGGGTTCTGGGCAAGAGGAGTTACGGCATTTTTTGATGTCAGAGTTACGCACGTCAACTCCAGTTGTTACCAGAGCAAGTCAACATCGGAAGTGTTCAAGGAGCAAGAAGAAGAGAAGCGCAAGTACCAGCAGCGGGTGTTAGATGTAGAAATGGGTTCGTTTACACCTTTAGTGTTTGGAACCAATGGCGGAATGGGAAAGGAGTGTCAGCGGTTTTTAAAGCATCTAGCAGACAAGATAGCTCAGAAAGATACTGAGCCTTATCATATTGTAATCACTTGACTCAGGACACAGATTTCGTTTGAACTCTTAAGATCGGTACATGCATGTGTTAGAGGTTCGCGAACGCCGTTTCGTAGCAAGATAGAGCAATCCTTAGACTGTAAAATAAATGTAGCTAGTGCGGATATTTGAAATACACGGTTTATATGTTTTTATATTCAGGGCGTTTTATGGACACTGGTTTAGCCGTCACTAGTATAATTCGATTTTATAATTTTTTAAATATCTCTGCATCATGGAATTTGTAATTTTATAGAATTTTGAATTTTTATTATCAATTATTTCTATTTTTATCTTTTGTAATTAAGATATTTTTAAATTGTGAATAAAGTTGTTATTATTATTTCATTGGCCTCTAGATATTTGTAAAGTTATTCTTTGGTTATTTTCATCCACATTGACCCTGCACTGTAGCACATCGGTGTAGTAGGGATGAGGCATACTATTACTGGTCTTGATCATAGGGACTGACTTACACTTTGCTTAAGGCCTTTTCTCCGAATCGCTCAACATATTGTTGGAGTTTTACATGACTGGACACTTTAGCAAGTGATTTGTCAGCAACAATATCACTGAAAGGGACTGCAGCCTTCTTCTCCTCCAAAGCCTTCTTTCTCTGTAAAACCGTCTTTCTATGTTCTGCAGACTTCTTTAATCTTTATGGGTAAAAAAAGAACATTTACTTTAATATTAGACAGTGTTACATGTACCTTGTCTACTGAAATTGCTTGCACATATTGTCTTTTGCAGGAGGCACATTTAAATTAAAAAATAAATTTCAATATAGAGATACTTTAACTTGATATACATTAATGTACACATGTAGATAAAAATAAACAATCTTTTTCTTTACGGATTCATTTGAAAATTCAAGAAATCCAAGGTACTTTTAAGGGACCAATTTAGAACTGACCAAGATAAATACAATGTGCACTTTCATTTCTCAGTGTCAATTTTCATGGAGGAATGATCATTTCATTTTGGAAATTGTACATAGGATACAGACTTCATCATTTTGTGATTAAAATAATAAAAGTTATTATGAAATAGTGATTCTTTATTTCAAATCTGGTTTGTGAGTTTGCCTGGATATATTAGTTACCTGTGTACTCTTCTGTAATCACGCAGGTATTGTCCAGCCCCCACCATCGCATATCTGGCAATCACAGCATCAAATGCTTGGTTGATTACGTCCTGATAAAAAATAAAACAATGATTAATGAATAATGTATATGGGCATGTACCACTGTAAAGGCTGGTTAATGGTTGTCAAGCAGTTTAGTCTGTGATAGGATATACATGTAGAAATCAGAGTTTTGGTCTATAATAGGGTATAATTTATCGTGAAACTGATCAGTGGTATGAAAAATTAAGTCTAGAATAGGAATTGAAACGTGAAAAAAAGAAGTGACTGTAAAATAACGTACAATAGTGATACAGTTCAAAATAAGCAAGTCTGGGACAGGGTAGGGATTTTTGGTGTCTAGTATTGATTGCAAAATCAGCTGAACAAGGTCTGGTATAGGAGAAGGGTTTCAGAATCCCAACAGCACATACATTTTGTAACCACCCAAAAATATACAAAGTAGCCCCCCTCCCCCCCCCCCCCTGAAAAAAATCCAACCATAAGTGATCTGAGAGTGAAAAAGGTTAAAAAATTAGGAATTTCAGATCAATTAAATTACCAATTACTGTACATACAGTGTGTACACTGTATAACCCTGAGAAGTGAATAATCTTCAGTTCCCAAAATATCATACTAACTTAATTTAAAACATACCATCTTAGCTGGTATTTCCTCTTGGGGAAAGCAATCCAACCACTTCTATTGTAGGCTTACATCCTTCTTCATGGTAGATCCCATGTTGCTAATGAGGTCTTCTCCAAACAAGGCAAGCTTGTTTTCATTTAAGCAGCTTACACATACAACTTCAACTTCAATGAAGAACTCATATGCAGAATTCTCAATATGGGATAGGCCCCTGTTTCGAAATTGAAGATCTTCAGTGACATTCAAAGTCTCTGGATAAATGGTAATGCGTGAGAGGTCTCAAAATTGGCAATCAAGTTATCCTCCAATATAGAAGCAATACCATGACGTCTGAATGCTTGATCACGGGTTGCCGCATTTGAAGACACCATGTTCATCCTGACATACCTCTGCTGTTCATTTATGACCTTCCGAACTGCCCAGGCCCCAATGTGGTGCACTTTAACAAAACCTTAGGCTGGCATTTTTCGGACATTGAAGTCCAGTGGCTCCCTTACTGTGGTCTTTACAACCTTTTCTTCAGCACATTTGGCAACTTCCTTGTACACTTCTATCATTTGGGAAGCCCCGACTGTTGACTGCAACATGTTTAATGGTTTAGCCTCAAAACATATTTTCAAGAACACGGATATAAGAGGGTGACCGCGTAATCAACATGTACAATTCCCTTGTGTCATTGCTCCATTGAGTTGTCGAGAGTTGCACTTCATTCACATTCTGCAATGTGTCCTCCAGGATAATTTTGCATGCTTGGATCCATAGTATTTTCCCCATGATATCCAATTTGTCTTCATCGTATTTCACAATCTCCTCTATCAGTTTGTTTTTACTGATGGCAAACTCACTCAAAGGCTCATGAACAATGGTCCTTTCAAGTACTGCAACAATGCTGAACGTTGGGGGAGGACACTTACAAAAACTGTCACTCACCTCATCAGTTAATAACATGTGCACAGTCTGCATTGTCAATGGCAATTTCATCTAGTTCTCCTCTTTCAAAATATGACTGCACCAAATTGTCTGTGGTCGCTGTGTCTTCAAGGATGTTGTGGCCCTCATCTTCTTCATTTGGCAGTTCAAAGCCATCTTCTAATAACAAATCTTCCTGCGTTAAATTTTTTTTCCTACAGCATGCCAGATCAAGTTCCATATCCTCAGTGTGTTCGCAAACATTAATGCACTCGGCAGGTGAAGGAAGAAGTTGGTTCTTGTTAAAATTAACCACCTTTAGACAACCACTTGAACGGACTCTACTCAATGCCACATATAGAAGTCCAGAAACAAATTCTTTACTACAGTGGACTACTGCTGAATTTAATGTCAGTCCCTGAGATTTGTGGCATGTGATTGCCCACATCAAGGCCAGTGGGATCTGACTACGACTTCTGACCACTTCCCCATTTCTTGACATCTTAGTCCAAGTTTCTCTCCTCACCAACACCTGCCCTTCACTATCAAAATTAACAAGAACTCCATCACCCTTCACACAAACATTCCTTGTGAACCATTTCTCAAAGTATCCGACTTGTTCCATAATAGCACAACTACACATCCAGGCTTCAGTAGCAATACCTGATCGGCAGGACACTGTATTCCCACATCACCCTCATCAACTGCATTAAATCTAGTCAAATCCCCAGGCAAAGAAAACAGAATACCGAGATTAAACATTTGAACAGGAAGACGCTTAAAAAACACATGAATAACAGAACGACTTAATTCCTCTGGCAAATCTCTAGAAAAATTTTCTAAAAATGTCCTTGTTTCCGGTCCACATTTCCCAACACGAACTTCTTTTAAGCAAGCCATGATGGTTGTCAACTCATCAATGTGAAATTGCCTTGATGAAGAGCGGAGATGTGAAAACAAACTTTCCAAGGTCGAAATAATTTGCAACCGGACGAAGCTACAGAAAGTCGCCGACAACAATCACTTGTGTGCCTCCGAACAATAGTGATGGATCACACTTCGTAGCAAACTCCAGATGAATTTTATTTGCTACTTCAAAAACTCTTCTGCTGGTCATGCTAATTTCGTCCCAAATGACAACGTCAACTCCTTTAACACGTTCAGCGACTAAATTGTTCGCCACAGCACGATCAACTACTAAATTGCATGGAAGATCGGCAGTGCGAAGACCATAAAATGCATGGGCAGTTGACGGGTGAATTTCTGTCTTGTCATAAACAGTCGTAGCAATCCCACTTGCACACACAACTTCCACCTTTTGCCATTATTTTTCAAGCTGCTGTAGATAGCCCGAACCAATACTGATTTTCCAGTCCCCCCTTGTTCGGTTATAAGAAGGTTATGACCTTTAAGTGCTGCCTTTAGAGCCCGATCTTGATCGGGTGTCAAAGTTAATCTGAGAAGCAAGGAATAACGCAAATGTCAATGCATTTGAAGATCGAAGTCATCATGAATGTAAATTAACGTAAAATAAGTCATACGTTACCTTTCCATGTGAATGCATCTAAAGGATCCTCCACAGCATTTTCAACAACAAAAACAAACCCTCATTTTGCTGAACTTGACGTTTTAATCTGCAGATCTTTTCGTAGATTTCAGCGGGAAAGGTGACAACAACAACAGTTGGGTTTCCCTTGAACACGTGCGGCCTCTCTCATTGGCTTGCACGAACAAAGAGCTTGGCGTCTTGCCGGGCTACCGTCACGCGCAGTTCGCTTCACCCCAGGCTGGTTAGTAGAAAGTTCGTTGGTGTTTTTTTTGCCCCTGCTTCCCCTCCCGCGTGACGAATTTATGAAAGGGCATTGTTTGTTATCATCCAATCAGAAAAGAGCAAACAGAATACCTTTGCTTTTGTAAAAATATAGTACTTACCATAAAGCCATTATGGTAATAACTGGGAGGGCACATTGTATACATAATTGTACTTAATATATATATGTATCTTATTGGACGGGTTTTTACAAGTCTTGCTGCATTCTGGCGAGCCTGTAGGGTGAGTCAAAATACCAGAGACGAGAAAAAAAATATCCCACGATACCACACACTAAACTGTCCAATAAGAGATTTACTATTCAACTTACTAGTTATTGTTATTCAACTGCTCGAAATGATGTTTGTGAAAAACCGGTCTTCTGAGTACAAATACCATGAAATATTTGTACTCGTTTTGGGTGTTATTTGTATTCTAACTAAGTGCATTCGAATAATAATTAACTTCACTTATGTAGTTGTATTCTGCATATTGATTAGAAAAAACCCTTATTGGCATATACTACACAAAACCTCGTCAGTTGGTAGCCATATTTGTTTTTGAATATGAAACGACTTCATGTAGCAATGCATGAAAACTAATCTCTGTAACCAGGTAACTAAAAATGAAAATAACAATAAAATAATGTAATGCAATAACAAAGTATACGACAACATAGTAACATTTTGCAATTGTTACATGGAGTCATGCTGTCCATAGCTTTAGTTTAGGAGTATCTGTTCTCTACTCCGTAATAACAGTCCTTGGGATGACGGCATAATTCCATTCACTTTTGGAGTTGATTAGTTCACTTTCCTTAACCTTATTGATCATGACTGCCTCTGTGATTTGCCTCAACATTGCATCGTCGTGAAGCCTGTAACATTCATGGCGAATTCTGGAATATCACCTCCATGTTTATCTCATTAATGTCTCCAGATTACTGAACTTTCCTCTCACTGTTCCAGAGCACTTAGGTGTTCCTTACTGCGAGTGTAAGCACTTCTGGATGTTTCTCCAATGTACTTATGTCTGCAAACTTGACACACCAGCTCGTAAGTAACACCGGTGCTACGGCAAGATCCTTTCCCGCCTGTTCGGCAAACCAAACTTTTTTCTTTAAAGAAGTCTGACCTTTGCAGCATGCTCTTGAGAGTCACACCTGACTGCTCGATCCTTAATTTCCTTCATATACTGATGTTCCAATTGAGACCCTGGTGTTGCTGGTACGAGATCACTGTGTTGAATCCTCCTTTTCTGTACCAGCTTTTACATTTCTTCTGTTTCTCTTGTGCCTGTTCTAACTGTCTCTTCTTTTGGCCTACACAGTGGTTTCTCACCACTCACATCCAGCTCTATCAAACGGTTGTAGGCATTCACAGCTGATCATACAACCTCCGTTCGGAATTTCCGATCATAGCCAGAGTATTGGAGGTGTAGCATCATGTAGTTTACATGACCAACAACAGTTTTCCAAGGGAGATCTTTACGGCAGTTGAGAAGAATTCTCAACACTTCCTGTGTGAATATCGTTCTCTTATAGCTCCATGGTAATGCTGATCTTGCAGTGATCACGGATTTCGATGCAACATCTTTGGAATAGAACTCATGCAAAATCACACTGACATCTCTTTCCTCTTCATTTGCTCCTCTTTCTTTTCTCTTTCTGAATCTTCAAATCAAGTATGAGTAGTTTTCCATCTTCATGTCTTGAAGGGTAATCGACTTCTAACTGTTTGGAGTTACACTCAATCAATCATCAGCGCACAGATGATGTCGCAGATTACAGACCCCCCGCTGTGTCTGACAGACAAACAAACAACTCCGTGTCTTGTCATTTGTTTTGTAATTGCTCATTCTTATAATGCGCAATATAAACTATTACTATTCTTACAATAGAGTTAACTTTCTCCTAGTAAAAAGGTGCTTGAAGCATTGGCCAACCATTGGTTGTGATTGACAATGTGAAGATGACTGACAGTTTGGAAGAATTTCTCCTGCAAGTTCAAGGAGGACTGCTGCAAGGGTCGACACAATCAGTAATCAACTGCCCAATGGGCAGCATTCTTTTAACATCAAATGTTAAAGAAAGTGACAGGTAGGTAAATGATTCTCTTTCTGGTATAAGATGACAAAATACTAGAGCTATAATTATAATTATATGAGCTGAACTGTGCTTAACATAAACATGTTTAAGTAAATGCGGTTCAGCTTGGTAGTAAGCATGGTAGCAATTTAGACACCTGGTGTTTTATTTGTTAGAATTTCAAGGATATTTAAAATTTAAAATTATTACAGATGCCCAGTTTCTATGATTTCTATGATTTTTCTATTCCAATGCTATATAAAATCTATTTAAACCTTATTTAAAACTGTTTGTCATATGTTTTTTCTATTCCAATGCTATGTAAAATCTATGTAAACCCTATTTAAAGACTATTTATATCACATATTTTCCCTATTTAATCACTATTTGGTGACATTTCAGCTTTGTAAAGCTTTATGTAAACGCTATGTAAAATAATAATAATGTGTATGTTACTGGTTTAAGTTTAGTTTTTGTTGGTACATTTTCAACCGGTTTGATTTGTGCATGATAGCAGATCGCCATACTCCCTTTGGAGGTCATCATGATAGTCCATAGCATGGTTGCACTGTGTTGTTGGCTTATCTTTATGTTAATTCATGGCAGAATTTAACAGTGCAAAGAACATGACAAGATTTTATTTTGGCCTGGGATACTTCATGCCACAGCTAAGGCTACAATTAACCCAGTCATCACCTTGCAGTTGGGTAAATAATGAATTGTGTTGACTTCTGCTAATTTTTCTGCAGGCATTTTTTAGGGAAGGTAATACAATAATCTTTGGTTTCATGGCATCAGTTTTTGGACTGGACCGAGAAGGCTAACATGGCAGACAACGTTTCTTGCTAAGAAGGAAAGATTCCCCAATAGAATGCTCAACTGACTTCTTAAGTGAGCTTGAAATAGCAAGATGACACGCGGATCATCCTCCCGGCGTCGCCAACGAAGCGAATTGAGCAGTGCGTCCAGCGAAAGTTCTTCTCCTGCTTCGAAACGAACACAAGTACCAAGTGAGGACACGAAGGGGCTTGAAGCGACTTCTCCGCTTCCCTCAGACGAAGATACCTTGGCAGATAAATGGGTTAAATCAAAGAATATGTGGAATATTCTTTGTGAAATTAAAACTGATGTCAACAAAATTCTAGCTGAAAATCTGGCTCTGAGGAAAGATGTCGAAGAGTTGAAATCTTCTTTACAAGTCAGCGATGTACAGATCGCCAGTCTAAAGCAAACGGTCGACAACATTGCAACTACAGTTAAAAAGTATGAGAAGGACGTAAAAGATCAGGAAAACTACATCAATCAACTAGAAGATAGGATCTACGATCTCGAGCTGAATCAAGATTCAGTGGAGCAATACACCCGAAAATATAATTTAGAGATTTATGGAATTCCAGAAAAACGTGATGAAAATTTAAAAGATGTAATCATATCGATAGCGACTCAATTAGATGTCGATATTCGCAGCCAGGATATCGACATTGTTCATCGCTTATACAAAAAACCACCAGCAATAAAACCCATCATTGTGCGTTTCTCGTCACACAGCAAGAAGCAAGAATTTTACCAAGCCCGGTTCAAGCTGCGAGAAGCAGATTTTTCCAGCATTCTGCCCGGATCGCTCGAGGGCTCCCACTCTATTTTCATTAATGAAAACCTCACAGCGAGGAGAAAAGAGCTTCTGGCTAAAGTTCGCAAGCTAAAGAAGGAAAAATCCTATCATCGTATTTGGACAATGGATGGCAAAATCTTCCTACGGGTAGCTGAAGGTACTAAAACCATCCAAATCCGTGAAGATGACGATCTTGATAAGTTTAAATAATCTAAACAATTAGTAAGTTTTCAATTAATTTTTACTGGTTTATTAGAGAAACTCTAAAAGGGCTATTTCTGTTTAACTTTTATGTAATCCCTCTGTACTGAGCTTCTTTGGGAAGGTGTTCCGACCTATAGCCTTCGGATACGGTTATCAATTTGTGTGTTCTACAAAGCGGTCCTAACACTGCGTTGTGTGTGTATCTGTGTTTTTTTTGTATTGATATAATTTTTTTTATTTCTCTGACATGTTAGATCTGTCTAAGTGTAGTGTACTTTCCTTGAATGTTAGAGGCCTAAAAAGCCAACCTAAAAGAAGTATTTTTAGTTATTTGAAGAACCAAAAATGTTTATTTTATCTTCTACAAGAAACATATTCTGAACCAAAAGATGAAACATTGTGGAAAAATGAATGGGGAGGTGGCATTTTTTTCTCCCATGGGACCAATCATCAGAAAGGAGTTTGCATTTTAGTTAACCCTTCATTTGACAGTCATTACAGTGATCCGGAAGGCAGGATCGTAATAATCAATTTGTTTATTCAAAAGGTTAAACTCTCTATTTGTAACATTTACGCTCCTAACAACCCGGCGCAACAAGACAAGTTTATCCAACGCTTAAATGAGATTTTGTTAAGCAAAGTTGAAATTGATAATGTAATTATTGGTGGTGACTGGAATGTAACTCTGCAACGTATTGACAAAAAAGGTGGCGCGCAGTGGAAACCATCAACCTATCGTGACAAAGTACTATTAATGATGGAAAAATTGAATCTATCCGATGTATTTAGAAAAAAGAACCCTTTAAAAAAAAGCTATACATATGAATCCAAATATCTAAAAGTTCAATCAAGAATAGACTTTTTTCTGGTGTCAAATTCCATTACTAAATTCGTTCTTGCTATTGACTCAAGAATCTCTATAGCTCCTGATCACAAAGCAGTCCGACTAAAATTAAAAATTAGCAATCATAGCCACGGACCTGGCCTATGGAAATTTAACAACTCCTTGCTCGAGGACGAGAACTATGTAAATTTAATCAAAGACAATTATCCAAAAATAAAAGAAAAATATCTTGACATTGAGGACAAAAGACTCAAATGGGAATTAATCAAAATGGAAATTAGAAGTCTCACAATTCCTTATTCAAAAAACAAAGCCAAGCAGAGTAGAAATGTGGAAAAAGTCATTCAGAACCGTTTGGATGAAATCGATGCGTTGATTACTAACAGTAATGAACTTCAAAACATTGAATCTGAACTAAAAGAATATGAACAATTGAAACGCGATCTTCAGGATATTTATGACAGCAGAGGAAAAGGTGCAATATTTCGCTCTAAAGTGCGATGGACTGAAGAAGGCGAGAAGCCGACCAAATACTTCTTTAACATAGAAAAGAGAAATTTTAACACGAAAGCCATAGCGGAACTCAAACCTGATCCTGATGGTAATATCATTGTCGACGAAAAAGAAATTATGAGCGAAATTCACTCCTTTTATGCTGACTTATATAAATCGGAACTAGATGGTGACAAAAGTGAAAGCAGCGACTTTAACAACTTTATTGCCAATTTAGAACTGCCAAAATTGTCTGACAATGAAAGCAATGAAATTGAGGGAAAGCTCACTCTTAAAGAATGCCAGAATATATTGAAGACTTTCAAATTAGGGAAATCTCCAGGAGAAGATGGCTATACTGTCGAATTCTTTAACTGTTTTTTTGAAATTCTTGGTCAGGATCTTCTGGATAGTCTTAATGCTTCCTACGACGTTGGCGAACTATCAATTTCTCAAAGAAGAGGTGTCATAACACTTGTTCCAAAAGAAGACTCCAATTTATTGCTCCTGTCCAATTGGCGCCCTATCACTCTGTTAAATGTAGACTATAAGATCGCGACCAAAGCTATCGCTAAAAGATTAGAAAATGTACTACCTAAGTTAATTAATCCAGACCAAACCGGATTTGTTAAGGGAAGATTTATCGGACAGAACATACGATTGTTAACGGATGTTCTTGAGCAAACTAAACGGCAAGATATTCCTGGAATCCTTCTGCTGCTCGATTTCAGGAAAGCTTTTGATACTTTAGAATGGCCCTTTATTCAACAAACTCTTTCTGTATTTAACTTTGGTGAAAGTATTAAACGTTGGGTCTCAACATTTTATGCTAAATGTGAAAGCTCAGTCTTAAACAATGGTTTTTGCACGGAGTCCTTTTCTTTGTCAAGAGGAGTTAGACAAGGTTGTCCGCTATCTCCTCTCCTCTTCATTTTAGGAGCAGAAATTCTAGCGAGTAAGATACGACAAGATAAAAATATACAGGGGTTAAAAATTTACAATCATGAATTTAAAATTAGCCAATTCGCTGACGACACTTCCTTATTATGTAAAGATCTTGATTCGGTTGAAAACGCCATTGCCTTACTTAATGTCTTTGGACATGTATCAGGGTTGAAGCTTAATCAGTCCAAAACAAAGGCACTTTGGTTAGGTCCTTGGCGCCTCAATGATTCGAAACCGCTGGGTTTAAAATGGACAAAAGATCCAGTCAGAACTCTCGGTATTTTTATCTCTTATGATGAAAAAGGAAACTATAAGAAAAATATTATTGAAAAAATAGAGAAAATGGACAACCGGCTCAACTTTTGGAGGTCTCGGAGATTAACTTTACTTGGCAGATGTTTAATTTTCAAGTGCCTGGGAATACCGCAGCTGATTTATTCTGCTTCAATGTCGAACATGCCTCAGGAAACGAGTATTAAGTTGGTTACAAGCTATTTATTTAATTTCATATGGAACAAAAAACCAGACAAAATAAAAAGGCAAGTAATGTACCAGGACTATATTGATGGCGGTTTGCGCGTACCAAATATCTTAACCACATTCAAGTCGCTAAATCTAGCATGGATACCCAGACTTTTAAAAAATGAAAACTGTTCAAACGAATCTTGGCTGTATATCCCAAGTTATCATTTTAAAAAGTACGGCGGACTCAACTTCTTACTTCGATGTAATTATGATAAACATTTTATTAAACAGATTGACCTACCACTTTTTTACAAAGAAATCCTTCTCCACATGATGGAGTTAAAACAATTGTATGGATATTGCTATAAGCAAGATTTGGTGCTATTTAATAATAGAGAAATTTTAATAAATGGGAAGTCATTTTATTACAATGAATGGCATCAAAAAGGAATTCTTTCTATCCGAGATGTTTTAAATGACGAGGGGAAATTTCTCTCTTACCAAGAATTCCTGCAAAAATATAACATCAAGTGCAACTTTCTTCGATATTTCCAAGTTTTGGCAGCAATTCCCAAACATCTGCGAGAAAAAGCAAGCCAGACCTCGGTTGACAAACACATATTCGAAAAGAACAACTTTATATTTCCTCTGTCACCTACAGCCTCAATAAACTTACTCAAGATAAAAAGCAAAGATTTCTACTGGCTTATTACTAACAAGTCTGTAACTAAGGCTACTGGCCCAATGAAATGGGAACACGAAACTCAATCGTTGAATTTGAATTGGCCTTGCTACTTTAGTAAATTGAAGGTACTTTGTAAGGAGACTAAACTTAGAGAATTCTGCTTCAAATTTCTACATAGAATTATCGCTACAAAGAAGGAATTGTATCATTTTGGTATTGAAAGTAACAAAAACTGCCTATACTGTAATGAAAGCGACTCGATAGGTCATACTTTTATTGACTGCCTCCCTTCCAAGTCATTTTTCAGTCAGGTCTTAACATGGTTTAACAGCGAACATGTCACCTCCTATTCGCTTTCCACAGAAGAATTTTTATTTGGAAAATTTGAATTTGACAATGATCAATCAGCGTGTTCCGATGACACACTAAAAAAATTAAATTACTGTTTGTTATTTGCAAAATATTATCTATATTCCCAAAAACTAAACAATAAACGAATAAATTTTGATGAATTTACGCAACGAATTGCCTTCAAATTTCGCATTGAAGGCCTTTCTTAGTTCAATCTCTTTAATTTTAAAGTATGCACTTAGCCCATATTTAACATGTCCTATTTTAAGAATATATGTAACAAAAAGTATTGCCCTTACTGCTGTATGTGTATCTTTTGTTTGTCTCTTGTTGTGTGTGTGTGTGTGTGTGTGTGTGTGTGTGTGTGTGTGTGTGTGTGTGTGTGTGTGTGTGTGTGTGTGTGTGTGTGTGTGTGTGTGTGTGTGTGTGTGTGTAGTAAATAATGCAATCGCATTTTTTTCATTAGTGTTAACATAATATACCATTGTAATATACCATTATACTATTATTGTAACTAGATCTTATCACTTTTAATAAAGATGTGCATTATTTAAAAAAAAAATGGCGTCAGTTTGGTTTTCATTTTCTTAAAGTTTAATAGGTGGAAACGTGGTTGAACTGCATGTTAAAGTAAACTGCAATGAGAAAATAGTTAACTGGTTAGTGATCAAGTCAAGCCAGCTGGTGCATTGGCCTCGCATTGGAAAAAAGGTGCAACAATATGTAATTATACTGTAACGATTGTGACTTTGGAAAACAGATCTGCCTATCTGTTTCGCATTATATAACCTGATCACTTAACATTAAACGACCATGTAACATTCGTAAGGGCTTTTTTTACATATCCTGTCATATGATCCATCCATTTTTTAACTGAGAATTTTTTTATGAAAAGATTCAATTTAACGATAGTGTCATAGAATTGAGTATTATTTGCAGAATTATGAAATAGTTGGTACATTTTATTAGCTTCAGTATTGTTACTTATCTTAATATTCCATATCTATCCTCTTCTGCGACAGGAGCTGGTGAGGAGGCACTGATGCATGGACAGGCAATAAACAACATATCTATACCATTTGCCGCAACGATGCCAACTGATGGCAAAAATAAAAAGGCCATCAAATTTCTGCAGACCCTTTTTAGTGAAACCATGTTGGATATTATAGGGAAGGGTAAGAATTTTACAACTTGCGAAATTGTTGCACCAATTTAAGCTAGCTTCACGTGCATGACTGATAATTGTTGTGTAAAATTGGCCATTTAATACATGGGCAGTAAACGTTAGTTACAATCAGACACCTTCGGCTTGTGGTTGTAAATCTGATAAACCCGTCAACTCGTGTTGTAAACACTACTAAAAGCAATTGATTTGTCCTCCATAAATAAACATAAAAAAGCTGGTAACAACAATGGGGAATTTCACAAATCCCTTCATTGAACAGAGCAACGATCTCTTCAACCTTGTGACAAAGGTGGTAATGCCGAACAAAGTAAAGCAAAACAGTGAAAACTACAAAATCAATCTCCTACAAAAAGCATTCTATTTCTATATCAAACAACGGTATGTCTTTCAATAGTGCAATATCATGTTGCTTTTTCTGTGAACATTGCACCCAACAACAACAACAACAACAACAATACTATATTTTAAAAATGCCTACACAATTGGACAAACGATAACATCCCACTATCTTCTTCAGCCACATAAAAAGATGTTCCTGGTTAGCCTCACTGAAGAAATACTATCACAATTTTGCAATCTTGAAGTCTTGCCAATATGTTGTGGAATTTTTGAAGAACAATGGGTGTCAGCTTGTGAACAGCACAATCAGAAAAACAAGTACAAAGATGGAAAGAGCAAGTATTACATAAACCATCACAATCTTCATCATCCAAAACTAAAATTGAAAACTGTGTGCAAAACTGTACAAAGTACAGATTTCAATGGACTTAAGTGTCAGATCGTTTTACCGATCTCATCAAAGAACACACAATTGAGATGCGAACCCTGCAGACAGCTACTGAGACAGTGCGTTCGCAGACTTCCTCCCACAGCAGTCTTCAATCATAAAGAAAGCAATCTGACATCACCACATTCATCAACGAAACTGGAGTGCTTCGACCACCAGCAACTCATATCTCGGTGTCAAAAAATGGCAGAATATATTAAAAATTTAATACTAGACTGCAGAAGTATTTAAACCAAGAGAAAAGAAAGGTTAACCTTATTCAACTTCCCAAAAATGTCAACCTAACAGCTCTCAATCTCACTTCTTTAATTCAACTAGCACTATCCAAACAATGTCTCAGCAAGGATTCAGTCTTGTATACTCTCTTATGTGACACTGTGACTTCACTGCTGAAAGCAGAATGTGAACAGGTTAATTCGCAATCACCCAAGAAATAACATCCTAAAGGAATGCGTTTTCACCCTGTTATTTTTTTAAATGATGTGTGGAAAAGGTGGCTACAACTTGGTGAGAGAAATACTACCAATTCCATGCCTGACAACCGTTAATGCATAGTGACAGTTATCAAAGTCTTATGATGCAATTTCTCATGAAAATCTTGAAGTTTTTTCTCAAGAACTAAGTAGACGCAACTGCAAAGGACTGGGTGGTATTCATTGGGATGAGATCTACATAAAGAAAGGAGTTAAGGTTTGCGCAAGAACAAATGAACTTATGGATTTGAAGATGTTAACATTCCAAAGAACATCTTTGAAGTAATAGATCTTGCAAACCAAGAAAATGACAGCAAATGTGACACACAAACTTACGATACAAGCATATTATACTCTTCAAGTGATGAAAACGATTCTTCCCGTTCTAATGATGAATAATCAGAAATGGACCAGAGTAGACCTCCTGCTAAAGTTATTTTACAATTCTTTTGGACCTCTATTGAAGGAGATTTTACATGGCCTTGTATAGATTTTGTATGATCAGCAAGGTTACCTTGTGTTAATAAAATACATATCTTGCCCTGTTTCTTCCAGTTTAGTAAATTAGGTGGCGCCACTATCGATAATGTAGCACAACAAACATTTAGATAGTGCTACTGATTGGTTGAAATGACTTACTTGATTGATCCCCTGAGCAGTCCGAATATTACCGGGGTTGTCATTGACAAAAAGTCCGCTGTAGACATTTTGCCAGAGTATGATTTTCTTTTGTTTTTCTATATTCTAATCTAGAGTTTAGATTGCATACTCCGCATTGTTTTGCTAAGATATCAGCTGTGAGATATTACTCTTGGGATGAGCTGACATTTTCAGCGATTTCATGGCGACCACAAACCGGTAAAAAAATACACTGTTGGCAAGTGGCTGGGATTTTATTTTATATAAGACATTTGATTATTTTTATATAAGATAATGTCTTAGTTTTTTTAGACACCCAAGAAAGCTTAGCAAATGGGAAAAGAAAAAATATTACAAGAGCGAGGTACAAAGAAAGCCATTGCCAGAGGATCAGGAGTTGGCTCTCGAAGTAAGGGAGGCAGCGTGGTCGAGTGGTTGGGGCGCCGGATTTGAAATCAGGAGGTCCCGAGTTCAAGTCCTGCTCTGACCACTAGCTGGAATTGTCAGAATCTTATCGGTCACTAAAAGGAAAGTTGCCTGCTGCATGCACAAAACACTAGACGAGGCAAAGTGAAAATGCCCGCCGAACTTCTCCATCATCCAGTGAAACTGAAGAATCCCACCAAAGCACAAGTCAAAGGAAGCCTATATTTGGTTAGTAATAGCATTTTTCATGTTTAATTTCTACTTATACTTATTTTCTACTAATATCAGCACATAATATATAACAATTTTCTTGTCCCTTTTTTTAGAGTGGTCTAAACCACTCTAAAACCTTTTTTTTAGAGTGATGAAGTTAAAAATTGGGCATTGGATACCTTTGACAAAACAATTGCGGAACACTTTGAAGACAAGGAAATCGATGGTCGAATATTGCTGTCGCCAACGGTTCGCACTGAAGAAGCGAAGGAAAAATTGGTTGGGTTTACACAATAGGAAAGAAAGGCAAATTTTTGGCAAAAGTAGAGGAACTTTCAGGTATAGTAATTCGCGTGTCTGTTGCAAATTTTCAGTTTGCCAACCTTTGCCGAGTTGTTTACCTGCTTGTCTTTCATCCCATTTTAATTACTATTTACAATTTTGGTTCCGTTCAGTGGATGCAGATGGGCTGTGTATCTCAGGAAAGCCTGCGGTGAAGTGTTAGTGACGTCAAAGGGAAACTTGATATATATATATATAGTATAACAAAAGTAACTTTTTTAACTTGAAGGAACATTTGTCCCGACAGAAATATTGTGCCTGTTGTCATGATTATGGCCAGGAGATTGCTTTAGCTTGCCTTATCATCTCAAAATAGGAAGAAAAAATCGCCAAAAGTGATGAACACAGAGAGATACGAAAAAAACAAAATGAATAAAAAAATCAAAATTCCATGAGAATCGAAACTTTGAATATTTCTTGACCGCCTGTCATGAAATCAAAATTGATGAATTGTTATCAACTTCAATTCTTCTAAACCCGCACTTTTTGTCCAAACTACTGCTGCTGTTTTTCTCTTTAGAATCTTTTCATCCTATTTAGTTGCATTTTTGGTGGCATTTGGCGATATAACATGGAAATTAATAAACACGCTATTTCCGTGTAGAATTGTATTTATTGTAAACAAAACTTAATTGTATTAAAACATGTGCAAGCTTACAACGATTCTTTCAGCAACAATGTATTGCTTACCTCAAACTCTCTTTTCCCTTTCTTTAGAACATGCTATAATACCAAATGTCCTAAAGCAACCAGTTCATTTTTACAACATTAAAACACATCGTAAAGGAATATCAGCCAAGCGTGCTTCCAGTGTGCCAAATATCTGAAATATGGTCTTATGACAGTAATACGGACTCTCTTCATAAGTTACATGTTGCTGGAACTACTTGCATCTTCGTGTTGTGAAGTCTCGTTTATAGTCAACTGATTTTGCATTCTGGGTTGTCGTTCTTTGATGAGATGTTACTCATGTTTGTTTCTATGGTGCTTGTCCAGCTAACAGGACCGGTGTAAACAGCTCTGATGATGAAATGTTTGCATTGAGTCTTGAAGGTGAGAAATGGATTTCTGTTTTTTATAAGTTGTGATGGACGAGATGGATGGAAAGCCTTATCTTCTATGTCTGGTTCAAGTAATTTGGTAGCACCCCATAGCCTGTGTACTCTGTAACAGCATAACTTACATTAATGTTCTTTTTGCTTGCTATAAATTTACAGATGTTGCAGACAATGACAGTTTTGAGACGCAATCTTTCTTGACAAGGTTAAAAATAATCTTCAAAGGTATTTCAACAGTATGATGTTGAAGTATGCCCCCAAGAGGAATTCTTTTGATGAGTGCAACTTTGACTTTAGGATTACTTTTTTATACTTCTTTCCTGACATCACTTGGGTTTGATTGCTTGAATAATTTTCATTGTAATTAAAAAGTTAATTTCAGCACAGGATAAGGAAAAAGACATTGAAGGTGACTATGAAGACTATGCATTATCATCGAATTTATAATGATTTTGTGCCCCCATGATCCGCTTTCAACGCACTTTTCTAATCCATCTCTAAGTACTGAGTTGAGATCTTTGAACAGTATAATAGCTCAGTCAGAGAGTCTTGTAATCGAAAATGAAATTCAATTCAGGACTAATAATTATGTATTCAACACTACCTCATGCATAGTAATGAAAAGTTCTCTTTCATTTCACAACTACCTGGCATTTTGTGTTCAAATGCTACAGGCAGCCCTGGACCACAACATGCATGTTATTCGCCCACAAGCCACAACCAAAGATGGTCAGCTGATCTGGAAGAAACAGTATTCGAAATGCACCAAACACTGGCATCCAGAACCAGTAAAAGCTGAAAAGTCATTTTCCTGCATTCCATACCTGATGGCCATCATCCTTAAGGCAAGGGTGGTGCCACTTCCAGATCTACATCCCAGGCATCTGGCACCAACCAAGTCCTGAATTGATGGATCTTGTGAAGAAGGAATACCAATCCAGATTTGGGGTCCAAAAAATAATGAAATCATACATGTATAGCCATCGAGTAGCCAGGGCCAAGCTGCTCAAAGCAGGGTTATGTTTACAAAGTAGATTCCTGTAAATTCTTTTTTCCCTACAATTTGACCTTCATTGTCCTTAAATTATTTATTAAACTTGACAGCAAAAGTGCTTTCAAACAAGTGAAACATAATCATAGCTTAACGTTTATGCCCAGGTTAGCATTAAGCCACTTTTGAACAACTGGGCCCAGCTCTATTCCTATCACAGGTTTTAAAACCCTAAAAGCTGTGGAATTTGTATGACATGTTTATTTGGATTTTTGAAGTTAATACCAAATAGTATTACCATATACCATAATTCCTTACAGATGACATAAAAATCTCAGACTATTAGCCATTTACAGTACAAGTATCACACCCACGACACATAACAGTAAACCCCACCAGGAAGGGATAAATCAATGTGTTTCTCTTTTTTTCCCCAGGTGTATTGATGTTTACTTGACTAACAGAGAGCTTGGAAACCACCAGTCAATAGGAAATGTCTTGAACAAGTTCCCAGCTTTGAGGATATCCCAATCTCAAAAAGTCTCATTTTTACCGAATTATATGTATAATCTTTGTAAAGATTACATCAATGGGGATAACCCCAAGAAGTTTTCACCTGTAGAGGTTTGTACAGTGTACTTGTAGACTAAATTAGACTTCTTTGCTTCGCTTCATTGGTGGGGTGTGATGGATGGCCAATAGCTATTCCATGTTTAAAGAGATATATTGCAGTAGATTTTCACATGTTCAATGGCTTACCTAATTTGCACTGTGGTAAGGGAGAGGGTGGGTCAAGGATAAATGAATAAGGATTATGATACGGTACGACTATCTCAACAATGAAATGAAAGCAAGAAACAAAACGTTTATATTAGGTTTGTTTAATTTGTTTACTGTACCCCTGTCATTCACCTAAGTTTTTTTAGATAATGGTTTGTAACCACTTTCACATACCTGTGCAGTACAAACACTTAATCCCTTTAAGTGAGGACATTCGAGGTTAATTCAAAGGCCCTGTTACATACATGTAGTCACCAATGCAGAATTATAACGTATGCGTTGTGGTACAATTTTATCCTTGGTGCAAATTTTATTTTCCTTTGTTTTGGGGTATGGTAATGTATGATAATAAATAAAATTTGCACCAAGGACAAAATTGCACCGCAATATAATGTTAAATATCCTAAGTTTCGGCGACCTCGTGCCATTATCAAGGAGTTGAATTATTATAAGAATAATTTCTTCCTGTTGCCATTATACTTCAGTTAAATTGCTTGTGAGACTCGGCTACCCTTTTATAAGCTCCAGCACCTGAAAGAGGGAACATTTTGGGCGCGAACCTTCTTTAAGCAAAAAACATCAAAGCACTTACACATGTCATTAATGATTTTTAAATAACTTCGAAAAGTCTAAAAGTGTAACCAGTGTAAAATTGGTGGCTGTAAGAAGGGTTTTCTGAAATCAACTGTAACAACTCTACCCGTGCATAAAGAACAAACGTGGGGATTGTGCAGAAAATGTCTCTACACAAGTTACTTATAATACAAATTGGTAAATTCTAGCCTGGAAATCAAAACTCTCTCCTTTTTCGAACAGGAAAACAGAAAGGTTGAGGCTGAAATTAACTGAAATTTAAGAACATACCGAGGACATCACCTAGGCTTAAAGTAAGTTAAGAACATGTTCATTCCGACCATGTTTTTAAAACGAACATTACAAATATGGATAAAAAAATAATACATGTAAAAATGCAGTCTGCTTTGTCCAATTAACCCAAATAGGTATCATGGTCACTTCCGTGTAGATTTATTGAAATACTGTAACAGACAACTTAAGAGCATCTTAAGAAGTTTTCATATTCAAACTGGCAAAAATAATAGGCGCAGTCTATGTTAGCCCCAAAATTAGATGTTTTTATAAAACAAGTGATTGCTCTGTTCTGCCCACCATTCAGAAAACATGTTTTCTTGCATACAGGTACTTGTACCAAGGATGAAGCCTCTTCCCTGAAGGATCGACTACACCCTGGGGAATTAGAAGGCAAGTGTAAAATGGTCTCAAAATCTTCTTTAGTTTCAGTGTTAACGTAGCCAGTATGCAGTCTCATGGGAGAGTATTGATTTTGAAATAATGAAGATGTTCGATCCGTTATGATATGCCTTAAGCAGATGATGCTTAATCCCTGATTTTTTTTTTAACAATAATGACACCCAGTAATAAACAACAAGTATTTAATAAAGTAGCCGACAAAGCTAACTGTGGATACCTGCTGTATATTCCTGTACAGACGAAAGGCTGAGAAGAGGTCCAAAGAATTAATTAAAATGAAAGATACCGAATCAGGGGAGTTAAGGTGCTCCAACGAGAGCATGTTTTAAAAGTAAAAACACCTAAAACACGTACCTGTGTTTCCAGACTTTATGTGCCTTCGTGACAGAAAAGTCAACAAACTTCAAATTAATGGCCGCACGCGAATCCACCGACGCCGTTCAAAGGGTCCAGTTTGAGTTAAGGGAAGTTTTAAATTAATTTCAAACTGCTCACGAAGCCTATCACAGCCAAATCAAAACCAAAAAAGAACGAGAAGAGTCTTCGCAATATTACAACTTGCTCTTAGAACTAGCTTCAGCACTTGAAAAACAAACGCTTGCAAACAAACGCTTGAAAGTTGTTGACAGATCGAAGTCAACACATACTCCCCGAAGACTCCATAAGCAATGTCAGAATGGGCGACACTTTCCACATATGATCAGTGGTTAGCTATTCAATTGGAAGTTCAGCCAGCGCTAAGGCAAGATCCGCCGCGAAGAAGTCTGCGCTAGAGGCAAAGGTGGCAAATTTACAAAAACTACATGAGCTTCAAGTAGAGGAACTGAGACTCCAACAAAGGATGGCAGAAGCCCAACTTCAAGCCGAGATAGCTGTTGCTGAGGCCAAGAGGCAGATTTACAAACTGGCCAAAGCTGAAGAAGCACTTGAATGTCATCATCAGGATGAAATCAATTATGAGAAACAACCGCTCAAGCAATCTCAGTATAAGTCCACATCTATGCCGTCAGATGACAATCTTATCTGTAATGTCAACTCTGTTCCAGTGGTATCTTCTGTTCCCGTAACTACACCACAACACGAGCAGCCACGTCTGCTTCTGAAGGAAACACCACTGCCAACCACACCACCACTAAACCCTGCTGCACCTGAATGGCGCCATATGACGACACCAACTCTACAATCAGATCAGTAGCCTCCTAGACGCATCATTTGTATAAATGGGGGAATCACAAGTCAGGGATACGCTCTTCAACTGCTTATTCAGCAGCAGCAACAAGGCATCATGGCTCTTACACTTCCATAGCCAAGCATGCAAGTGTTTAGTGGAGACCCAATAGATTACTTGACTTAACAAGCTGGATAACCCGGATAACGAAAATCAGACAGGCTTCCGTACCCCTTCAGGTTAAAGTGGAGAGACACCATCGACTGTATTATAGAGGAGGGAAGAGAAGCCACGGAGAAGTACATTACGGACTTCGTGACCGCTAAAGCACGGGCAACCACTCACCCTTTCTTCGGAAAAGTCGCTAAAGAAAGGGTCATTAAGCCGACAAGAACCCAATGTCGCAGAGAAAATGGCTAATCCACTCAAGGAGTGAAGGTGAGTGCATACCAATGAACGTGTGTGAATAAAAGTGAATGAAAGTGCATACAAGTGAAGGTGGGTGAATAAAAGTGAAGGAGAGTGTGTGCAAGTGAATACTAATGAAGGTAAGTGAATACATGTGAAGATGAGTGTGTACTAGCGAATAGAAGTGAAGGAGAGTGAATATAAGTGAAGGAGAGTGAAAACATGTGAAGGTGAAAGCATAAAGGTGAAGGTCGGTGAATGCAAGTATAATGAAGTGTAGGTAAGTTGATAACACTAACATAACTAATTAAATACCTTACTTTTAAAAATATTCAAACTAGAAATAGACCAAATCAAAGTTGGAAGCAGATTCCAAAGTCTTGGGGTGGTGCAGCTAAAGAATTGCTCCCCCAAATTGAGGTTCATCGACAGCTGCCAGTTCATTCAGTCAAGTCTCGAAAACCTAGTCAAGTCGAACAGTCCAGAGTCCTTTTCCATAACTAGCAAGTATGAAAAGGATCCTGGTATATACTGCATGCTAGCTTGCATCTAGAGCACTTTATGTTTATACTATATATGGTATATCCTAATAATTATGGCAGAAACTACAGTAAGGCTTTTTTAGCTTTAGCTTATCTCTGATAATACTCTTTGCTTGTTGGATCCTATGCAGGAATGCTTTTACTGTGTCCTCGCCTATTCAGTAGAATACTTCATAAAACTAGCGCCGTTGTGGGGCAAAGAATCATTTCATAAGAAACAAAAGAAGAAATCCGCGATATGTTTCAAAGAACCTTTTGTCAGGACAGGGAAGCTCAAGCTTTGAACAGTCAATTTCAATCTTTCAGTTTTTCGGATTGAAAATGGAAAAACGAGTTCATTTTTCAGAACAAAATGACGTATCTTACCCAATCCAGGACAAATCAAGTATCATATACGTCATCAAACGGGAACCAATCATAGACGAAGATGAAATTGCAATAAGGCTGTCAATCTTTCAAAAAAACGTTTAAAACTGCGAGCACGACTTCATTCATACAATCAAGAAAGAAAAACTATAAAAGCAGCCAAGCAAGAGAAAGAAACATTAGTTTCATGGACGGAATAAAAGACTATCACAAAGATTTGAAACCAGAAGATTTCCTTTTATATGACACTTACCTTGAACAAAGGGTCAGAAGAGGACTTGCTGCAGGTTACACTTTCAAACAGTGTCAAAAGCATTGGTACAAAGACTTTGGAAAAGCTTTAGGATTAGATCAAACTGTTCTTGATCAAATTTTGAAAGACTGATGGACCCACACAGTTACTACAAAGAAGATCGAGACACAATTGCTTACGAGTGTTACAGAGAAGTTCAAGCCGAAATCAGCAATTTGTTTAAAGATGTATGTGATTGCGGACAGAAACATGCAGGATGACATTCAATTCAACCATTGGAAAAGAGAATGGGTATGGGCAATTTGTTATGAACTCTTGCACGATTATCCAGAACAATTAACTCAACTGTCAACACCTGCTTTTTCCAAAGAATGGATGAATTACTTGGATGGCTTAAAAGAAAACCTTAGTAAACATTTGAAAACTCTTTCCATCACCGATGTGGAAAATCGATGGAAATCAGTGATTGTGGAAATCGGAGATGAGAACAATTTCATTTTGCTGAAGAGGACTTTTCATGGGAAGTATTGAGACCCACTGAATCAGTCTTGGAACTTTACCTTTCCATCTTCTCTTGTCACATTCAGAAAGGAACGGGTGCGTTTCATTATGAATTCTTCAACTTTACCCACAAAGAAATGGATCAATTGTATGGATGGAATCGTTTCATGCAATGAAAAAAAAAACAACAACCTTGTATTTTCAACAACTTTAATTCAACACATTGTAAAAAGTTTGACATGAATAAAATGTCTTTTTTGTGAAAAAAAAAGGCTTCTTCGATCTTCTCCACACTGGGGGGATAGGGGGAGTATCCCCCCACTTTCTCCAAGTGACAAAAGATGGCGCAATGCTGACGCCATCCACAGTTATAAAAGACATTTCATTTTCATTTCATTTCATTTCATTTCATGGCGTCAGATTGTGAGGAACGTTGTCCTTTTACTCCGGACTCGTGAAGTGAACTACATGCATGGCCTAGAAATGTTTTTTAAATTCAGTTCCTTCGTATTAATAAATCGTAATTCAGAACAAGCATATTACCAATCACCTTAACGTGTTTGTTTTGAAACAATTACTTGAAAAAGAGCTTGTATTGTTGTTTGCTGAAAGTCACATTAAATAATTATATTACATTAATATTAACATGTACTTTTATGATCTTGTCTCGTCATACAGTACCGGGCAAATGTAAGTTGGCAGTTTCTTTCGACACAAGGATCGAGCAGCGAGTTGGGTTTCGAGTCAAGCATGGAAACTCAAAAGAATCGAGAAAGAAATGAGCTTGTTGCTTGACCGATGGCCTAAACTTGAAAACAGCCACCGGACGTTTTTCAATATTGTAGCTTGCATGACACCTTGCGACATAGACCCTTTAAGTAGATTATTAATTTAAGCTAAAAATACAAGGAACAACTTGAATTTTGAAACTGACCTTTATTCCTGTTAAAAGTGTTCTCAAAATAATCTGTTGAAACACGTGCACGGCTCAGTAAGCTAATACACTGTAGTTAAACTTCATTTCAGCGACATCACAATTCCTGCTCACCGCCAATTCCTCAATATTGTCATCTTTTCGCTTGAGTCACAGTTTTGCTTCTTCAGTTTCATCCTATCTACATTCTGCTGCTTTTGACGATTTTCTCATTGAATTCTTACCTCCGTCGAAAACGCAGTGGTAAATTTTGCTGATGGCGTCACTCTTCGTCTTGTTCACAAACAGATTAACCAATTAGCATGCTAGAATTCACTCAGTGCTAGTGAATCGCGTGAGAAACGATGTGAGATGCATAAACACAAGAACAAGAAAGATATATTTTTGGCACTTATTTAACTAGTGTTTTTCGTGGGAACTGGTGTAAAATAGACATACACATACAAGGATTATTTCACCATCTTTCAGATGTATGTCAACATTACTGTGATTGCATTTGTCTTATTGTTTATGCCTACATTAGAACTGGTAACGTACCAGTCTTTGTTCTTGTACTTGTTGCTAAGTATCTCGCTTTTTTTTCCCCTCAAATATCTTTTCCCCCCAAATATCTTAAATCCCTAATATTTTCTTAACATTTTTCTATAAATATCACAATAACGACTTTATAAAATCAAAAACATTTATTGGCAAGACGGGAATGTCACAGTCTATACAAAGTGACTACCAGACGTACTAAGACTCATAACATGTAATATTTGTGAGGAAAACCGCTGAACAGGACCACTGCTGACACTTAATTGAGCCGCAAAGTAGATTCCATCTCAAGTTTCGAAGAAAAAAACATGTATGAACTTATAAAAATAAGACTATAGCAAAATCCCAAATTTAGTCATTTTTTTATAAATATCTCGGAATTTTTAAAAAATATCCTGATATTTGTAGCTAGGCCTACCTCACACATTTCATTTCATTTTTTTTTTTCACATGTCATGCATATTTGTAAGACAGCTAGAGTAAACATAGTACTAGCTTCTGTAAAATGATTACCCAAACAAAGCACGACCCAAAGCGACCCTTACTGACTTGTTTTTTTTTTTTAATACTTACAGAGGAAATCGACGCATCATGGAACATTGAGCTCCTGGGAGAGCTCCCAAGCCCAGTCCCAAGCCCAAGAGGAGTCAAGAGGCCATGCCTCGAAGGGTCCGCTCCTATCCCTGTCCCTGCCACTATCCCTGCCTATCATTTATTTCCCTCAATAGGCACAACAGGTTAAACCCCTCCCCCTCCCCCTCCGCCTATTTCCAGTTCAGCCCCCCATTTGTTGCCTCCATTACTCACTACGGGGTTTACCTGTCCCCCTCCCCGTTTCCAGTTCAACCCCTTATTTGTTGCCCCCAATAGGCACTACAGGTTTAACCCCTCCCCCTTCCCCTATTTCCAGTTCAGCCCCCCATTTGTTGCCTCCATTACCCACTACGGGCTTTACCCATCTCCCTCCCCCAGTTTCTAGTTCAACCCCTTATTTCTTTCCCTCAGTAGCAACTACGGGTTTAATCCCTCCCCTCCATTTCCAGTTCAGCCCACCATTTGTTGCCTCCATTACTCACTACGGGCTTAACACGTTCCCCTCCCCATTTCTAGTTCAACCCCTTATTTGTTGCCCCCATTAGTGACTACAGGTTTAACCCCTCGCCCTCCCCCTATTTCCAGTTCAGTTCCTCATTTGTTGCCCCCAACTGTGTTTACTGTTTCACCCTTTCCCCGTTTGTTCCAGTTTATTTCATCATTTGGTACCTCCTACATATATTGCACACAGTGTTGCACCCCATACCTCACCTTCACTTCAACTGGTCAATACATTCTCCCCAAACCATTTTTCACTCATCACCAGTTCTCCCTCTCTGCCAAACACAGCTACCTTTTTCACTTCTAAGACCCCCTCCACAACACTCAATCCTGTCACTTTACAACAAATAAATTACATACACCAAAACACAATCTCACACACCCAACTACTACACCAAATTCTCTTAAACCAATTTAACATCACGACCATGATTTCTGGAGAACCACAAGCCACGTCACAGCTACAACCATCACCATCACAACCTTTAGAAGAACATATCCTGCCACACGAAAGAATTCTGGACCTTAAAAAATCATCATCTCCTATTAATTTTTCTGTTAATTTGGTGTGTGCCGTCTTCAAAGACCATGAACTTGTAAACAAAAATGTGAACGGTGGACATGGAAGAATTGCGCTGGACACAAAAAAGATGGGGGCTATTAAGAAGATTTATTTTAGTGTATATCCAACTGCGAACGAGACCACTGAGTGGCAAAAATGATGGTTTTTCGATGGGATAAAAAAGGGAATTGGGTCAAGCATTTCAGCTTTCAACTGTTGGGACCTCATAGATGGTCTTCTCTTCCTTACCATTTATACTGTACTTCATAAAACAAGCACCATTGTGGGGCACAGAATCATTTCATAAGAAACAAAAGAAGAAATCCGCGATATGTTTCAAAGAACCTTTTGTCAGGGCAGGGAAGTTCAAGCTTTGAACAGTCGATTTCAATCATTCAGTTTTTCGGATTGAAAATGGAAAAAAGAGTTCATTTTCAGAACAAAATGACGTATCTTACCCAATCCAGGACAAATCAAGATCATATATGTCATCAAACGGGAACCAATCTGCTTGTGAAGTACTGTACAGATGTTTCACAAAGTTAAATTGCATTACGCAGGTTTCATGGCTTTCACGTGAAAGTAATTAAAGGCTTAATTCAACAGCCTCCAAAGCACACTCTTAACGATTGATGAGCCTAAAGAGTGTCTACATAGGAGACTTTGTTTTCTTTATTCATTGATTTTCACAATTTTGAAAAAAACAATTTGAACCACGAAGATATACCTTGAAGTAAGAACCATTCATTAGCTGGGCATAACATTGAAGTGATCAATGTGCAAAAAAATTGTTTTACGATAAGCATATTATGTAAGCATTTACTAAGTAATCATCCATTTAATTTTGACTCAACCAAACTTAGCTAGATACAACAGTGGTAACTTTATGGCCAAGCCTCTTTATGTCTCAGTGCAAATCTCAACAACAAAAAAGACAGAAACAGGCTTGCTATTTTTGCAAAACTCTATACAGCAAAATAGCAAGGCATTGCATCAATGTTCACTCCAAAGAACAGGAGGTTGTTAAAGCACTCGGTTTTGACAAGTCTTCTAGCCTGAGAAAGAACGAATTTGAAAAACTACAGCTTCTTGGAAACTACCATTACAATCTTAAAGGGTCGTGACTAGAATGGATACTCCAAAATCAGGTTGGACCACCTCCGACACTTATTGAGAATTATATAACGTAATGTCGACACTTAGAATTTATTTTCAATAAATTTTTAAGTGTAAAAAAGAAAATCTAAAATCCCCACTCAGGATTGAACCTGTGACCTCAGCTTGCATAACCTACCGTATCACTGTACCACCTAGCTTCTCGGGTTGCTTAGTCCTAAATTTAACTATATAAACTGCTACCACCAACCTCAACTGAAAGCTAACCAGTTACTCCGTTATATAAGTCTCAAAAAGGTGTCCGAGGTGGTGAAACCTGATTTTGGAGTATCCATTCTAGTCACCACCAATCTTAAAGTACTGGAAACTGGATGTGGCCAGATGAAAGTCACGAGATGCCCATCTAAACCAGACGACTTCCTGCCATGCACCTACTGTCTTGGATTTACAAAAAAGTATGGACTTTGGAGGCACCACAAAACTATGTGCTTTTAAACAAGGCAATGATGGAATAGATGAAAACAACAAACAAAAGTATAAGAACATCCAGAAAAAAAGCAAAATCCTCTTAATGGCCCACTTGAAGCTCAGTGAAAGTAAGCTCCTTCAGTAGGTCTTAGCGAGTATGAAGTCTGACCAAGTAACCTTGGTGCAAGAAATGATGACTTGATTATGAAGTATGGTACTAATTAGTTGAAAAGATAGGTGGAGATCTGGTGAATGAGGTTTCACAAGGAATAAGGCAGCTAGCAAGACTGCTAAGTTACCTGTGAAAGAACAACACAGAAGCACCAGCGCTCATGACACTCAAAGATTTCATTATGCTAGGCTACTTTAACAAGATCATCACCTCAGGGGAAAACCTATGTAGTTTTGAAGAATCAGGTAAAACAAGATCTGTTGGTGTTTCCTTGGCACTGAGGCTTGGATACTCTATTAAAAAATAAATTGCCATATTAACTGGGAAAGCACTAAGGGAAAAGGATGACACACTCCTTGCTGACCAACAAAACCTTGATAAATTAATGGACTCGGAATTGAATGATTGCATATCACATCACTCACATGATACTCTTCACGGAAGGAAATTCAACCAAATTAACCTCCCATTAACTTAAGAACTTGGAAAAACTTCAAAAAGACCAGCTCCTGCAAAACATTTCTGCACTCAAAAGCAGTTAAGGAGAATCCAACCCTACACAGCTGGGAAGAATTAGCAGAGACAGCATTAACGTGGGTGATCATTTTCAACAAGTGATGTGGCGGAGAGGCTTCAAAGATGTTTTTGCAAGATTTAAAAAAAGACCACATTGGAAGCAGTGTTCATCCAGTGTAAAGAAAGACGTCTACAGCCTATTGAAAGGGAGCTGTGCAGAAGGTAACAAGACATCCCTTTCTAAACTATTCACGTGATTGTAGTAACTGCACACAGTGTAGATTTTAAACTTGAACACGCTTGACAACAATGATACTGTAACTGCAAACGGTTGTTTAATCAGGACTTCTCAAAGGTATGAAATCGGAGACAATTCATACTGAACTGTGAGCCATGATTAAGGGCATCTCTACAAAAAGTAACTATGAAATTAATCTTTTTTGCCTAAAAAATGAAAATCGGTATTTTTACACACAGGCAACAAAGCAAGGATAAAAAGGAAAAAACTGTTGCCGCACTTTGTTTGCCTTCAAAATCACATAACCCAGATGTTCAAGAACACTTTATTATATCTGTGAGTTAATGATGCATGCTGCAAGTTTTGCTTTAGCGACTGACATGGTTTCAAGCGGTTGACTTTGGACCCATTTTCACAGAATTTCTCACTTGCGTTAGAGAGAAGCTCTACACACGCTGGTTCAACAATCTTGGACTGTATACAGTCGTTTTCACTTAACTTTAGTCTTCACAATTCAACATTACACATTCCTTTCTACGATCAAACTAACTTAAGATTACAAAAATGCTACGTTTTTCAGCTAAGGATGTCCACACCCAGTCACGTAAATCCGGTGTGGTCAGATAGGTTATTATAAATGAAATTTTAGTTCTAATTTCCTATAACGTGGGTTTATTTGACAATCATAGTGCTAATCCTTACGATATATCTGAATCTAGTGACGTCATACCACCTACATCACAAAGCTACGCCACAAAATCCCTTTTCAGTGAGGAACAAGTGCAAACATTGCATTGTCTGTTTAAGGACATGCTACAAAATGTAATCCATGAGACTCTCTTCTGATACCCAAGGAAAGAAAATGTTGCAAACACTACTCTTGACACAAATAGCTAACCGTACAAAATATGAACGCAGACAAAAGAGAGAGATACAAAGTGGGCATTAATAACGGGTATGTCTTTTTGGGTTACTAACCCAGGATTTTTGGCAGAGCAGGGATCATTTGTTGCCTATTTGCCGTGGCTATTCTTGCATTGCATGCAAAGGGTAGGAGCCAATATACAATTTGGGTCCCTGCTAATTCATTTTCACTCCCTTTTGGTCAAGTGCCTAACAAAAAACCTGAGGTTACCATATTGTAAATGGCTTTTTAGTATCTTTTAGTGGATTTCTATTATTTTAATTTTTCTGAACTGAAACCAAGTGGTGTAATATTGTATTTAACAGTGTATTCTGGAATACGAATACAAAGAACAATCACAACAAATCCTTTAAATCACGAATTTAGAGCGACGATATTTATGTGTATCCATGGATATCAAATTTCGTGTGTTAACAAGGGTTATCAGATATAGAAGACTTCACATGTCTCAAAAGTAATATCTCAAGACTATTAATATATCAGTAATTTCAGTAATGTCCAAGCACAGGCAATTGAAGAAGCGTCCATTTCATCATTTTGACACATTAAGTATGAGCAATTTGCATGAAAAGTGGTGCCATGTGGCAAAATATCCCTCACTCAACAGCTTTAGCCACCATTTCAAATGCCATCTTCGCAGAGTATTCTTTCTCATGTTGACCTGGAAATGAATTGACCAATAAAGGGAAACGAAATTTAAACAGGCTTGGTTGCTATTATAGGTATCAACGTTAAACAGTTCATCAAAATGTTCAAACCAATTTAAAACTTTCATTAACAGATACCTGAGAAAGGTTCATCACGTGACCAGAAATATCTCAAGCATTAACCTCGGTAATGACGAGAAGACCAAATGTGATAGATGCGCAAAGTCTGTTGAGGTTTAGGGCCTAATAACAGAGTGTAGGGGCAAATAAAGAAAATTAGCCTCGTTTCCATGTTAGGCTTTTAGTGGTGTTTTTAAATGGACCCATAATAGTCATACGAGCAGGTTGCCAGAGTGGCAACAAAGTTCTTATTTTTTCTTAGGTTCCCCTTTATGCTTAGATAGGTAGTTTGCTTTCATCACAAAATTCCCACGGGAATACACAGGCTCCCCGACTATTTTTTTGATTGATTATAATGGGTGCTGGCGAAATAAAATTTCCACCAGTTCCACAGGTACAACTATGGCCGATGGTAAATAAATTTATTTACTATGCAAACTCATTAATAATCCATAAAGATAAAATAAGGAAAATAATTGGTTTGGTTACCCGGACTTAATTAGCATATATCTCGGCAGCTAGCAGCGATAGCAGCAAAAGCTGATCCATCATGGCATGAAAATTTAACAATATCTTCACATCAATGACAAGAGTAAAGAATTACTGTGTGGAGATGCGAACCACGACAAGCTGTTCAAAGTCCGCCCTCTTCTCAACTCTGTTGTTGCCTCGATGAAGAGTGAATGCAAGCCAACAAAAAATGTTTCTATCGATGAAGCCACGATTTCTTTGAAGGGAAGGCTCGGAATGAGACAGTACATGCCACTAAAGCCTGCAAAAAAAAGGCATAAAGGTCTGGGAATGTGCTGAATCTTCCAACGGATCTCTGATTGGGAGAACTTAAAAGACAATGCATCAAACTTTGTAAATACTTTTTTGTGCTCTCTTTTTGCATGTATCATTTCTAGTGATGATCCCCTTTTGAATTAATAGTTAAGAAAAGTTTGATATTTATATACATTGTCCGATCTCCTAATGGAGAATTGGGCTGCAAGCTCTGTCTCCAGGCTGTCCTGTCTGCCGCAACTGATGCTGCCTCTTTCCATGATTTTAACCCCTTCATCCTAACTCTCTCGACAGTTCTGCGCCATGTTTCACGCGGTCGACCCCTCTTCCTCTTACCTTCCGGTACCCATGTCAGTGCAATTCTTGGATGTGTGTTGTGATATTTAAGTAACTTATAAATAAAGTAGTGTCAAACAAACATTGTGTGCTTGTATGAAAGTCGCATGCATACTGTAAAAGTTAGTGTTATTGAAATGGCTAATTCCTGAATAAGATGAGTTTTGGCTACATTGTAAATACTTACAAAACAGACCTGATGGAAATAGTATCAAGGTGCATATCACATTTCAACAACAATTTGCATAAAGTTGTTTACAACGTTTTGTTTGCTTTTTTAAATTAAATCCTGTATGAAAGTGAATTCAAGAGTTGGCGAAATACTATAAGAGGATATATTTGTATTCAAACAGTTACTGAAAACATTAATGCATGGAGCTGTCCATATTATACAAACATTGCATTAGACCACAGTTAAGGTAATTTGAGAAAATTCTCGGGTAAAATTATTCCTAGCCTGCAAACACAGCCAACTCTCATTACTCTGAGAGCGATGAGAGACGGCTGTATTTGCAGGTTTTGGTAAAATTGTCGGCCGACAGACTGTTGGTAACACGACTGATTCAAGAATTTGTCAAACCCAGGACAGTGATTATTTCAGATAAATTTTCACCTTATTTTAATCTGAACATCCTCGGCTATATCCACCTGATGGTAAATGGTTTGAGTTGCATATTGTTATTATGGAATAGTTTCAATGGAATACTCCCTAAGTCATGTGGTAAGTTTTAACCAGGTTGTTTGTTTTACATGCTCACTAGCTGCTTCGATTAATCAATGTTATAAAATTCTTTTGCTTCGGTTTTAATACAGGTTGTGGAAGCAGTTTATGTAGCTGAAGTCGAACAAAACCAAACAATGTGGGAATCACCTGTCTTGACTGTAAGTAAGGGAACTAAATCTGTTGGATGCAAGAGAAACAAACACAGAACATTCATGCATTTTTTGGGGGGGGGAGGAAGGGGATGAATGTATTTGATGAACAAACACAAGAGAAATAGTTGACAAGTTGTTAATCACAGAACAGGACCATGTGACCAAAAGGCCTTGGATCAAATGTAGGTAGGCTGTGCAGTATGGTGACATACACATCCATCAAAGAGAGTACTATACATTAGCTATTGTTTTTCCTTTATAGACACATTCGGCTAAAAAGTCACCTGACTTGAATTGGGTGTTTACATCAGTTCAAGATGGCAGCTGTACACTTCTGCCGGTGAAAAAAGCTACAAGTTCTTTTGAGAAGGGTATGTTTATGATATTTACATGTGCGAGGAATCCGGCAATTTTTATGTGAAAGCAGTGCTATCCATTGCTTCGTGAGAGTGAGGATCTGTATCATTTAGCATTAATTTTAAAGGAAGATAATGATAAGGCAGCAGTTTCCAGAGCACATTGTTCTTGTAAAGGAGGAAGCAGTGGATACTAATTATGTTTTGGCATTGTTATATCAACTTAATGACTATTCATGTTTAGACATTAAAGATATGCCTAGTGACGTCACTTGTACGAGTCATCCTCAATCGTGGCATATCCCCAGGGCTTTTTCCACCTACCCTTTACCTGTGATGGGGACTCATTATGCCCGTGCTGAAACCGATCGTGATGGAGAAAGAGAGATCTTGTCAAATGTAAACTGTACGATGCAAGGAGCCCTGCAATTAGATCAAAGGCTCCTAAGAGCCAACCTGTGAATAAGAAATGCTAATGCGTAATGCAATATTGCAGTAAGCTTATGTTTTCACACTGACACGGTTCAATATTTTTTTAAAAATTAAACGTAAGGATATTCGACAAACGCAAAAAAAAATACGGTTTATCACTTTCATAATGTTCAGTCTGAAGAAGAAAGAAAAAGAAAACAAAGGACGGCAGGAGAGAGACTCAAACCTGGGACCTTTCAGCTAACAGTCCACGCTTAACACCATTCGGCCACCGTGATCACTGGCTTGGAACAGGATAAATTTAATTACTTCAAGGTGAATACACATCAAAATGCATCTCGTTGAAAAATCCTTTTAGATCGATTTTATTGTTGCATTAAAGACTTCAAATGCAAAATATCTTTAAGCTTGTTATTTATATTCGTTTACAACAATTTAGTTATTGTTTTTGCTATAAAGATTAGCGATAAAAAATCACGACATTTCGACCTCTCCGAGGTAATTTTAAGTGGATGTAAAAATACAGAATTAGCATAAATATATTACAGTATAAAAACATAATGTAGAGAACGCTAAAATGTGGTAAAATATGTAAATATAGGTGATAAAAAATTACATAAAAACAATTAAACTAATAAATAAAACAAGCATTAAAGGACTTTCTAAACAAATAACTTAGTGCGGATTGAGTCGCACTGTTTGTTCAGTGTTGGCTTGAGTTCTTTGATAAAAAGCATTTCAAAAGTAAGACAATCAAATTTGTTCTGGCACTTCTTTAAAATCTTAAAACTTCACGCAATGAAGTAACACTGCCTGTGCAGCTGAAGTTCGACTCTCAAACTAATGTTGATGATCTCGTTAGCCATGAAGCCAAATGGCATCAGTCACGTCACTTGAAATTTAGTCTTTCCAAGCTGAAAGGCCCAAGAAAGAGGAAGCCGAGTTTCTGGAAATGATCAGCCCCCTACCACCCTACCAGACCATCTGTTAAACGCAAAGTCATGAATAGTGTTGATAAGTGCATCTTTTGCAATGAGGGAGATAGTGTTGGTGTGCTTCACAGCTTTTCCACATTGCAAGCAGATACAAATCTGCTACCGAGTTACAAGACTTTCATCTGCTGGCAAAAATCTCAGGGGGTGATTTCATTGCTATTGAGGCGAAGTACCATATGAAGTGCTTAACAAGCTTACGAAACAACCACAGGTCCTAAAGAAGAAATAGAAGTGAAGAGTTGCTGGAAGCCTGATCAAGGGCAATTTGTTGAGCTGGTCGCTTACATCGAGAATTTGGTGGAAAGCGGAACCCTGTTCTTTGTACTTTCAGAGCTCCATGCGTTATATGAAAATCATCTTAAGGACCTTGGAGTTGCAAAATCAGTCAACAGATTTAAGTTTAAGAATGAAATACTGAATCACTTCACAGAGGCACAAGAACAGAACGATGGAAGAAAAACTGTGTTGATCTTCAAGAGAGGATTGCAGAATATACTGAAAGAAGCTGTGAAAGAGCGCGATTTTTTGGATGATGCTGCCATACTGGCTAAAGCTGCAAAGATAGTTATAAGAGACATGTTTTCCCACAAAGGCTTCACATTCTCCGGCACTTTCCCCTACGCGTACCAGGAAACTTCGGTACCAGCAAGCCTCAAGAACCTCATTTCTATGATACTCAACAGACTAAACCTGAAGGATCAAAAACATAACGAGTCACAGCCATGTCTTACAATTTGCCAAACCATTCTGTTTAATACCAAGAAACAAACATCCAGTTGTCTACGGCACTCTACAATGCGCGAACCACCACTTCCGATCTACATTGGATTTAACATCCATTCTCTGACTCAATGCAAAACACTGGTAGGTAAGCTATATCAGAATAATGGAGATGGAAGCCTGGTTAGCCACTGCAGTCACTGAGCGTTACAAAGAAGATGGGTGTGTCACCTGCTTGCCTTAAGAAGGAGCTATTTTCAGTTGGTGCACTTGACAATCTGGACCACAATCCAAGCTCCACAACAGCGACGTCATCCTTTCATGGAACTAGTATCAGCATTTTCCAGTTTCATACAGAGAATAATCCTGGTCAGAGTCAGCCACCAATAACTGTACCTCTTTCTGGAACGGAATGGCACTCCCTCCCTGACAGCTATTCTATCGTTAAACGGTGTCTAACCGTGAAAATTGGATTGTAGTTTGAATGCGGATTTTCCAAATTGAAAATTGTTACCCCAGGAAATAAGCTGAACTTATGAGCACTTCAAAAGTCTTTTTGTTTTTTAACAGAAGAAACGGAACTAAAACCAAATCGATTTTCAAAATTTTTGACCAGGCTGTTTTTGTTGGTACGTAATATTAGGTTGCTGCAAATTGCTATAAATTTGTTATTTTTTTATCATTTAAAGTCATTTCTAAAATACATAATGCTCATTAGCTATTAACTTTAATTGCAAAAGAAAAAATGCCTACATTTCATCAAAGCGGAGAAATTATGAATTGTGTCAGGTTAGACTGTAAATGTTACACACAGTGTCCAAAATGGCCTCATTTTGTGGTGACTATTGTAAAATTTTCTCTTTTATTCAACCCTATATGCAAAACTAAAATTGTTCACAGGGATGACTTTAATGAACTTTAGTTTTTTACCAAACCTCAACTTAATCTGAATTTTAAAAATTTCAGAAGAGCTAAATTAATTGTGAATTTTAGCCATGTACACCAGTAACATGCACCAGACCTTATTTAAAAATCAATTTCTTTTGTTTTAGTTTCGCTTTTTTCCTCAAATATTGACTCGCTAAGTTGTTGTGTGATAGCACCAAAATAGAGGGTGAAATATGACCTTCAGAAAGGAGGTTCAGAATTTTATATCGCAATGCAAAATGATCAAACACTTTCATGTCAGTAAAGAAAAAAGATTGTTATAGCATTCGATTATCAACGAAAAATAGTCAAAGGGAATGCAGAATAAACATTTAAAAAACCATGTAGCATTAGGGCTGATTTTAAAATAATTATTTCTCAAACGTTCAACACAATATAAGGTAATCACACTAAAAAGCTAAAATCAAAATCAAAAGATAAAAGGATGGACCTTATGTCCATGGAAAAATATTTTGTGGCCAAAGTAAATTGACTTTGCACAAAGTGTTAAAAGTGACTGTAGTTACAGTTATTTTGCCACTTTGGTGAAACACTTCTGTGTTGTCAAAAAGGCTCTCGATAGCTTCGTAAATGCCACATTGAAATTTGTTAAGCACTCATCAACCACGCAAAATAGGAGAAAATAATAGCAGAGCTCTAGCGGGCCTTTGGCCGCTGCAGAGCCCCATACTCATAGAACCAGAGAACCATAGAACCCACGCCCATCATTTTTCATGGTCTTGGCTAGCAGAATGTTTCGCGGGTTCATCGTGCGCCCGCCGACGCCGTCATGCAGGGCTAACTCGCGGGCGAATATTCATTCACAAAACATGTGTGTATGACGCCACACAACAGGATCTTTGCAATTTCCAACACCTGGGAAAACACTGCTGTGTTTAGTGGAGAAAACCATTTAAATTAAAGTTATTTTTAAAAAGTTTGCTACTCAAGACAGGGATACTAATTAAGGGATGCTTAGAAGCCGCTATAGTGGGAAAAGAAGAGCTTTCAGAGATAAAATCTTACTTCGAGGTTGGGAGCAATGCAGGAAGATGTTTGCCACTTCGGGTTTCAGAACTGTAGAAGATTTAAAGAATTTCCAAGCAGTGGAGGGACTTAAAGGTAAAACAAAATACATTTTTCGATGGGAATTTATGTTTATGTTGATATCAATCTGTGATTGACTTTTTCTTTGTGTTCTCGCTAGTTTTGGAGAATTGTTTATAAAATGCACACAAATAAATTCAGTTGTTTTGATTTCTTTCATCGGAGACATCTCGGCCTTGATGAGCTATAAATGGTTCGTGTTTTGCTTTTAAACATAAACTTACGGAGATTTGAATAAAATTTTTTGAAGGAAGATTGTGTTGTCCATTTTTATGCGTTTGTTCATTCATTACATGGGCGATTTTATGTAAACAAAACAAGGCTTGGATTTTATAGTTCTAAACTTCATTCACGTGGTCTTATGCAAATATGTTTGTATTTTTGGCAATTTTGATTTCCAAGTCAGTTTCCCTGACAATTTTTTATAAGCAGCAGGCGTATTTTATTTGGAAATTAGTCATACTAGTTATTCTAGACTGAGAAAAAGTTGTTTTTGTGAACTTTTGTATGGTCTAAATGTACTGTGCAAATGGTCGCTAAGTCTTTTTTGAGAATTGCTAAAATTAAAAAATAGCCCAGTCGTCAATTTTATTCTTGTGCTTCCAACCTTTCACCTCAGTTAAGTTTATAATCAGCTTTTTGTTGAAAGAGTGACGCTGTTAGGCTCAGCCTATCTAAATATATTATTAAAAGAACACAGAGGAATAAAAATGCGAAAATGGTGAAAATTTTCCAAGGTTACTATCCGCTTAGTAGAGTTGACTCTTCACATTGCCCTTGAAGAACAATCGACCTGCCGCCCAGACATTGTACTAAATCACAGGAAAAAATGTATTGAATGGCCACTGATCCTGAAAACACATGACTTAAAGTTTTGGATTCATCGGCTAGTGACGCACAATACAAAATTATCATGTTGCACTCAGCAGCCATTGACCGAATGACCAATTGTGGTTATCACAATACAAACACACAGCTATTAAGCCACGATAGAAAACAACCAAGTCGTTGTACTTGGCAGCTATTAAACAAAATGACCCACTGTGGTCAACTATTGATCAAAATGTCCTGTGGTCATTACAATATGTCTACACTACATCCATTGAGTGAAATGCCGCATTGTTGCACATGTGATCCAATTCAGGCTTTGAAATATAACTTGATATTTTACCAGCCACTGAAAAAAAGAGTGTATCAAAAAGGTCCAACACACTCCCTTAATCCGTGATTAGTACTAGCAATTAACATTAATCAAAGGCTCCTCAGAGCCAACCCGTGAATAAGAAATGCTAACGCGTAATGCAATATTGCGGTATTTTTTTTAAGTAAACTTAATGATTTTTGACAAACGCAAAAAGAAAAATACAGTACATTACTTTCACAACGTTCAGTCCGAAGAAAGAAAAAAAGGAAAAACAAAAAGAACGGCCGGAGCGGGATTCGAACCTGGACATTTTGGCTGTAAGTCTGCGCTTTACACCACTTGGCCACCGTAACCACTGACTTGAAACTTGAAACAGGATAAATTTTATTACTTGAAGGTAAAAAAGATTCAAAACATGTGTCTCGGTTGAAAATTCCTTTTCGATCGATTTTAACGTTGCATTAAAGACTCCAAATGCGAAACATCTCTAAAGTTATTGTTGTTTATATTCGTTTAAACCAATTTAGTTATTGTTATCGCTGGATTCACGCTGTTCTTGCTATAAAACGCATTCGTAACAAAGCATTACGTCACAAAGTTTACAGCTGATGGAAGGAGCGAGTGAATGCTCCTTTGCATATCTGTCGCCGTTCCCGATAACCCGCTCATTACGCATGCGCGTATTCACGAGTTAAAAATTGACTGCACTAGTCTCAGGTTGCCACAAGAATAGAAACTAGCACTCACCTAATCCCCCAGGCGAGTGTCATCACTTTGGGCAAGAATAAGTTGAACTTTTTTTTGGTGCAGTTCTGAAATTTACTCACCCAAACGGATTATGGGCAGAGAATTATACATACAACATTTCCCACCATACACAATAAAATCCCCTGTAAATAACAGGTCTTAGCTGTTTCAACAGAGTGGCATGGCCGTGAAGCAGGAATTGACTTTGTTTGCCTGACATTTTCAACAATGGTTTATGTTTGAACATTGAAAGGTGATTTAATGCAAGTGGAAAACTCTTTGCATCAAAACTTGTAAAGTGCATGCTATGTTTGGTTTATAATATAATTTAAAGAACAAATACATTTGACATGATCCTTATTTTCTTTTGTGCAGATTTTAAGTCAACAAATAAGACCTACTTTACCAGCTGTTGAGACTTCACAACCCACGCTCAATAACAGCCAACCCTCTAGTAGCTCATACATAAACTTTATTTTCTATCGAATTTTAGAGTAGCTTACAGAAGCTAATATTTTCGAGAACATTAAAGTTAATATAATAGTATTTACAAATAAACTTATATCATTAAAAAATTCATATAGCTAAACAAAACAGCGACTACAACACTGAATTTTTCTTCTGAAGTCTGTAAACACACTATTACGGATAGAATCAGGCAGCACATTCCACAGTTTAGCTGAAAAATAAGAAAACGAATTAAGGCCATAGCTAGTTGTTCTGGGTTTACTAAGTGACAGAATGTATGTTGCCGCAAAGATCATAAGAAGAAGACCGGAGTGAAAACATATTTTTCATATAAACAGGAAAATTAGCGAAAAACAGGCTGTTATATAATCCAAGCATCACTTATCCACCATCCTCCTCCTCAGTCCATCACAGCTGCTGTACCAACACCTGTTAGCAAAGACCATCCTTATGCTGGTTCTTCTACATGTACATTCTCTTCAGAATCACCAAATAAATCTGGATTGTGCCTTACTTTCACATTCTGTTATTGTTATTGTCTCTGGTTATTTAAACCAAAAGATAGGGAAATCAATAAAGGTGGATATAAGAGTACAGATATTATATACACAACTGAGATCAAGTTTTTGTTTACCTACTAATATTGTTCTGGGAAATATCCACACCTACCTTACAGAAACATTTTCAGATACCAACCATATTCTTTTTTTAAAACTAAGCATTGAAAAGTGCAGTTAAAAGCGAGTTTGTTTTGCTTTCAAAGCGCAAAAGCAGCGCTCGGGCGCATTATAACTAATGAAGAGCATTCAAATGAGTTCTGATTGGCTCAGAGTTGCTTTGTTGCTAAGTGGAATTTCACGTTCTATTGACTTGTTCGGTGTGGTATGCGAAACAAACAAGCTAGTGTCACAACAGATTATTCACGATCATCGTATCCTTGAAGTGTAAGGGATGCTTTCATTTCATTAAAGATAAACAGTCTACAAAAGAGGAACCAATTTGTCAGCTGAATATGGAAATGTTCACCTGAGAGAACCCTGGTGTCATGCCATGGAAAATCTGCCGCTGGCTTCAAGAAATCAAAAGATCGCTTGACTGTCGTTGGTTGTTCAAATGCCACAGTTTGTTCTTTGCCATTAATAGTCACATTTTCGATTATCCGGACTATTTAGTCTAGTCCCGACAAGTCCGGATAATCAAGGTCCCACTGTACTGTCTTAAATCACTTGTTACTTGGACAGTCATTATCTGCACACAGCACATATACACCTATTTATTTGGATATAGGTAACAATAGTAACAATAAACAAGATACATGCAACTCGACTGATGTTGAGGTTTGTGTTTGTATTCATGTATTATTTTTTTTAGTAACGTTTTATTGTCCCTGATCATCGGACACTCACAGATGCCTAGGTGGATGTTTTACATGAACTGGATGAAGATGACACTTTGAGTTCTGATACTGCTGAGTTGGAGTAATTTGATTATCTTGCCCAATTTGATTGTAATTAATTTTTACAAGAGTGCATTGTAGCACAGTTTGAACCAATGTGACATGTATTTATTCAGAGAGATGATGCATGTGCATGTAGATTGCACATGATCAGGTACCCAGCATTATTAACCTCATGGTTGTAAGGCTGGGCTCTAAAAAGAATTAAGGGCCTTAAAAACTCCATGTTATGAATTTTTACACATACTAGGTTTTTCTCTTCTCAACAAAAAAAACCAGTTTTTTAATATATATATAGTTAGCCTTAGCCTAACAGCGTCGCCCTTTGAAGAACCTCTGAACAAGCTTAATTAAGATGAAACTTAACTTCGGTGAAAGGTCGGAAGCACAAGAATTAAGATTGACGACCAGGCTATTTTTCAATTTTAGCAATTCTCAAAAACAGTATTACCCGACCGTCTGCACAGTACTTTTAGACCGTACAAAAATTTCTCCGTCTAGAATAACTATTACGACTATTTCCGAATAAAATACAGTTGTTGCTTGTCAAAAAATGCCTGATAAACAACTTTTTCTCCGTCTAGAATAACTATTACGACTATTTCCGAATAAAATACAGTTGTTGCTTGTCAAAAAATGCCTGATAAACTGATTTGGAAATCAAAAATGCAAAAACACACAAACATATTTCCATAAGGCGACCCAAGTATAAAATCTAAGTCTTGTTTTGTTTACATAAAATCGCTTTTCAATCTATGTAATGAATGAACAAACACATAAAAATGGACAACACAATCTTCTTTCGAAAAATTTTATTGAAATTTCCATTAGTTTATGTTTAAAAGCAAAACGCATACATTTATAGTGCATCGAGGCCGAGCCGTTTCTTCAATGAAATTCAGGAAATTAAAACAACTGAATTAAGCTACATGTTTATAAACAGTTCTCCAAAACTAACGAGAACACAAATAAAAAGTCAATCACAGGTTGATATCAACATAAGTTCCCATCAAAAAATGTTATTTGTTTTACCTTTAAGTCCCTTGCTTGCTTGAAAATTCTTTAAATCTCCGCGTTGGTTCTGAAATCCGTAATAAAAACAAATATTTCCCGCATTGATATAAACGTATGAAGGTCCTTGAAGCAAGATTTTATCCCTTATTTTGTATTCCTGTCTTGAGTAACAAACCGCGGAACATTGCAGGGAAATAACGACTTTACTGCTCCACTAAACCCCGGCACTAAACGCTGCGAAAGATCCAAATTTTAAAGTGTTTATGACGATGTTTTGCGATGTCATACGCGCCCGCGAATAGCCTTGCCCAACAGACACACATGTCACGGGGGTGCGCCCGCAAAACATTCCACTAGCGATGACCATGAAAAATGACGGACATAGGTTCTATGAGTATGGTGCTGCGCAGCCAGGCCTTCGGCCTGGCAAGTGCTCCGCTATTACTAACTTACACCTAAGGCTGTTACCTAATAGGAGCTCTGCAGCCTGGGTTGGCCTTGATAACAAAAATGTATTGTATTGGTTGTAGGCCTATGAAACAAAATTAATATTCTTGTCATCATCACTTCGTTCTCAGGGAATAGAGCCCTGCTACTAAGAGGTTGTTCATTATATGAAAAACATGCAAGTTACTGTACATAACTTTTCTAACTGAACTTCATGCTTGTTTCTAGGTACTTGATGCATGCGAAAGAAAATGATTATGGAACTGAATTGTGTGCAGAGAACAGTGATAGTGAGTCCTTTGTTGGCTGAGAGATCAACTTCCCCGGCATCAGCTATCCCACTACTAAGCCGGCCTTCAATGGCCAAACAATGAGCAGTGCTACTAGCATAATATGCTACTTTTACTAGCACAAGCTATAAAAGCCTAGTGACAACACAAGGCAAGTGCACCTTCCGTTCTACAGTAAACATTTTCCCCATGTTTGGCATTCCATCCATAATTATGCATACATAACCAATAACTGGGAACAGTTTTCCATGGTGCATGTTTATGAAATTGGTCAGAACACAGAGTATTGATCATTTCACATCTATGGCAAAAATCACCTATCTTGGGAATACCGTGGGACACATGCTCTTAAATGAAGACTATACGTCTGTTACGTATCCAGGTGTGCTTAAAATCGGAGAAGAGAAAAGAAGAGGGTCAGTTTGTTGTTAAAGGCCTAGTATTGTCCATTAGGCTTCACGTGCCTATATTATTGTTTTGGTTTGCACAGGAGTGAGGCTTCTATTGTTCAGAGGTGCCTGAAGCATAATGGACAATACTGGGTCTTTAATAAGGTGGGAGTGAAGGTGGGCCCTTTCTCATTCCAATAGGGGGGTGCACCTTTGTGTCATATGTTCAACCAAAAAGGTTGGACGAGCCCCTAGATCAGCGACTCAGTGTTCATGCACTACCGTTACAATGCTACAGTACATCTGGCCAATTGTACAACACTATATTTTTTTGTTAAGTAGTGCTGGGTTTAGGCTTACTGCAAAGACAATACTTGTCACTGCCAACACTAACAATGGTGTCGAGCACCAAAACTTGGCTTTTAAATACGATTATTTCATAAGAGGCAGTTCCTCCTCTAGTGCCACGCTTACCATTCTGATAGAAAAGTTTCAACTGGAAGGCTTCAACAGGTAATACACTTCAGCTCATGACAACACAACAAAGCTTACGTTCATATACCTGTATGTACTCAACTAAAAAGCCTTGAAAAAATTTCCCCCTCCACTCCCATCAACAGGGTGATGGATTTAAGTTATGATCTTTACTTTTACTTTTGACAAGAACCTGAAAACAATGTTTGACTTTCCAGTCAGTGCCATCAGTATAATGCTGAGGTACGACAATATCTGCACAATCCTGCTTCCTTGCTTGGAAAGGCTGTTCTCAGCTGCCGATGTAGGGAAAGAATGCACTCAAGTTATAGATGAAGAATGAGGCTCAGATGCGGTCAAAAGTCAGGATCTAAACACACCACGCCAGGTCACCTGCCTCTAATATCACGACATTGAATTGAAGCCTAAAATGGCGTCTCAACCGTGCGATTTTTTTGGAGGACTGGGGCCTACACTTCAGGGGTATAAAAAAGCTCTCATTGCATCCTGGGATAGGGAGGGAAATGTGAAAGAAAATTTGCTCTCGAAAGTCGAAGAAATAAGCTTTCATTTGATACCAAATGTGTACAGGTTTGACGAGACAGACAAGATAAACGTTTACCACGGAATCTTCGGTGTAATGGCGTCTGTTGCCTCTACAGAAAATGGGCTCGTTGAGCTTCAATAAAATTCTTTGTATTTGAAGATACAGACCTGAAAAGATGATGTATGCACTCATCAATCTCCCGGCAAGAATCGTATGTTTTTTGTTTCTTTGAAATTTCACATAGTATTTAGAAAATCCTCGATATTTCACACGCACTGCATCTCTGATATTGTAAACATGGAATTGTTTTGCAGCGGACATCCCAAGTCTTCTAGCTACAGATGTACAGCCGAGGAAGATGCCTAAAGTTTACAAGCGCTTCGATGTCGGTCAGTTTATGAAAGCCAAACGTCAAGCGGCCAAGGAGAAAGCAAGCGTTCTATCCGAAATAAAAGTAGAGCAACAAAAGATACGCCGATTGAATGCGAAGGTATTTTGTGGTACTATTTAAACGTTGATATTGATTATTAGCAAAGCAACCAAGCTAAGATCAGGCTTGAATAAACCTCAGTTTACCCTTCACGTAATTTAAACACAAGAACATGAAGCTTTTTTAAAAAAAAATTAAAGTTTATAAGAACTTAATTTCAAACGAATTTCAAACAGTGTTATAGTTATTTTATTTCCATATGATTTGATTTGATCATGATTTGGGAAATTCTCTCTACATGATATGGAGGAGAGTTTAAGAAGTTGTAAACTAATTCTTGTTATTTCTCAGGTAAATGAACTCAAAGAAACATCTGAAAGTTTGACTGCTTCTGGGATAAAATCACAATTAAACACAAAGGTAACATGTGTAAGTATTATCATACTGGGATTGGATGTGATTTGACTGTAAATAACACTATTTTAGTTCACTTAATATTATTATGTTTAAACAATTTGGTAGGTCATTCATTTATTGTTAACACATTACATTGTGCTATTTAAATATATTAAAAATGGAATTATTTTATTTTCATGCATGGGGAGAAGCAAGTATGATCACCAACATCCCTTGAAAGTCCAAGTTACACATCACAAACAGCCCCTAGAAGAAATCAAGAAACATTTGCACAGGCATCACAGATACATGGGGCTACCAAGGGAAACAAACGACCTGCACTAGATGGTCTCTTTGACACTCTACAAAAAAAATGCAAGACTAGTGAGCTAGGAAATTATGTATTATCTAATACTAAAGTAACAGATTACATAATTGAAAAAAAGCAAAAGCAGGAATGGGAAGCCTTTCAAAATTCTAGGGATAACATGTTAAGAAGTGTAGCTACATACTATAGTGGAGGTGTGATGGGAAAAAGAAAGTACCAGGCTGTTAGATTGGCATCCACTATGAAGTCTAGTTCAAAGAAAAGAGGTGGGAAAGCAGCTATTACATTCATGTCAAAGTGTCCCATACCAAAATTGCTAACATATAATTCCCTCATTAAGGAAGTAAACAAAATTGATATTGGGACAGTCTATTCAGTTAAGGATCAATTTGCCCCATACATAGAGGACGAAAACACCAGTGGGTGTTTTAGAGATTTAAGGGAATATTTACCTAGACTGGATAGCTTTTATTATTTAAAATTGCAAAATTCACGCAAAGATGCCTTAAAATGGTTTGGTGAGACCGAAGGCACTTTCTTAATTGCCTTTGGAGGAGATGGGTGTCCCTTCGGTAAGAATGAGAGTGCATGCTCATTCCTAGTCAGCTTTTTAAATACAGGGAAAAGGGTAGCCTCCAGTAGCGACAACTTTTTGACATTTGGAGCTAATTGTGAAGAATCCTCACTGTTGGTCCAAAAGTATGTCCAAGCAGTTTGTAAACAAATAGCAGACTTAGAGGGAAAGGTGTTTAGAATAGATGGATTGGATGTAAGATTTCAATTTGAAGAGCTTCCCAATGATATGAAGATGTTGGCCATGCTTGGTGGGGAGTTATCTAATGCAGCAACTTACTTTTCTTCATTTGGAAATGTAAGTAGAAATGATTACACTGACTTGCAGGGTACCTTTGGAAGTGATCCTTTATGTATGTGGAGGCCATAATCTTTTCAACAAAGGATTAAGGTAGTTGCAGCTGTTGATTAATTTAAGATCTCACTTGAGGGAAAACCAGTGTCTGTCAAAGCGAAAAGGACAGAAGTGACTGAATTCATTGCTCGCCAAAAGAGCCGGCAAGAGTTTTCTCCTGTGGTTGGAAGACCCATTGACAAGGCCCATGTGGAACCCTTGCATCTGAAAAATAATGCATGGCAATATTTTTTAACCCCTTTTGAAGGAAGCCATTGGCAAATCAGATATACTGCCAACACTCAAAACATTTTCAGAAGTTCCAGAAGGCAGTTGTTTTGCTAATGTTGTAACTACCCTTAGGTATGAGGTTAAGACAAAACGGTTAGCCACAAAAGTAAAAAAGTGGTTCGACGAAACCCAAGGGAAACAGGGGGATTTGCAGTACCGTTTTACTGGCAAGGAATCAAGGGAATTTTGTCATAATTTCATGAGGCTCATAAAGGTTTTGAGCAGGGAAGGGGACAGTAAGAAACAAAGGCAAACAGTGTTAACATTAGTTTATATTGGGATCAGATTGAGGGACTGTTGTTCAATATTTAATAGGTTTGAGGTCCAGGAAACAGATCTCACTAAACTGAAAACCTTAGCAGAAGAATACTGCAGAGTCAATGCAATGTTCTTACCATCTGCAGTGAATCCAACTATTTGGACCATTGCTCATGCAAGTTTATAACACCTACAAGCAGGGGCTATTAACAGTCACAATGGAGGGGAGGGAGGCAAAACATGTTGCATTGCACAGGTTAAGTGTAAATACCACATACCAGCAGAGGTGGCAGGAAATATTCAGGCACGAATTTGTAATGCTAATATGGCTACCAGAACAAGGCTATGACCTCTGTTCCTATACTCCAAGCAAAAGTGTGTACATACCTCCCAGGGTTTTGAATGACCCCAGTTACTGCTATTGTGGACTACAGAAAGCAGATCCCACAGACACAAGCTGTTGCCACTAATCCATAAAAGTGTCAAGCAGGGGAAAGTTATATCTGGTTTAGATAAGTAGCTCTTTAGAAAATGTGTTCAAAAGGCATGAAGCCCAAAGGAATATTATGTATTGATCAAATAGAGACATCAACATCCCCCCCCCCCCCCCCCCCCCCGGGCAAACCCCGGGCATTTGACTCCTTGACGTGCCCAGGGGACAGGAATTTGACATCAGTGGTTGTTATTGGGGTGGGGAATTTGACACCATATGGGAGCTGTGCGCTGTTTGAAGGTATAAAATATATTGCATATTAAAAAAATTGCTTATGAATATTTATGTAGAAAAACAATACATTTCTGTTCCATCGCTCATTTTTGCCATGTTTGTCCCGGGGGGAGGGGCATTTGATCGCCTAATATGACCCTAAGGTGGGGCATTTGAACGCCCATTTTGACCCGGGGGATGGGAATTTGAACAACCCAAAATTCAAAAGTTCAAATGCCCGGGGGGTTGATGTTGAAGTTACCATTTGATCGGTGCATTATGACTAGAGTTTTGTTTTCAAAAGCAAGACTTTCTACAAGTTAAATTGTGCTGGTGAGCCATTAGTTTATTATGTTTACCTTATTGAATGGGTTAGCATTTATTATCACTTTCTAATCTCATGCAGTAATGTATAATTTAATGTGTGACCAATTGTGACATTAATTTGTTGTACCAATTTTCATTTAGAAAACAACAATCAGTTTCTAAATACTGTTGTTGAGGCTGTGGTGTATCTTTGAAAATAATTATTACTAATTTGTGTGAAAAAAAAACATTGAAGTCTGAATGTAATTGAATGATTCTGGTGATGTTTGAAGAAATTGGTCACACTTGAAATTATGCAGCTATATAAATATAGGTTTTGTATAGGGCGATCTTTGCTGATGTCATTGTTTACGTTTTGTCTCATTGGCATACAAATTTACATAGAGAAGACATTGTGCGAAATACCAATTTACTTCAAAAGTTGAAAGAGCTTGTTAAATTTAGTAATCTACCCAATCTTTAGCTCTTTGCATGTAATATTTAAGAAGATATGAGCTATCCAAAACTGCAAAATTGCTGGGTGGCAAAAGCGCTAATGAGCCCAAACATTCTTTGTAACATTTATAGAGTTTTGAAAACAGCATTGCATAAAGAGTATCTAGTATATCGGGTTTAAATTTCCAGAGAAAGCTAATTGTACTATACCCTTTCAATATTCAGAGTTGATTTTGTTGTAGTTTGATTAGAAAATGATGCACATATGCTAATGAGGCAAAAAGTATAAACAAAGATTGCCCTATTAGCTCTATTCAAATGAGCCATTATAGACAATCAATCAGACTAAAGTGACTGGATTTGTTATAGGCCATTTGCACGATGACGTCATTTGACCACTACTAACAGAATCCTTCAGTTTTTTGTTTTGTAGTGCAAATTAAGGCTATTGTTATTTAAACCGCACTGGGATTACAAAATTTAAATAAGAAAGAAAAAACGAAATGAATTCTGGTAGTAGTAGTCAAATGACGTCATCGTGCAAATGGCCTATTGGTTCAAGATTTTGTGGGCACTCTGTATATATGGAAATGAGTTAAATTGTGTATAAAAATTATATTTTATTGCCTGTTTAATCTCACATTGTTCACTGTAAAATTAAGTGGTTAAATTGAACTCATAACACAACTGTACTGTCATTTTTCAAACAGCACTTCTAAAATATGTACCTGTTTACATGTATACATAGAAATCAAAACACATCTGTTTTGCTCTTATTCACCTGTCAGTTGAGCCCGAGGGATGGGCAGATTTGCCATCACTATGTACTCTACAGGGAAATACATCTTCCAACATAAAGACTTCATTGGACCTATGTTTGGTCTGCCCCACCGCTAGCCTGTCCCCCACCCCCCGTCGGCTTAACAATGATAGGTGCATTATCGAATCAGCACTTCTGAAATATTTACCTGCTGATTTTTCCATAGCTGGAAGAAAACTAAATTTATTTTACAATACAAAATGTATATAGCTGCAATATGTTAATGTCTGGTGCGAATCCCCATAGCCATTTCCTTGCAAGCGCATCACAGTCAAATCTTACAATTTGTTAACCATGAAATCCATAACCAAATTCATTCCAGCATCCATAATGACATTTTACAGTGACCTGCAATCGCTTCTGATCATAACAAATTGTAAAAGGCTTTTTCTCATCCACGAGCACTTCTGCTTTGGAATTCTTTGGATTTCCACTGAAGGTTTTCTTCATTTTAGTCTTAATTTCATTTTGAGTGAGCCCACAAAATTTTGAAAAAATAAGGGAGCAAGCGCTTTTTTTGAGTGAACTTCACAATGGAATCCTCTACTGACACACCAAACGCCGAGACTCCTGTTTTGATTGCATCCTTCATGTGCTTGAATATTTCCTGAGGGAGATCACGTTTTATCTCAATGTGCCATGGGTCCCTAGCCTTGGGGGTGGCTAGCATTTGCCGATTAATACATTTCACCCACATTAAAACCTCCGAGGTGATCATCGGCCAAACACTTGCTCTTGACAACAGAACTCTTTCCATATTGTTCCTTTGGGCTTCATGCTTTTTAAAAACATGTTCTAAACAGCTACGTGCCTCCACACGAAAGCCAGAATAATCGTCCAAAAGCTGTCTCAAAGGATAAAACATGTTCACAGAACCTTTTATGGCATCTTCCAGGCTACATACTGGCTCTTTGGAGTTGTCAACTGCACCGACATCGTTTAAACATTCCTCCAACACTTGCTTCATAGTGAAACTCGCACTGGCCGCCATATTGTTCTATGGGATTACCGCTGACTAACCGCGGTAGCTAAATGATCATTTTTTGAAGACGGCTGACCCGGTGTGCACAGGGATGCTGGTATAACTGGTCTTTTGGTAACAATAAAACAATGCCGCACTGTGATTGTACCGACTGGGAGAAGCACCGCCTTCCTTGCAAGCACTTTCTAGTGTGTTTCGACCTTTCAAGGGCTGGGGATTTGAAAAGTTCCCTGTCCACTACACAGAATCTCCTTTCTAACCTTGGACTATGACGTTGCATTTTCTAAAGAGCCACTTCCTCGCACTGAGGATATACAGGCAGAGGATAGTGCCATAACGGAAAGGAATGAAGTTCAAGGTACAAATTGGATTTCCAATGTAAAGCCCTCAGAACTTCCTGGATGACAGAAGACAATTAGAACGTAGAATACCAAGTGCAAATTTATTTAATTTAATCAAGTTTCAGATTACAATTACAAAAAAAAAAAAGAAATCTGAGGTAGGCTTAAAACAGAGTACAAGACTCCTTAAAAATAAGCCACCTATTATTACATCATCTGAGAATTAATTAAGTAATGCAATTATCTAAAAAGTTATATTAAAGAGGCCAATGAAGCAGGTAACATCCTTAAGACATATTGTTGATGATGTGGAGAGCTTCTAGCCAGTGTCACCCTTCTACATGACTGCATTGACATGCTATGCAAAGCTGCTCAGAAGGAACAAGGCCTTGTTCTCGAAAAGCTGGTAAATTCAAAAGCAACGATGTCAACTTCATCCAAGTCAGGGACTACCAGTTGCCTTAAGGACGACATGGTGAGAGTGCCGAGATAATGGAAAGAATGTATAAAGTAAATGTCAACAACATGTCCCTAATCGCGCCAAAAAGAATCCAAGTGACTGCAATTTAGAAACTGAAATTGTCTCAATAGATTTAGATGACACAGTTAATGTTTCTAACGTTGGAGTTGGTATAGTTGGTCCTGACACAACTAGCAATGATGACATGGTGTTGAAAAATACACATGAAGAACTTAATCTTATTGCTGAAACTCACTTCAACTATTTCCTCTGGTGACATGTCTGGAAGATGAAATTGCTTCAGGTGCTAAACCGGATAATGAACTTTAAGTTCAAATTGCACTAGATTTTACGCCACAGGTTCATCTTTGCACAACTAACTCTGATGACAATGTCATTGTTGTTGATGAGAATTCCCCTGATCCAAAAATGTGGATCCAAGCTTACACTGTATCCTGGAAACAGGGAAAACCTTCTTGAGACAAAACGGCTAGCTATGCAACTCAAATCTCTGCAGCACAAGTTCTGTTAAAGAACCAATTCCCTTATTTTGATGGTCTTGAGTACACTTCAGTTGTTGTCCCTCTTGTATCACTCGCACTTTCTGGATTTATTCAAAACATCAACACAGGAAATCACTGGGCTTACTTTAGCATGGTTGGATGCCACTCCGGCCATGTCAATGTGTTTGACAGCCTTGGCAGTAGGGCAAATTCAGTTGCCATGCATTGATCATGCATGTCAGATGCATTGCGATCTTTGTAGACAATGAACACTTTTTTATATATATTTATAAAACTTTAGCTATTTTTTCTTCTTAAAACTAGCCTAAGGACATTTTGACATGTAGAAAGTTACTTTTATACAAAGGGCTACCATAATTTTAATTTACAATATATCATGTAGTTAGTATAGTGTCCGCAACTAGCTCTAACAGCTAAATACTTGACACTTAAAATAGTCTTACTTACTCAGATGTAAATAAGTCCGGAAAGTTCTGTTAAAATGGTGAACCAGAAAGTAATAGAAGCAAACCAATGGGAATGACTGTGGGTTGTTTGCATGCATTTGCCATAGGCATTTGTCATCCCTCAAATCTAGAGGGATGTATATAGCTATGAGGCTAGATCACTCAGCAAGCACTTGTTACACTGCACTGAAAATCGGCACGTCACCGTTTCCCCATAAACCGACACTAGTTCACTTCAACAGGACTGTCAAAACATTAACAGTTCCAATTTACTGTGTGCAGCATTCCAAACGATAACAATCTGTATATCCAGTACAATCATTGTAAGAAATTGTACCACCTAGACTGTGTTGAATGTTCCAAACCATGGGTGTGCGCAAAGTGTTAAGGGCTAGCAATAAAGGAATAATCTTTTCATGCAATATCCCATTTGATTTTCTACAATGACAGCGAGCATGCCATTCCCTCTGTTGTATCCACCAAATAATTCAAGGCTTAACCTTGGAAATAAACGCCCATATATAATGCCACGTGTACATACGAACAGAGCAAATAACTTGTTTATGCTTGTAATGGCCCACTAAGCAAATGCCATGTGCAAACAGTCCAACCAGCCAACCAATAGTGCCTAGAGCAGTTGTCCCTGCATCCGCTTTACAATGCCAAAGAGAACTTTTTTTCTTGAAAGAACACTGCACAAAGCTAAAAAATTAAATGAAGACCTTGAAAAAAAGAGACCGAGCAAAAAGCTACCGAGTTACAACACCATCAGGAACAGAGCCAAGCAAAATCTAATGAGGTTCTCCATGGTTTTCTTCAGTAACAATTTACTATCCTGTTGGAGAACAGTAGATGGAACTTGGGATAAATGAAACCATTTACCTGAAATCATACAACTTCTATTTGACAACAAAATACTACATGAGAGAAAAGGTATTTCAGGCTTCAATAAAAGTAAACATTTTAAGGGGGTGAACCTTAACTACAGTTTTAGAGTCGCTGCTAGGGACATTTGATAGGACTATTAACAGAATGAACGTGACCAAACATTACAGCCAAGGAAGTATAGAAAGTCATATGACGTTTGGAATTTTTCCATAGCAACCACCTTGTAGATGTGTTTCTCCCTCCTTAACCCATTGACACCTGAACTTCCCGAAACCACCCGTACAAGACTCCACTGCTTTAAAAAAATGCAACTTTCTCAATCGCGCGAACATTGCCTTAACTAGCAGTTCCCTCAAATTGAGATACCCAATAAACACAAAAAAGTCAGCGATTTTTGCAGAATATCAGCGTTTGAATTTGGACAATAACCAAAATGACCGTTTTTAACGTCATGGAAAAATAATAAATGATATCAACGAAGGTGGTTTAAAGATGCCTCACATTGAATCTATGATCGATGCACAAAGAATTACTTGCATCCAGAAGTTTTTGGATGACTCGCCACGTTCTTGGAAGTATTTTCTAAATCATTACCTTAACAGAGTTGGAGGAAAAGTGTTATTTCTCTGCAATTTTAACTTCTCGAAATTGCCTCTAGAATTGCCAAGATATTATAAAGAATGTTTGATTGCTTGGGCCCTTTTGAACAACACTAATCCACCCTCTCTTGATGAGATAGCTAACCAAATTATTTGGAATAATAGATATGTTTGTGTAAATGACAAATCAGTGTATAACCAAAGATTATTCTCTAAAGGATTCTATAAAGTCGGAGACTTATTTAAATTTGTCTGTATTGAACCACGCATAACAGAATTGCAACTTAACATGGTGGATTTACTTTATTTGAAGGGCTTGTATCATTCCCTATTGCCAGAGTGGAAAAAGATCATGATTAACAATGCAAGTGAGGTTCTACTAAAGACAACACCTTTTGATGCGGTAGATTATTCAGAAGCAGAGTTATTATCATCAAAGAAGATTTACAAACTCCTTATTTCAAAGATATCAAAGCCACCTACAGCGAAAAGAAAATTTGAAGATCAATATGCTTTCGATGAACCCTCTTTCGATTGGGAAACTATTTACTCAATCACTTTCGAATGTGCTATTGATACAAAATCGCGCGAATTCCAATATAAAGTTTTGAATAGAATTTTACCCTTCAGTGACTTTCTTTTTAAGATTGGGAAGAGTGAGTCTCCTCTCTGCACCTTTTGTCATACAACAGAGGAAAACATGCCTCATTTGTTTTTTCAATGCTCTCATGTACAACATTTCTGGCGTTCAATACAACCCCTTTTTGAAAGCTATACAATTTCTGAAATCGATGTTATTTTTGGCACTCGACCACTTAAAGTGTTGTGAATTGATTTTATATGCATGATTTCATATGCACGATTGTATATGCACGTGCGCGTGGGCATGTGATTGAGTATATTTATTCAGGAAAATTGTGAAATTATTTCAGTTGCATTTAGAAGAGAGTAATAAACCGTCTCAAGTTACGTTGGTTATTGGATGAGTTGTTCGTCTATTTATCTTGAGACATTGGTGCCTTGACCAGGATTGGATAGCTGCAAAGATGGCCGAAGATTTTAAGCGATTAATTAGCGTCAGAGGAGCTTATAGAGGACATTGTACAAGGGCCGTAAAAGCGGCGAAGGAAATTATGGAGTCCTATGCGCCTGACTTGGAGTCGCTCGAGGATATATTGGAAGGCCTCTGCAGAAGAATGGAACAACTCTCGTTACAAAATTTGAAGATTGAACTCGCTGTCGAAGAAACCAAGATTGAAGAAGAAATTACGCAAACTCTTCAATACACCGACGAGCTAACGACACAAAAGAACAAGATTGTGAAATTCCTTCGCGACGCGAAAGCTCTACTCAAACCGCAAGAATTACAAGCGGCGAGCTACAAATCTACAACGAAGAAAGACGCGAATGTGAAATTACCGAAGATTACCTTGAAGTCTTTCAGTGGAGACCCTCTCGAGTGGCTTTCATTTTGGGACAGTTTTCAAGCGTCTGTTGACAAAAATTCCGACATAAGCTGCGTGGATAAAATGAATTATTTGAGCGGATTACTGAAGGGAGAAGCGGCAAGAGTTATTCAAGGTTTACCATTGAGTGAAAGCAATTACATAAGAGCCGTCGACCTACTCAAGGAACGTTTTGGACAGAAGCAAGTATTGATCAACGCTCACATGGATACCTTGCTGAGAATCCCGGCGGCGACAAGCGATGTGAGGAAATTGAGATGTCTTTACGATGCTTGTGAAGGATACATACATGGATTGGAATCGTTAGACGTTCACCCAGAATCATATGGGGATTTACTCATTCCTATCGTCATGAAGAAATTACCTGAAGAAGTGAGACGTATTATGATGAGAAGTCATGACGAACTGACTTGGACTTTGGCAGACCTGAGGAAACAACTTAGACATGAAGTGGAGACAAGGGAGAAAAGCATTCTAGGACAACCCAGTTATGAAATGCCAACACGAAGGGAGTCTTCGAACTTCAAGTTTAATACTGCTGGTGCCTTGTTTTCTGGTGCTGCCATGGGAGGAGATAACGTAAATCACAACAGCTGTACCTTTTGCGATGGGCCCCACCCTTCCGACTCATGCAAGATTATCCCAACAGTTGACCAACGGCTTGAAATTCTCCGTAAGCAGCGCAGATGCTTTAGATGCTTCAGGAAAAATCACTTGTCGAAGTCCTGCTACTCGAAGGGGCGTTGTTCGCGGTGCAATGGGAAACATCATGTGGCACTCTGTAAATCTACTGGAGTGGAGGTGCATAAATCAGATAACACAAAAGAAACCAGTACAAATAAAAGAAATCCTGAGAATGAAGATGCGACAGTTCCCGAAGAATCTGCGCTCGTCAGTTCAACACACACTTCTCAAGGGACCATTTTGCTTCAATCTGCACTTGTAAATGTTGCTGCCGGTTCAAGAGGTTGCGAAGCACGTTTGCTCTTTGATAGTGGGTCGCAGCGCACTTTCATCTCCCAAGATTTGGTTAACAAGATCGGAGCACAACCGTTCAAGAAAGAAGAATTACTGGTGAGCACGTTTGGCCATGACAAGAGTGCAAGGACAGAATTCCAAGTGGTGAGAGTTTGTCTTTTGGCAGAAGACGAGGAAATCCTCATTGATGCCTTAGTGTCCCCAGTAATTTCACCACCCATCTTGGCGCAGCTGCAAGATGATGATCTCAACCTCCCTTATCTGCAAGGGCTTCGTTTAGCAGATCCCGTGAGGAAAAGAGGACTACTGGAGATAGACATCATCATCGGCAACGATTATTATTCTTCACTAGTAACTGGGGAGATTATCAAAGGACAAGGACCAATGGCCATGAACAGTAAGTTTGGATGGCTGTTATCAGGACCAGTGGGCCAAGCAGGAGCAGAAGTCGCAGAGATGCATTGCTACAGAATTGAAGTCTTGCCTACTCAAGATGACGCAACGCTAAACGATATTCTTCCTCGATTCTGGGAGCTGGATTCGCTTGGAATCACTGACCCTCCCGAAGTTGAAGACGAAGTACTCAAGCATTTTAAAGAAACAGTAAGCTTCAACGAGAGAGAAGGAAGATACACAGTCCAGCTGCCTTGGAAACAAGATAGGCCACCACTTCCTTCTAATCTGGGACTCTGCAAAAAGAGACTGCGTGCATTGGTGGGTCGTCTGGCAAGGAATACTGAACATCTCATGAACTATGATCAAATTATTCGCAGCCAATTAAGAGAAGGGTTCATAGAAAGGGTGGAAAACCCTTATCGTCACACTGGAACGTTGCATTATATCCCTCATCACCCTGTGATTAAGGAGGAGAGAGCCACCACTAAAATAAGAATTGTCTATGATGCCTCTGCAAGAACTCTGCCTGATGCCCCGAGCCTCAACGACTGTCTCTACACAGGACCGTCACTTCTGCCAAACTTAAGTGCGCTGTTGTTAAGGTTTCGAGTTCCTCAGATAGCTATGATAGCAGACATTGAGAAGGCGTTTCTTCAGGTCGAATTAAGTGAGACTGACCGAGATGCAACAAGGTTCCTATGGATTAAAAATCCTCAAGAGCCAATCGACGGAGAAGGAAACATTGATTGCTACAGATTTCGCCGAGTGTTGTTTGGAGCATCTGCCTCACCCTTTCTCCTTGGAGCGACTCTAAAGCATCATCTGGACAAGCAAGAAGATGATTGGGTTGCAGAAAATCTGAAGGACTCTATGTATGTGGATAATGTTCTCTCTGGAGTCAATGACGATGACAACGCGGAACATTACTACTGTCATTCGCGACAACTACTGGCTAGTGCAGGAATGAACCTCAGACAGTGGACCACTAACTCGAATAAGCTGAAGGAGATTTTAGCCGTTGCAACTGACAAGCCCAAGGTTCTTGGCCTGGAGTGGGACTCTAACGCCGATACGATCAGTTTTCCCTTGAAGAAAGTCGTGACAGAGACTAAGGCGCTTGATCAGCTTACAAAGAGAAGCGTCTTGAGCATTGCTGCAAAAGTGTTTGACCCACTAGGATTTCTTGAGCCATTTACTGTGAGAGCCAAAATAATGTTACAGGAATTATGGAAGCGCAAGGTTAGCTGGGACAACCAATTGCCAGGAGATCTCTTACCGCAGTGGGGAACGTGGTTTGAAGAATTGGAAACCGTTCCAGTCATTAAAATTCCCAGACCTTACTTTCCATCAAGATGGAATGGAGTCCAATTACACGTGTTTGGAGATTCCAGTAAGATGGCGTATGGAGCAGTGGCGTATCTTCGAGCAGAACAAGCAACTGGTGTACAAACCGCATTTGTGGTGGCTAAGAGTAAGACTACCCCCATAAGGCCACAGACCATACCTCGCTTGGAACTTTTGGCAGCATTGATAGCAGCACGACTGTCCAATTTTATCTCAGAGAAGTTGGAACCTAAACTTGGAAGGCTGGATACAACATTATGGAGTGATTCTGAGATCATACTGCATTGGCTTTGTTCCAAGAAACTGCCAGATGCGTTCGTATCAAGGCGGATTGAAGAAATTAAGAGATTGACGAACCAGCATCAATGGAGATATTGCCCTTCTGCATATAATCCAGCCGATCTTCTTACCCGTGGAGTTGCTATTGGTACCTTAGTTGATGAATGTAACATTTGGTGGAAGGGCCCTGATTGGTTAATCGAGTCTGCAGAGAATTGGCCCGTAAGGAGCAGTTCTAATAGTCAAGTGGAACAAAATATTCAACAAGAAGACGAAGTTGTGTGCATGGTTACAGGGGAACCGAGCCCAAGCTTGTATAATGTTGTTGATCCTGAACGTTACAGCTCCTTAGACAGACTCTTGACGGTTACATCTCGTGTTCTTCGTTTCGTAACTAACTGTCGATCTAAGAAGGAAGACCGCCAAACTGGCCCTTTGAAAACTCAAGAAAGGTCACGTGCCATGACTCTATGGATTAAGGCTAATCAGATTCAAGCTTACAATCGTGAAAGACGGCATCTCTCTGGAACAGACTCTAAGGCATCTCCCCCACTCGTCCGTCAGTTACGCTTATACCTCGATGATAATGATGTTCTTCGCTGTCGAGGAAGATTAGAGAATGCGCCCCTCAACAAGGAAGCTAAATTTCCAATATTGTTGCCAAGAAATGAACATTTTACTAAGTTGGTTGCTCTAGCTGCTCATGCTCAAGTGCTTCACAGTGGAGTCAGAGAGACACTTACACAACTAAGACAGATGTACTGGGTGCCCCGTGGACGTCAATTCATTCGAAGCCTCCTGAGGAAATGTGTAACTTGCCGAAAGACCGATGGATCCCCATACCGGCCTGTAACTTCACCACCATTACCTCCATCGAGAGTGTCAGAAGGACAAGCATTCGTTACAACTGGTGTGGATTATGCTGGCCCCTTGTATGTCAAGAGCTCCACAGGAGACCAAAATCCCATGAAGGTCTACATATCACTATTCACTTGTGCGTCAGTTAGAGCTGTCCATTTAGAAGTTGTGGAGGATCTATCCTCGGAGGCCTTTATTCGAGCATTTAGGAGATTTGTGAGCAGGAGAGGCGTGCCAGAAAGAATCATTTCAGACAATGCGAAAAACTTCAAAGAGGGTGGTAAGAGGATCGCTTCGCTGTCTGCTCAGATTCTGGAAGCAGAAAGAACGCAAAGGTACTTGACGAACAATGGAATAACTTGGCAATTCATAGTGGAAAGAGCGCCTTGGTGGGGAGGTTTTTATGAGAGACTTGTCAGTTCTGTAAAAAGATGTCTCAGAAAATCTCTTGGAAAAACTTCACTTACATTTCTCGACCTCGTTACCATGGTGACTGAAGTAGAAGCTGTCCTAAACAGTCGTCCGCTGACTTATCTGTATCCGGACATTGAAGACAGTCCACCTTTAACGCCGGCGCATTTCCTTTGTGGCCACAGGCTTACCACTCTACCCAATTTGGTTCAGGAAAAGGAAGAAGTTGACCCCCTGTTCATTCCTCCATCTCATGCTCCATCGTCTGGAAAACAAGAATTATCAAGGAGAATCAAGCACTATGAATCACTAATGACATCATTTTGGACGCAATGGAGGAGGGAGTATTTGCTGAACTTGAGAGAATTTCATGGCCAACGTGTCAAAAGACCCGTAGCGACCACAGAAAATTCTGCCACGATTGGAGATGTTGTATTAGTCCAAGAAAACCTTCCTAGGAGTCGGTGGAGATTGGCTCGTGTGGAGAAACTTATCGAAGGAAGAGATGGCTTGTGCCGTGCTGCTCAAGTTAAGCTTGCCAATGGAAATCGGATTCAACGTCCCTTACAGCTACTTTTTCCATTAGAAGTACAGGCCTCAGTAGCTGAACCTGAAGAGAAGAAATCCGAATACATCGACTCGACTAGCGCCGATGATCAACAACCCCCTAAGAGGAGATCTGCCCTGGAAGCCAGACGGAAAATTCAGATGTGGACTCAGTGACATTTCAGATTTTAAACAATGATTATTTTGTACACCAGGAAATTTTCCCCATTGTTGTGGGGGGAGGATGTTGTGAATTGATTTTATATGCATGATTTCATATGCACGATTGTATATGCACGTGCGCGTGGGCATGTGATTGAGTATATTTATTCAGGAAAATTGTGAAATTATTTCAGTTGCATTTAGAAGAGAGTAATAAACCGTCTCAAGTTACGTTGGTTATTGGATGAGTTGTTCGTCTATTTATCTTGAGACATAAAGATTGGCTCCTTTATAATCACCTAATCTTGCTCTCGAAACAGTTTATAGCTGTAAACTTAAGAATATTATACCAACAAGAGTTGTATTTTTAGCAAAAGTGAAAGCAGTTTTTGAAATGGAGTGTCGAATCGCTAAAGAAAGAAATAAACTCTGCTTGTTTACCATTTACAGAAAGTTTCCGGAAATTCCTTTTGGAACGTAAATGGTACACGCCGTTTTGGTTCTTCCCGGTGGAAATTTTCCGGAATGAACGGGATTTCTAAAAAGGTTGTCCTGTTTTTTCCATTCCGAAATTCCAAATGGAAATTCCGGGAAATTCGTGTACCATTTACATATTCTGACCAGTTCCAGGCCATTAACGAGTTTGTTGTCACGGCCAAGTGCTTCGCAGTCACTCACGTGCATTCAAAATGGCGGAAGGATGTTTTGGATATGAATGTTCTCAATGTCGTTATACTTCCGTAGATTTAACGGGAATTATTAACCATAGATGTGAGGCGTATCTCAATGGTAAGTTTGACAGTTGCTGTTGCTTTTAATTTATGATAAAACTTGACACTTGCCCCGGAGATGTCAGACTTTTTCGCGCGAAAACTATATTAATGATAACTGCATGACACGTTCTGCACTGAACTGAAGCTCTGTTTGGATTTCCTTTGCAGACCCTTTGCATGCAGCTTTTTCTGGTATTTCAAATAGAGCCAATTCTCCATCCCCTTCCTGTTCCTTTGAAACCGAACAATTGCAAGGACCTAGCCAGACTGACCAAGGCGAGAAAATTTTGGATCGATGGGGGGACGCTGATGTGCGGCTGTTAATAGCAACTTGGAACGACAACAAGCATTTATTTGGAGTAGGAAAAGCAACAAAGAAAGATATATTTGACAAGATAGCGGAGCAGTTCTCAGTGAAGGCAGGCCGCATTGCTACCGGAAATCAGTGCTTGAGGAAGTGGACAAAGTTATGTTCACAACACAAGAAGATAGAGGACCACAACAATCAGTCAGGAAACGATCCCAAAACGTGGAAATTCTACCATGAGTTTCAACAATGTCCACAGAAAGACCCATCTGTAAAGCCCGTATACACCATGGAAAGTTCCTTGTCAGCTGCGGGGAATCACCAGGAGACAGATAAAGAAGACGAATCAGATCAAGACGATTCAGAGTCAGAATGCTATGGAGATGTGTCTGAATTTTCTACAACAAGCACTTCTGAATCTGGCAGCAACTCGGTGTCTGCAGGCCAAACATCAGGAAAGAGACCGGCCAAAGGTCAGGGTAAGGCAGCTGCAAGTATGAGGTGTCGTAAAAAGCCCAGAAGCAGATCGTCAGCAGGTGAAATGTTGCAATTTTTGAAAGATTATGGAGAAAAAAGAGAAAATACAGAAGAACAGAAGTTGGCATTGATGAAAGAAATGAAAGATCAGAAGGAAGTATTCTTAATCGCTTTTTTGAGTTTATGGACAATCAGAAAAAGTAAAAACGTGCAAATTGTGTTGTTGGGTTTATAGTTCAACAGGGGCTTACAGTTCAACAGTCTGAAGTAAAGAAATTGTATTTGACTTTTAAGGCTGCTTGTTTGCAAAATTATTGTATTTTTACAATAATGATACCTTAAAAACTGTTCATGTTTGAGATATGCAACTGACAACTTGCTTGAGTTCAAATACCGATAAATGTAGAACTGTCTTACAGTATATTTTAAAAAGTTTGCAATTCCTGAAAATATCCATACTCTCATACTGTATCCCGTAGAAAAATTGATTGAGGGATGTGGGATTGCATGCCAAACATTTTCATGTTCAAAAGAGGGATGGGGTGGGGTTGTCTAATAACATTTTACACCACATGGGATGAGAGATATGGATATTCTCTGAAGTTACATAATTAACATAGCAACATACAATTGAAGGGTTGGGGATAACACTATGCTAAGTGACTTTTTGGGTATTTTTTCATTTTGCTCAAAAATGGCCGATTTCTCGTATACAGGCTTGTCTTCGTGTCGTAAACATTGTCCTGTATTTTTTTTGCTGTTTTGCACTTATTTTTCTAGAAAACACGGGCCAAAAAATACATTCGGCGTCTTCTGTTGTCTGTTGTCAGGGCAATGTTTACCACACGAAAACAAGCCTGTTTACGAGAAATCAGCCTTTTTGGAGCAAAATGAAAAAAAAAAAACACCCCAAAAGTCATTTAGCATAGTGTTATTCCCAACCCTTCAATTACAGCTGTATGTTGTAAGATTTTGAAATAAATGCAGTATTTGTGTGTTGGGTTTAAATTGTGTGTTTACATTTATGCTTTCTTCGAAACTCATAAACCAAAATGAATGAATACTGGAAATGAGTACTTTTCTCAGTGACAGTATTATTGATAGTGATAGAAACACCCCTTTCTGCTCCTCCCTTCTTTTCAGAATTTCCGCTTCCAATACTCCCCTTTATCAAATTTCTCGAACCACCCCTCGAGTACTCCAAAAAAAGGGATATGAATTGATTCCTTTTCTCAAAACATGGTATATGGTTGGCCTATTAGCGCATTGAGTTTCAACAAATTATGTTCATCAGCTGAATGCGTTTAGCCTCTGCTGCTAATCCACCATCTGGATTTCCATCGCCATGCCCGTCATGACCATCTCTGCCATCACCATTGTGGTGATCTAAGAAGTAGCTGTCATCAAAATCGTCATGTAGTAGACAGAAGTTGTGCAGAACGCATCCAGACATGATCAGATGGACCAACACTTTCATGTCTATATGCTCCATTGAGCCAAGCTTCCTCCATCGCCCCTTTAGGAGTCGGATTGACCTCTCTACCGTTGACCTCAAGGCAGACAATTTTGTATTAAATCACTTCTGCCGCGCATTAAGATGTCCATTGTCTCTGAATGGTGTAATTAGCCATCTGAAAAATAAATGAGGGAGTGGCAATTATATGGTTTACAAGGAAGCAGAGAAATAACCAAGTCTTGATTATTTACCATCATTATAATATGCATCCAATGAGCATGTTAAAATTGGTTACTGTTTAACCAACTTATTTTAGCCATTTCAAACAGATCCCTTCTATTTTTTCTTGCAATAATTGTTTTTTTTTTTAATTTACTATAGTAGCAGGGAATTAATGTGACCTAATTGTTTTACACTGTCTAGTCTTTACTACATGGTACATGGTACAAAATAAGGATGGTAATAAGGAAACAACTGGGTGCTTTAATTTTGCATATCGCTTAATTGGCATTTAATATTGTGCATTTATAATAATTGTAACAAGGAATTGATAATGCCACTTGAAACAGCTTTGAGGCTACTAATAATTTTCAATGAGATGATTCTTTTTTTTTAATTCATTATACCTTTTCAAAGGGTATCCACCATCTCCTAGAAGATGTGTATCTCCTGGAAACTTGGCCGCAGCAGTTGCATTTAGTGATGAATTGTGCAGAATCCTTGCGTCATGGACAGAGCCAGGCCAACCCACAACAATATCTCTAAAGAGCATATTGTCGTCACACACAACCTATCGTGTAGATTGGGGAAAAAATGAGAGTCGATACTTAATACATTCTTTACAACCAAGAGTTTGTTTCATGGGGAAGGGAAGGGGTTGCCACATGGCTCTCTTTATCAGTAATTAGTAATATAAATAAAAATTACATTTCTTCAGGCAGCCCACATCACCATAGTGATTTTTTGTTTCTTTGGTTGCAAGGTCCCAAACTAGGATAGCTTTAATTTGCCATCAAATTTTTCCTTTTAGCCAGCTGCTTCGTTTTGGACTATTTCCCTGCCTGATCCATTTCGGTGATATTTCAGCACTTGGATTTACAAGCTTGTAGGCTCATTATTTGGCTATAAAATATTGGACATAGTGAGCAGAACCACGGCCTTTGTTGTGTTGAATTAAAGCAATCGAAGGAAGTACTTAGCCCGAGTCTTGTTAATCAGATCCTGGCAAATTAGCTATTTCCTGTTCCATGTAAAGTCAGTTCTACATAATGCATAACTTGGACCCATCAAAGATATCACTTGCCTGAGTATTAAGGGAATGGAACTTCTTTCTGTTCACATAAGCATCTGGCTTCCTTGTTGGTGCTCTTATCTTTATGTGTCCCATCAATTAGCCCAATAATTCTTGGGAACCCAGGTGCTGGAAATGCTTCCTCTTCAAAATTTTCCATTATTACATTCATTTCATCCCCTAATATCAAATATTAAGTCAATATACCCTTGAATGACAACATGGTTCCCAGCCTACAAGTTAACTAGACAAATTTGTAATGGTATTATGAACTAATAATTTGTTCATTTTTTCATAATACAATGTTTTTCAGGGGGAAGGGGGGGGGGTGCAAAAGTGCCATACCATAATTTACTCTATTTTATCCCCAAAATAACCAATTTTTTTTTTGTGTCAAGACACTCCAATCCCACCCCTGCCATCCGCTAACCCCCCCCCTGCCCCCGCGAAACGTAAATGGACATCTTGCATTGAATTCAAGGTAAATAAAAGTGTTAAAATTTGTACGTGCCTGAATTACTGATGATGGTAAAATATGAAGTACAACGAAACTTACTGTTGGGCCACTTGATATACTGTTGTCGTACATCAACTAACGCTCCCGACACGCGGTGGATTGTCCTTTCGAGACTGCTGAGGGAAATGTTGAATCGGTCCGATACTGATCTTATAACTTCGTTGTTGGAAATATACCAAACAAACGCTAAAACTTGCTTCTCCAGCGGAATTGGTGGCCTCCCAAATGCATGCTGCTGTGGGATTCTGCCTGTGGCTGCAACTTCCCTACACAGAACTTCCATCGTTTCTCGTGTCATTCTAAAATGACTCCTGAATTCGTCCACTGAGTAAAGAGGGACCACACTTTCCCAAAAACTTTCGTTCCGCTGAAGATTTCTTCTCATAAACGTAGATATGGCTGAAAAGACGATGATGTCGTCGTCATCTTCTACCATCCTGTAAAATTCATGATCTTCCAAAATCTCGTCGATGAGCAACAACTGCAGTGCCGCCATTTTAAAACTGGCGCCGCAGACGCGCGCCAAGATCCTGGGGACAAGTCTGGTGCAAGGAGGTAAATGGAACGCATTTGTTCCGAATGGAAATTTTCGAAACAAAAATCTTGAAATTTCCGGAAATTTTTGATAAATGGTAAACAACCTCTTTTCATCATAAAAAATGGGATACGCTCCTAACACAAGAACATCATCTCAAACTACCATAATATTATATCATCTAATTTCTTAAGTATGTAGCACCCTTGTGAGGCCCCTTTTTACATTTATCTGTCTATCTGTATTTGCATGTTTTGTCGAAATTTATAAAATTGTAAAATTGTAAAGCAAGTACTTATTAGTATTTTGTAAAATGTAATAACTGTAATAGTTGGTGTGGTAGAAAGAGTGTGTGTGTGTGTACGTGTGTATGCGTGTGGTGTGTGGGTGCGTGCGTGCGTGCGTGCGTGGATGTGTGTATTTTGCTGAGTAGGACTGTTGTTATTGTTGTCTGTATAAAACAAAATAAAAAAAAAAACAAAAAAAACAAAAATCACGTTTTTTCCTTTAGCTTTTTTTATTCAAATCATCGTGGCAAACCCAAAAGTCAACATTCACAGCAAAATTCAGTCCTTGTCCTAGCTTAGCAGTGAATTTGTTTGCTCTTATTTGTTGCTCGGGCCGAACTACAGCCTCTCGTTCTAGTGCATACTGACCTTGCCTCAATTTTCAACATCACCTCTGAACCTCTGGACTCTGAACTACTTTCAAGCCTAATGATGCTCATCAGGCAGCTGCTAAAGATGAAAAATGGCTGTGAACTTACCAAAAATCTCAGATACATCATATTGGAGCCTTTATTGCAATTCAACGAAGTAAAATGACGTCACAATGACGTTTCCAGTAAAGTCGAGCCTTCAGCGTTTTAGAACAGCAGCACTTTCAATGGTAACCCCAAATATGGAGTCACGAAATCCTATGGGGCGTGTGTATGCAGAACATCACTCAAAAACGTAAAAATCCTCAGGTGTCAATGGGTTAAAGGAAACTATGCATTACTTTTTATTCAACTTCAAGTCATTTTAACATTTAAAAATAAATGTATCTCACAATGTCTGATCCACATAGCTTTTTTCATTTGCTAAAACAGAATGAGTGTAGGCAGTGTTTTATAATCCGTCATTTAATGTCCTTGTCATCTTCAATAACCACTCAACATTTCTTTGGCTAATTCTTTTGAATAAAGTGACAGGGCGAGAAAAAAATTAAAATTGCATGCTGTAATTTCACAAACATTTGCACTGGCAAGTACTAACTAGCTGCTTATTGTGGCCGTTGTCTAGTGGCTTGCCTGCGACATTTGGTCAGCTTTGCCTTCATGTCATGTTTAGAAGGACTAAGGTCTAGGGACTAGAATTAGGTGTCCTGTGGCCTCGTTACGTCACGGGCATGCGCAAAATTAGCTTACCAGACCACCAGGTTTTTTGACTCGCCATCTTGTTTTCTAGAACTGTGAGCCATGAATATGTTGATAAATTAAAGTTTAAAAGCATGAACCGACGAGTGATTTAGCATTTTGAACCCGTTCGGAAGAACATGTCAATGTTTCAGAGGATAGAGCTTTTTCCATATGAACAAAGCAGAAAGCCCTTGATTGTCACTAGCTGAAAATTCTAAAAATGGCCAACAAATAATATCACAAACCCTTGTCGAATTTGCACTAACCCTAATGAATTTAGCTAATTCAAATACAGAGTTCTGTATGATGGCCCACTAAGGCGATAGCAATTTTCAAACTTTATTGTGAATTTTGTACTTCCTTTTCATACAATGTTTTATTGTTTTCTTTTTTGTTTTCTTCTATATTTGTTTTATCTTCTTTTTATGAACAGTAGTGTTTCGAAATTGAAAATAAAATAAAAAGCATTGTGGCCCAGGAACGTGATAGACCACAGTGCATCCCAACTGTTATCGTGGCGTGGGTGCTTAGCTAGTTTGCCTCGTGTGATTTCTTCCCGGCTAATCCCACGTTTTGTTTTACTTATCAGTGTTGCTCCTGACAAGGAACGAATTCAGCTGGCTCAGCAGTTATACAGGCAATCCAGAATTGCTCATTACTCGTGCCGGTACAGCAAAGAGTAAAGGATTGGCCTGCGTTTTTCACGCATGCACTGCGATAAATTTTGAGTCCAAGGTACTTGGGATTCGGTGTATTGAAATCGGCGTCGTTTTGCAAGCAAAAGCGAAACAAATTTGGGTCTTATTGTTTGTTGCTGTTTACTCATGACGGATACGGCAAAAAATAAAATCGATCGATCAAATCTATCTAAAAGGATTTTTCAACCGAGACACGCATTTTGATGCGTGATCTACCTTGAAGTAATTCAATTTATCCTGTTCCAAGCCAGTGGTCATGGTGGCCGAATGGTGTAAAGTGTGGACTGTTAGTCAAAAGGTCCCAGGTTCGAGTCTCGCTCCTGCCGTCCTTTTTTCCCTTGTTTTTTCTTTCTTCATCAGACTGAAAATTGTGAGTGATGTACATTATTTTTCTTTTTGCATTTGTCAAAAATCCTTACGTTTAATTTTTAAAAAAATATTGAACCGTGTCAGTGTGAAAACACAAGCTTACAGCAATATTGCGTTAGCATTTCCATTTATTCACCGGTTGGCTCTTAGGAGCTTTGATCTTTTTATTCTTTGTTTGTCTCTTATATGTGCATCGCATTAGATCTGGGACATTTCTGGGTATGAGAATACGCACACATGCAAGCAGAAGCGAAACTAATTTTGGTTTTATTTGCCTGTTGTTGTGTTACGTACATTGTTGTTAAGTAACATACATTACCGGTACGATTATAGGCTACATGTATTGTATTGTAGAAGGAAGCATGCTCACAACCACCACCAGAGCAAGCTCCTTAAGCAGGAAAGATTAAGATGTAGGTATGACTTGTTGGGCTCCATCAATGGAAAGGGTAGTATCTGTACCAACAACCTCAATAAAAGGCCCCTCAGCAACAATAACAAGCTCCACAAGCTCAGCCTCAAGCAGGGATACAGGTAAATATTTTTTCTGCTATTCAGTTTGGGGTTACATCGACTGGTTTTAGTTTGTAGGTTAGGTGTTGCTAGCTTAGGTATAGGTAGCGACATAAAAGACATCCAACAACCTGATTTTAATATACATGTTAGCTTACATTGTCAAGACCAGTGCAGTCGTGTTCATGTATGCCCTCTATTTATTTTTCCCAATTTAAGTAGAAACCTCTGGGAAGGAGAAGCTTATGAATGAACCCATGTCAACGAATCATTTTTTATTGATGGACCACATCCTGGCAAATGCGGAAAGAATCAACTAACAAGTACAAATAGGGCCATTTACAATATAAAGTTAGTCTCCACATATTTGGTTTTAATTGCTGTTGTAACAAGTTTAGCATCTTCAGGGCTGTCAGCAGTCACATACAGGTTAGTGATGCCTAGCAAATTACAAGTAAATTTCCAATCACAAAAGCCATGAAAAGCATTCTTCACTTTTCAACCATTTACTTTTTGATACATGTAAGTATATTGAGCAAGTAACCTTGCATGTCAAAGGCTATTGACAGCCCCACATCCAATGTATTACAAAAGCTATTTATTGGAAATCTAGAGAGCACCATCTGCTTAATATGTGTATTGTAGAGAAGTAAAGGGCTATGTATAAAATTGGTTTGTATTTTTAATCCATGCTGCACCTCCTGGCCACAGAAAGAAGAAAATCACCATTTACATCAAACAGATTTGGCCCTCGAGTTTTCTAGCACTAAGGTTTCAAAACAACTTACAAGCAACCTAGAAAATGCTTGATATCGTTGACAATCTTGCCAAGGATATGGATTTTACTTTTCCAAGACTACAACTACAGAGGAATGCTACAATGCAAATTATAGGACGCACATGGATGAAAGACCACAGAAGGAATCCTAACAGCTGGCAGTAACTGGGGCACTGTCTTCTACACAGAGCAGTACTAGTGAAAGTAATGCCGCAAGTACTGAGTGGAGAAAACAGCCCAGAAAGTGATGAGGCAAACTACTACAACACTGGTGAGCCATGTTTATCTCAAATACCTCCTGGTATATTTTGTATTGCCATAACGATTCTAATGAGTGTCCTGCTTCCAATAAGCACTCTGGGTTGAGTTTTTTTCTTTAAATACAATGTAAGCACCTTAGCAGAATAACAACATCAAAAAAGTGGAATTTACAGAGGCAATATGTACCCTTCTAGATAGGCATAGGAAAATATCAGAATATTTTTCAAAGGCCCACAAACTGTGGAAAGACCTTTCTTGTAAATCCACTGAATGAAGTTTATCGAATATTCACAAATCCTGCGACAAGAACTTTCTCTTGGGTGGGAGCACAAGAAGCTGAAGTGTTATTTCTGAATGAATGGTGGTCCCCACAAATCATTCCATGGCTCGACTGGCTGTTGTTGCTGCAGGGACAAAAACGCATTGTAAACAATTCATTTCATTGGAATGTGATACACCGATTTTCTGGATGTTGAAAGACGAGATTTCAGTTGTACGTGGGGGAGTTCTTAACAAAAGGGAGACAGACATGATACGCGTAAGGATTTGAAGTATTTCCTACCTGTCTCTAAACAAAGACCTAAGACCCCATGGGACTAAACGGAAGACCCCGTGTAAAAACCCCATAGGCACGCTTTGAACTGTCTAACAAACGATACTGGTTTCATTAACCTAATTTCTGTGGTTGTCGCTTTACCTGTCATGATGACCATACAGCTATTTGGACACAAAAACGTTGCTTCCAGGGTTATTTTGACGAGTCGCCCCACTCTCAGAATGAACAATACTGTAGTCTTGTTTAAATCAGTATTACTTATGTAAGAGCTGGCGAAAACACTTCAAATGCAAAACCCAAGCATGGACAACCAAACAACAAAGGAACATTTGCGACAAGCACCTCTAAATTCACCTTTTAATTTTTCTAATTTGATGCACAACCAGCGCTCTGTGGAGTCAATCAAATTTGTTTTCCAGGAATCGTGACAACTCCTGACACATTTCACACATTTGTCTAAGAGACAAAGCAAGGGGAAGACTACTATGACTACACGATCAAAATTATCGATCCAACAAGTCAGCAACACAGCAAGTGAAAATCCTTTTGCTTTTGTTGATAAGGAAGAACAAGAAAACTCTAAGGTTCTTAGAGTTAGGGTTAGAGAGTGAACAAACACACAGTAAGCCTGCTTCGGAGCCAGACAAGAATCAATTGCGACCACTCAGGGAGAAAGAAAAAAGGCATCTCGGACCTCTTTGAAGTATTAATTCTTGGTTTTCACTCATGTGACCTCTGTCATGACGACGGTTGCTATCCGCCATGTTGGAGCCCATCCAAATGTAAACAAATGCCCTTCGATGTGGGATCGTAGTCGAATGTTGAGATGGTTCTCTGCGTTATTCTTGACTGTGGGAATAGAACTGGTCGTGATCAAGGAGTGGGATTTAATCGTATACCAGCAGTCGTTACTAATAAAGGAGAATTTGAGGAAAAGCTAACTGCAGAGAGGAGAAAAGAGTGGATCAAAGCGATTAGTCGCGGCGATAGGGAGGAAAAGCAAGTTCTTGAAAGCGAACGTGTGTGGCAAACATTTTGTCAGTGGAAAGCCAGCTCCTTATTCGAATAGGTACCATGAGGATTGGATACCGACTCTAAATCTCGGAAAGAAGAAATATGGCGCCGAAGTCGATGTTAAAGCCAATGCACAGAGGACCGAGAGGGCAAAGAAGCGGCAAAAGCTTAATGAAAGCAGCCTTCCTGTCGCTGAGATTGACATTGGCGAGCCAAGCACTTAGACCGAGGAAATTCAAAATGAAGGGACCGAAGGATCTAGCGATGAAACGTTTTCTGTAACTCAAACCGAAGATCTTTGCGAAGGAGAAGAAATCGCACCGGAAGTAGGTGTAAAGGACGCCGAATGCCAAATTAACCCTGACACAAAGGAGGGATGGTGCCAAACTGCGGAGTTTGAATATATGTTTCAGAAAAACAAGTACCAAGCACCAGGTAAAGATTTCTTTGATTCGGGTGATAAAGTCCGTTTTTACACAGGCCTTCCTTCAATGGACGTGCTGATGGTTGTCTTCGATCATGTTTCCCCACATGTAACTCGACAAACACAGTCGCTGGATCGATTTCAAGAGTTTATGATTGTACTCATGAAACTACGATTAAATGCACCGCTACAGGATCTTGCCTACCGATTTTCGGCTATTCAGTTTCAAGAATGCCACACAAACAGAAAGGGAAAATGGCTTGAATTATTAAATTTCTATTTTCTGTTCCAAGGTCTACAGTCAGGCCAGCGCATCGGAGATTGGGTTTCCGACCAATTTTTTTGGCTCAGTATCAGTTCTGGCCCTTACAGGACTTGTGACAACAGCCACTTAAAGTGGTATAATTTAATCCTTGGGGGTTTCTTATCCACAGGTTGTGGAATGCAACCAAGACAGACCAAAAATTTATTATGACTCACACACTCATCCAGACAGGTGAGGAGAAACTAAAATCAACCTGGAATCCTAGTTTCTGAATTGAAAGCTTCAACAATATGAATGTCCCTTATCATTAATTATGGAAGCCTTGAAACAATATCCAAGTGCTTCTGGTACTTAAGCAAAAACATGGGCAAAGATGAATATTGCCCACTAAATGGTGAGACCCTGGCTGAAAACTTCAATTCCTATGACCTCAAAATCAAGAAAAACATGACAGTTGTAATGAGAAACTCTGTACAATCAAAAGAATGTATAATAAAATAATCCTCAGTTATTTCAACCACAAAGTCTCTGAGATTATCCAAGGTCCTGCTCATGCATGCTACAATTTTCAGTTGCCAGTGTGCTTACAAAGACTGCAAGCTGGCAACAGCTGCACAAGAGAGAGAAACTGCATGATGATTTCCGAGGATTGAGCTAGCGGATTTAACAAACATGGATGTTTTAAAGAGTAAATGAACGTTTTTTAAAACAAAGAAAGAAATCTTAAACGCAGCTAAGGAGAGGTTGTAGAGGTGCTAAAGGATAATTATGATGCTAAGAGGCACTGATGAAATTCGAACCCCTCGAACCCGAACATTTAGAAACATCGTGAAAGATAAGCAAAAGAATATAGAAATCAGACAAGATACGGTACATCTCAGGCAAAATTCAACCCCTCAAACCAGTGCTCAGACAATTTAACAACAATGGCAAAGAAATTTTAGATCCCCCCAATCTCTCCAACCTGTCCGCTGTAATGAAAGCTATGGAAAATGACCCAACCTTTGATGAACTTATCAAGCATTACTATGCCACAAGTGGGGCCATGTTTCCGATGTCATCAAGCATTATGGTAATGCAAACTATCCTTTGAAATCCAAGAGAATATGCCAACAATTGCAGGGAGATGAAAGCTGGGCAGGTATTAAAATCAGAGTTAATGGCACGGTAACATACATGTAACATTCAATTTGTTCTTTTTTCTTTTTACACAGCCCCTTAAGCAGTAGGAACACCCAACTCCTCTGGTGTTATGTCAACTTGTTCATTGTGGAAGACAATCTCTTATAGCGGAGCTCTCGCCGGGCCGAAGGCCCGGCTGCGCAGCTCCATACTCATAGAACCAGAGAACCATAGAACCATAGAACCCATGGCCGTCATTTTTCATGGTCATGGCTAGCGAAATGTTTCGCGGGCGCGTTGTGTGTCCGCCGCTGTCGTCCGTCGTCCGCCGCCGTCGCTTAGGGCTATTAACTCGCGGGCGCGTAGACCGTCGCAAAACATGTGCGTATGACGCCACACCGGGATCTTTGCAATTTTCACGTCACCTGGGAAAACACTGCTGTGTTTTAGCGGAGAAAACCGTTTAAATTAAAGTTATTCTCCTGAATTTTTTCGCGGTTTGCTACTCAAGACAGGGATACTAATTATGGGATACTCAGAAGCCGCTATAGTGGAAATAGAAGAGCTTTCAGAGATAAAATCTTGCTTCGAGGATGGGAGCAATGCGGGAAGATGTTTGTCACTTCGGGTTTCAGAACTGAAGAAGCGGAGATTTAAACAATTTCCAAGCAGTGGATGGACTTAAAGGTAAAACAAAATACATTTTTCGATGGGAATTTATGTTGATATCAATCTGTGATTGACTTTTTTGTGTTCTCGCTAGTTTTCGGGAGAATTGTTTATAACACTCGCTCAATTAAATTCAGTTGTTTTGATTTCTTTCACCGGAGACATCTCGGCCTCTTAATGGTTTGCGTTTTGCTTTTAAACACAAACTTATGGAGATTTGAATTAATTTTTTCGAAAGAAGATTGTGTTGTCCATTTTTATGTGTTTGTTCATTCATTACATAGGTTGAAAAGCGATTTTATGTAAACAAAACAAAACAAGACTTGGATACTTCACACGCGTGGTCTTATGCAAATATGTTTGTGTATTTTTTGCAATTTTGATTTCCAAATCAGTTTCTCGGACAATTTTTATAAGCAGCAGGTGTATTTTATTTGGAAATAAGTGATACTAATTATTCTAGACGGAGAAAAAGTTGTTTTTGTGAACTTTTGTACGGTCTAAATGTACTGTGCAAACGGTCGCATAAGTCTGTTTTTGAGAATTTCTAAAATTAAAAGATAGGCCCGGTCGTCAATTTTATTCTTGTGCTTCCGACCTTTCACCTCAGTTAAGTTTATCATCGGCTTACTGTTCAAAGAGCGACGCTGTTAGGCTCAGGCTATCTATATATATCAGTTTTTCTTTCATATCTGAATTAGGCCAAACCTCTTTTTCATTTTCATTTTTGTCCATCTTTTAGAAGACAGGTGATGAACACAATTTGTGTTCTACAGTAGATTTATACCCTTTCCTTCCTTATACATAGGTGAAATTTAATTTTCAAATTTTCCCAACATGTATCAAGGGGGCATTAGGCCATTTTTTGTCAAGTTTTAATCTGTGGGGTGCCATTACCGTCAATTATTCAGCATTTTTTTCATTAACCGCCTACTTTTACGAATTAACCATTCTTGTCACATTATTTAGCCCATTTTTCCAATTAGGAGGTCTTTGTGATATCAGCCAGCATTTTTCTCATGGGGCCATTTTAAATTACATCGCAACATACCTTGCGGGATTACAAATATATCCCAGAATTCTTTTTACATCCTTTTTGTTGCAATATGGCAGACAGTAGAAGGATTGCGGATGTTCCACGTTTACTCTCCAAAGCTGCTACTAATTTCTAAGTCTAACATCACAGTCATCACAAGAGCTTTGAGCAACTAACACTACTTCTGACCGAGTTCAAGCTGAAACGAGCGTTTTCTCCGTACCAAAAAGTTTAAAGCTCGCCATCAATATCGCCAGTTGCCTTGCGTGATTGAAAATATAAAATGGCGGATACACATGGTGGTGATGCCCTGACTTTCAGAGAAGATTTACAAAATAAGCTTATAACTAGGAGTCAATTGATTCAGAATCAACCAGAAACATACATGTCCTTGTACTAGAATTACCAATAACTAGTAGGTATAGTGTCACTTTTTAGCGTTTTCGACCCTTCCCAACTTATTTTGTCTTAGGTTGTAGACTCAAACACCAAAAACATGTTTCACTTTGACTCTTAAGACCAACCAGAAGTGAAGCATTCAAATTTACATTCCTGCATTACAATTACGCCAATTACTGCTAATTAACCCTTTGACCCCTGAAGACGCATATAAGCGCACTTCCAAATATGGTGTACATTTTGCCCACAAAACAGGGCCAATGGCACTTTTATGGTCCCAGTCCTCCTTTTATACATAGAATCAATGTGTTTCAAAAATGGCGGTGTTTCAGGCTCAATCTTGATAGTTTTTGCTGAAATATTTCAAGTTTTTTCGAAGCACTGTTTACGCCTGTTGTCTGGTGATTTAAAATGGCGACCTTCTATACAGATATGGATGAAATTCGTCGAAGAATCTTCGATGCACCCAACGATAGCGACGATTCATGGGATGACAGTTCAGAGAATGAAAGTACTCATGATAAGGTCTCCCGCCGGTGAGTAACAATAATTTTCTGAACCCACGCGGCTGTCACGCGCGTCCTTTATCATCTTCTTCTTTGATGTTTTTTCGGCCTATTTTTCCTCAATTATATTAAAAAGAAAAAAACATTCTAACCCTTATAGGTTTTGATGTTCAGAGTGACATTTTTGTCGGCATTTGCAGTGTTTGTTTCGTATAACATGTAGAGTGGTGTTTGCGTGATTTCGGTCTCGTGGCATTGACCTGTGCGTATCTGGCGGCAATCCTTTGTTTTCAGTCATTGGTTTTGCAACTTAGACCAGCTGAACACAAAATGAAGTGTAGTTATTGTCACCCTAACGCCATGTGTATGTTGTGGTGCAAAATTAACCCTGAAAATAAAATTTGAACCAAGGATAAAATTGAATCACATGTACACATTCATCGGGCGACTGCCGGATTGGGTTTAATCAACCCTCGGCTGAAAACCTCAGGGTTGTTGTCAATCTTTTTTAGCGTTAATTTGAGCAGAATTCAACCCTAACCCAGCCCTGTGGTAATCTATTCCTGTGGGGCTGGTAAAAAAATTTCAAATCCATCCTTTGGGTTACGTTAAGGGGTTAGGGTGAGGACCCGTTTTCCAGAATTCATAATTGCCGCACTCCATTTCGCGATGTGCCTGCAGGTTTTTTTTTTGTATCATTGTGTTGAATTTTATTGGTTTCATTGATGAATTATTGGTGCTTATTACAGAATGGTGATGGCAGTTTAAGCATTACTCATGTTATGTTTGTTTGTTTTGATCAGCAATCGGCTATCGTGATCTCCCTTTGACCTTTGAAGCTGATGCAGATACCTTAACACCGGCTGGTAAGCTGGATGATGCCCTGATTATCAAGCGAGATCTCGCCAAATGGCATGGATTACAATGACAACTAGTGAAATTGACATAGCCATTGTTAGCTGTTAGGTCGCGATATTTTTATGATTTTCTTAGTGAAACACAATGCAAACTATTTGAACTGAAGACAATGTTGCAACTTTATAGCATCTTAATTAGAAATATAGGGTAGTTTATTTAAAATCTCATTCCTATTCGGTAATCTGTTTACGATTAAGCGGGATAACGAATTGTTCTACTGTTTTCTAGAGGCGAGGGTCAAGTTGTTCTGTAGCATTGAGGAGCATCGTATTAGTAACGCTTTAAAGTTTCTAGGCATTAACATCCTTGCGTGCACGCAAGAAGAAGCTACTGTTTTACAAAAACATTTTCCATCACAATTTGCTCCATTCTCATTACTAAGCCAACAACATTTGCTACTCCTTCAGAAATTGCTACTAGATTTTAGCCAGGTACAGAACAAAATGCCTAATTTTCACATTCAATTTCCGTTTGCAACCAATTATCAGACAAATTTCAGTTTCTTGCAAGGCGGCAGTATAGGTACTGATCATGCTTGTGCTGATACTTCAGTAATGATAGCACCAGAGCCATGGCTTGTTCAAAGTACACTCGGGGAGCGGAAAAATGAAAATTTTGCAAGCAATAACTATAAATGCAATGTTAATGACGGTAGGGGACTATGGAGACAAATGCATTGAACTTGGCAAATCCAGTTCAAAATCAGAGCCTGATAGAAGCGGCGATGGCAAACACCTTGATTTAAATTTCAGTGGTCGAGAAGAAAATCCTGTATGTTTAAATCCCCCCACGCCGCCGCTTGCAATACCTATATGCGAAGATTCTCCTGGCAAATCTTCAGTATGTACAGACGATACAAATGAAAGAAAAAAGAAACCGGGTATTACTCTTGCTGAGTCAGAAATGTCACCTCGCTTGCGTTCTGAACTGTGCGAAATACGAACATTTTACTCGATCGATTTTAACTGTGACCGCGAGGGAAATACTTTGCAAAGCAATACCATTGACAAAATGCTCGAAGGAATACTCAGATTTTTATGGTTCTTAAAAAACGTTAAAAGTGTTGAGCCGGCTTTGATACATTGTTCAAATCCCCACTTTATCCAAGAGTTCGTGACATACCTGATGGATAAGCCCCGTATCAAAGCAATTACCTGCAGCCGCTATTTAACAGCACTTATCAATGTTTACAAAGTGCCACTTGATTCTGACAGAAGCAAAGAAAGACATGATTTGAGTGAATCCTTAGAAAAAATTAGAGCCCTGCAAAGACAACTCGAGCGCGCTTCGAGAAAGGAACGTGTGGATGAGTCAGCCCGAAAAACCTGAGTTAGATAAAGTCGTGTACTCAGAATTACTCAAATTATGCCGGGAATTAAAGTGGGAAGTAACCGAAAAGAGCAGCACTTGCCAACCCAAAAGTTGCATGAATCTTTGCATGCTACTGCTATATTGCTCAGCAAATCCTGGGTGAGGGAAAGAATACATCACACTCCAAATTTATTCAGGTCAAAGTGATGACCAATCAAAAAACCAAAATTTCATGTTTCAACGAAGATGGCACTGTGATATTACTTCAATAATTTTTGTTTTTGGTTTTCCTTTTCATTGCAAAGATTTTGAATTCTTGAAAGCCAACTCAACGACTTCGGGTGACTAAAGTAAATGAATTTACTGTCGTTTTTTTTTGTTTTCTACGTGTCACCAGATACCTATAAAGAAAAACATATGGCTGGAATGATGTCCGTACTCGAGCGGGATCCTATGTTGTATGAAGTGCTCGGGCAAATTGGTTTGTCCCCTGAACTGTATGAAGAATTCCTTGTGAGTGATGAGAGGACAGTCATTTCCTTGCCATTGAGAAAGCATTCTCGTTCGCTGTCATTTCAACTTTTCTTGCGCACGAGTGAATTTTACTGCGCATTTCTTCGCCATAGCCTTACCGTGCGCGACTGCAGTCTTTGTTTAGAACATCATTGCCAAAAGTACCTGTGTCTACCAGACATGTTAAATACAGAGGCTATAGATTTACTATTTGACATACTCTCCTTCGAAGACTATCTAGTGTCACTTGTGAGACTGTGCGTATTTGCTTATAAGACCAAATATCGTACACGCGTTTCTAGTAAACTTGCTATCCCTCAGCGAAGTTTGCAAGTCGAAAAGTGGAACTGTGTTTGCGTATGAGCTATACAGGAATGGATTCCTTGAAACCTCCGAGTAGTTTTCGAAAGGTGTTGACCATCCCTGCCTTTATGATGTTTTGAAACAGAATGACAGTTATCGCAAGGTAAAACGAAAGGTTCGCAGTTATCGATGCTATAGAGATTTCGCACCCACTTACACCTACCCCTCAGGTACTGTGAGGTTTTCAAGAGTCATTGCAGCTTTTTATTGGCACTACTATGACACGCCTCTGAACGATTATGATAAATATATGCAGTGCCTGCTTGGTGATGAGAATGGAACGGTTGCCTGAAATAATACAACCAGTAATTACTGAATAACTGCTAAATTCTAAATAGTGATGTCTGTCAAATGTTCAACATTCAGCTTGCCAAAAACACTATTTAGGCAAAAGAAATGTTTTGGTTTCAAATCATGAGGGTTTTTTTAATAGTTAATATCATATCATTCTACTTACGGCAAGCTAAATGCTGTTCAACACCTTCGTGATGTCTGTTATCTGTCCTAAGGTGAATGGACAGCATTTAGCTTCCTTAAAATAGATTGGAGATCCGGAGGTTAAAGCTACAGTACCTCATCGACTGCGTGTTAAGATTCTCTGATTGGACAACGGTGGTTGGAGTGGTTTCATACTTAAAAAGACCTTTCAAGCGTAACAAGCCAAAATCAGTTGTCACAACTATAGCAGAACGACAAGATGATGAGATGCTTATTTTCAAGAAGTTACAAAGTACAGCCTTCCAAAGTGAAATGACAAGACTTCGTCGTCAAGAAGGAAATGGCAAGCTTACGAAGAATAGTTCTCTCCTGAACCTGGATCCCTTTCTTGATTATCAGGGACTATTGAGAGTTGGAGGAAGACTGGAAAAATTGTCTCTTACCATTTGAAATAAAGCACCCAATCATCATACCCAGAGGTTCTCAGGTTACAAGCTTGATCATCGATCACTTCCACAAGAAGGTGAAGCACAAAGGAAAAGGAATGACGATGAACGAAATCCGTTCTAATGGACTATGGATCATAGGACTGTCTGTCGCAGTATCCTCGCATATCCATAAATGTGTCGTGTAGATGTCAAAGACGGCCAACAGAAGGTCAAAAGATGGCTGATCTCCCAGAAGAAAGAGTAGAGTCTGCCCCGCCCTTTACTTGTGGAATGGACTGCTTCACTGTCAGAGATGGGAGAAAAGAGTTGAAGAGATACGGAATGATATTTACTTGCATGAGCTCCCGAACAGTACACATAGAACAGTTAGATGACATGACGACCAACGCCTTCATTAACGCATTAAGATGCTTTATTGCTATTCGAGGTCCTGTTCAGCAGCTAAGGTCGGATCAAGGATCAAATTTCGTGGGAGCAAGAACCGAACTTCCAAATGCCATCAAGGAGCTGGACAATGGTAGGATTCAATCCTATTCGATGAAGAATCACTGTGACTTTGTCACAAACGTTCCTTACTCCAGTCACCGGGGAGGAGTATGGTAAAGACAAATTAAAACAACAAGAAGCATCCTAAATGCTATCCTCAGCGATTTCAAGGGAAGACTTGATACGTTGTCACTTCGCACCTTCCTGTACGAGGTCATGGCTATAATCAACAGTCGACCATTGACCTGCCAATGCCTGAACGACCCCAAGAGTTCAGAGCCTCTAACTCCCAATCATCTCTTGACAATGAAGATACTGCCTCCGCCTCCCGGAAAATTCGTTAAGGAAGACATCTATGCTCGAAAGCGATGGCGACAGGTTTAGTATCTGTCAGAACAATTTTGGAGTAGATGGCGAAGGGAGTACCTCATCAACCTGAATTACAGACAGAAATGGTTAATGCCCAAGAGGAATCTGAAGATTGGAGACGTTGTCCTGGTTCAAGATGAAGCTCCACGAAATGAGTGGCCCCTTGAGAAAAACCACAGAGGTATCATCAGACGAACAAGGTCTCGTTCGCTCAGTCAAGCCAGTCAGATCAAGCTAGGGGATAGAAACCTCCAGAAAGAAAAAAGCGGTTCCAGATGCACCATCATCGAAAGACCAGTACAGAAGGTGGTTCTCCTCCTGGAAGTCGTTGACTAAAACCAGTCTTATCTATGTATTATCGTGAAAATTATTTATGATTCTCTCAAAGAAAACCATTAATAATTTGGTGGGAG
>JAJGOT010000774.1:210000-266766 GCA_022457155.1 Cladopsammia gracilis | reverse complement strand
TGCTTTTAAAATACAAAAAAACTGAAATTTGAGGGAGTTCTTAAAATGTGTACACGCATATGTACATGTGATATCTGGAGGACTACTGCTTGAAGCATACCAGTATATAATAATACAGGTATTGGCTAATAGTCAAGAGAATACCATACTAGCTGAGAGCGGATGTTGGAGCTTCATGGTCATTTTCTTTTTAAACTTACTTTAGTTTTAGCCCACTTTTGATACAGTTCATCATTTTACAGTAACTGGGCTACCATGAAAACTGTTTACCAAGTTATCATTATGGTTAAGGGTATTTCAGGCTGAAAAAGAATCTGTGTGTTGGCTTCTGTCATTTTCTCTCTGCATTGGTGTAATGAAATAGCAGACATGTACCATACATGTAATTTTACACAGGCTAGAGACAAATATGACAGGAATGACTTGACAGAAAGAACATTATTTTATATTATTTTTTATCATAATAGATAGAGGTTGAAATGAATTTGAGTCACACCCTTCAAAGGTGCGGACCAGGGCTCCTTTGACAATTTCTGCCAATTCCCACCGTCAATTCAATGGGAATCCATGGTCTTTTATGAACTGAGTGGCCCATCAGGCCATAGCATAAAGGAAATAGGTTACAGTATAATTTGCTAGTCCCCCATGAATGGTCCATCACAAGGTTACATCCTCTGTTTAGTTTGTCTGACCCATCCATACTTCTGGGTGGAAAATTATTTAGAGAGTATGAGCTATAAAGTTAGCATGATCTTATTCAGGCTTCTGGTGCAAGAGTAGATATCAGGTTTCAGACCATTCTTAAACCAATTCTATTTTGCATCCTAAATAAAGGACAGAAGCCTGTAAATTTTGAAAACAATATTCTGAGAATTGTGGCTCATCCATTTATTACAACTTCTGTAGCCTATTTTAACAATATGTGATAACATGCAAAACAATGATAATGAGAGCTTTTCTAAGTATCCTACATGTATGCCTCATATATCCAGTGGTTTCTATTTAGTGTAGATCAACACTACTAATGTAATTGAAAACCATCTGTACTGCAAGGTACAAGACAGGTAAAAAACCATGCACTCTGTCTAAATGCTTAAGGCAATAAAGCTATAAAAATACATTAAACCAAGCAAGTTCTACATTGTAAATAAGACAAAAGACCTACAGTCTAAAAATTTGCAAAAATTTTATCTTTAAAATATTAAACATGGCTAAAATACAACCTTTTGACTTTATACTACAGTAACTCTAAAGGCTTGTGACCTGTCTAATTTTACTAGCCAAAATACATTTTCACTAGTCTTTCATATTGTTTTCTATTCAAAGTTTCCTTCTCCCCAAAATCTCAGGTAGAACCTTTTCAGTGCACACTGTCAATTTCATTGCTAGCCTCTTCAATTGTAAAAATGCTTAATTTTTAGAAGTACATAGATCTAAGGGGTAAAAATACATTGAAACCATATTCTGGTACAATTTGAGGGTTCCTTTTAAAATTTTCAACAATATTCCCCATCACTTTTAAATAGCACCCCTCCCTCCAGCACCCACTCGGCACAAAAATTTTTACTGGTCTGTCTAGTTGGCTATTGTCAATACTTGTTAAAACCAACAAAGTAAATCTCTTCAAATTTTGCCTTAGGCATCTCAAATTAAGGGCCTCATATGAGCCTGGCCGGCCCAGTTTGCCGAGATCTCAGCACGCCTATTAAACACAACAAAACCGTTTAGCTGGTTAGCTGAGATCCCAGCTAACTGGGCTGAAAATTTTCCATGTAATCCCATTTACCAGTCCAGCCTGGCTAACCAGGACAGCAAAAAATTTGCCTCAGAGCAAACCTGCTCACCTGTAAATTAACTTCTCGCTCGGGCTGGCTCACCTCATGTAATACCGGGTTGAAACTCATCTTGGCAAACCGGGCTCATAATCAGGACCTAAAACAGCTTGCAAATTTCTTAAAAGAATGTTTCTACATGGAGGCTTCCATTAAAAGCCTCAGTTCATTGCCTTTCATCATTCAAGTTACCGGTAATTAGTAATTCCTGTTGAAACCTCTCATAATTTTCCAACTGCTGATAATGACTGTGGGTTACAACATCTGCCTTTATGGTGTTGGACTCTAGACCTTCAGGACCTCGGACAATTCGCTGTGCTCGCCCAATAAACTGGGCAAACTTAACTGGCGAATCAATTGCGGTCAGTATCGCCGCAATACTTATAGGCGGGTGATCAAACCCTTCCAGCAGCTTAGCAACCACGACAATTAGTTTAACTTTGTTGGCTCTTATTCTTTTCATCATGGTACTCTGCTTTTGGGGGGACACTTCCGAATGGTAAGCAATTGCTGAATTTTCACCACAAAGTGTGTCCCACTTCTTTACCACTTTGTTAGCTTCACCTCTCGTCCGCGTGATGGCTATGGCCATGTGTGGATGATCATTGGGGAGGGGGTGATCTCTATTCTTACTTTCCTGCAGCTCCTTAATTTTTTCAAGGACTGCCGGATAGATGTTCTCCTCTTCGGATTCTTCACTGTTGTGAACAGTTTCAACTGGAACCCAGTTTGTTTGGCGGATGATTCTTTCTTTTCTGGCATCTTCAAGAGATAAGTGATACCAAGATTCTCTTTCTATTATCACTTGTTTCTTATCGCTTCTAAATGGTGTTGCAGTAAAAAACAACATTAATGCATGATTTTTAAATTTGTCGATAATTCTTGTCCAGGTTGGAGCCGGGAAGTGGTGTGCTTCATCCACAATCACCATTGAGAACATGTCATTGGGAAGTTCTTCTCCCCACCATTTGGTTTCTTCCGACGTTTTCTTAGAGGGAAACTTCTGCACATTAGCGATGATGACATCGCGGCAATCGAGGAACTCACGATTTGTCAAAGCTTCTGTGTTATCTATCTTTACCACATTAGGAAGGACTTTCTTTTTATCACTTCGGTCTACTATCTTCTTCGCTAACAGAAAGTTCTCGTATTGTTCACCTGCAACAACCGTTATTTGTCCCTCAAGCTGCTTTGCTATCTCGTTAGTCGGGGCAAGTATCAACACAGGTTCGTCAAACCGATAACGTGGTTCACCGACTGGAAAGGAACCAGGAGGCGGCTCTTTTAATCCAATGCTTCCCAGATAGTACGGGAGGCAGCATATCACTCCAGTTTTACCGGAACCAGTGGGCATTGATACACCAGCATAGCAATAACTTTCAGCCTCTAGCCGTGGTTTTTTAGGTGAGGGCGCATCGCCTATGCCTGGATAAGCTCCACTAAACTTATTCTGAAGAAATTCTAGAGCTTCGGATTGATGACGAAGCAGTTTTCCCTTGCAACTTTTCATCACGTGGAAGCTAAAACGGTTGAATTTCCCATGCTCATTTGGACAATTGTTAGCCATGTTGAGAACTGTCCTGGCAAGGTTTTTGCAAGTTATAGGGGTCTTATAGATGTAGGATATATAGATGTAGATGGTTGAAGTAAAAAGCACGTAAAAGCAAAATCCCAAGTAAATCAAAATGGCGACCCATCAAAGGAATGAATTTAGGCGGGAAAGCGGAAAAACTAACTGATTGGCTGCACCATATGACGTGAAGGTCACCTGACGTTGAGACCAGGACCGAGTCTCTCTCGGGCCGATTCATCACTGCACAGGGATCCCATGAGATAGCTAGGCGCATGCGCATAATCAGTGCTTTTGGCGCATAATCAGTGCTATTGGCGCGCGAAATCAGTTTTAGCAGCTTTGTCCCAAGACAACATAATTTCGCTATTTTTCCCAATTTTCTTGTATTTTACTGAGAAAAAGTCGACTCAGTCGATTTCTAACATCGTCCGCCATGTCTGCATCGACGGACTCGACGGAAGAGTCCTCAACAACACCTTCTGGCTCGACAATCAGGAACGACAACAGCACCTTGGTTCCCCGGTATTATATCTCACAGCTGACATCACAATAGTAAAACAATACTGATGATGCAATCCAAAATTAGGATGAACAAAAGAAAATCATAAATTATATTACACCGGGGATGACCCTCATATTGAAGGAAGCTTCAGAAGCTCAGACAGCAGCTTTTGCTGACTTAAAGGAAGATCTCTTTCTCCGAGATGATACATTAGAGGGAGAACAAAATCCAGACAAACAACCAGGGCCACTTGACATAAGTGCAGTTGTAAATGGTGCGCTCGAGACGAGCGCGACAAACGTGGTCTCTGACAGTAGCCGCTCCGACCCGGAGCCTCAGAGCAAACACGTAAGCTTAAATGGTACGCTCGACCCGAGCACAAAAAATGTCGTCTCTGACAGTCGCTCCGACTCGGAGCCTCAGAGCAACAACGACTTCGCAGAAAGCCTGACCCAGGCTTATCTATCGAACACGAAAAAATCTCCAGCTATCGAGGCAAAAATTGCAGAGCTCATCGAGAACATGCTTACGGGTGGCCTCTCGGCTGACACAGCTAAAAAGAGTGCCGACAAATACTCGCCTCCGGAAAATATCAAGTACTTAAACGTCCCAACTGTAATGAAGAGATTTCAGCCGGGCGCCAAGGGGTGCCCACAACAAACAATACACCCCAATCCGGAAGGACCAATAGCAAATAAGGTGAGACAAGTAACGACAATTGTTGATGCAGATTTTTTATCTGAATTGGCCATTAACTTTACAGTAGGTTGCGTAAAGGACCATATAGCAAACTGGAAATCAGTTACTACTGATCCTGTTATTCTTGATGCCATTAAGCATTACCATATAGAGTTTGAGGGAGGGCATAGGCCTGTACAGGCTACTAAGCCCAAACAAATTACTTTCTCGTCTTCAGAGAAAGATATTATTGATGCTGAAATAGCCAAACTCTTTAAAAAGGGGATTATAGTTCTAACCATCTACACCCCTTAAAGGAGATTTTATTTCCACTATTTTTGTAAGACCTAAGAAGGATGGGAGCTACAGACTCATCCTTAATCTTAAACCCCTTAATGAGTTTGTGACCTACTACCATTTCAAAATGGACACCATTCACACTGCCCTCAAACTCATGCGACCAGGATGCTTCATGGCATCAGTCGATCTTAAGGATGCATACTATTCCATCCCTGTGGCAGAAGAGGATAGAAATTTTCTTAAGTTTGAATGGAAGGGAAATTTTTTTCAGTTCACTTGCCTTGCATCTGCCCCAAGGTTATTTACCAAAGTACTGAAGCCAGTCTATGCTTCCCTCAGATCCCAAGGCTTTTTTTGTATGGGCCATATTGATGACTCTTTTCTTATGGGGTACAATCATGCATCATGTGAGGAAAACATTGTGCAAACTGTTAACTTATTCCTCAAGTTGGGATTTGTTATTCATCCTACGAAATCAATACTTGTACCCACACAAGAACTAGAGTTTCTTGAGTTTCTGCTTAATAGCAATTTAATGACCATACGCCTTCCACCCGCAAAAGCTAATAATGTTAGATGGGCCTGTGAGAATCTGTTACAACATGACAACCCTACCATTAGGGAGGTTGCTCAAGTCATGGGCCTGATAGTATCCAGTTTCCCAGGTGTACAATATGGGGAACTGCACTACAGATATTTCGAACAGAATAAAATATTTGCCCTTCAAGCTAATAAGGGTGACTATGAAACACCCATGAGCTTATCAAAAGAGGCCAGATCAGATTTGCATTGGTGGGTGGATAATGTGACTTTGTCTTTTGGAAACATAATTGAGACCAACCCAGACTTGACGCTCACTACTGATGCCTCGAAGACAGGTTGGGGGGGGGGGGGTATGCGAGGGAACACAGACTGGAGGTCTTTGGAGTGTGGAAGAGCAATCTTCTCACATTAACTTACTAGAGTTGAAAGCAGTGCTCTTTGGCCTGCAGTCATTGCGTTGTAGTTTGAAAGATAAACATATACGGGTCCAATCCGACAATATTACTACAGTGGCTTACATCAATGCCATGGGCGGCATAAAATCAATGATTTGTAATGATATGGCATTACAGATTTGGCAATGGAGCTGCAGCCGAAATATTTGGCTTAGCTCATGCCACCTTCCAGGCACATCCAATGTTATTGCGGATTACGAATCAAGGACTTTTGATGGCTCGACTGAATGGTCCCTGAACAAAAGGGTGTTTGAAGACATCATGGGGCCCTTTCCAAATCGACCTATTTGCATCCTGATTAAATCATAAGGTCCTGGACTATGTGTCATGGAAACCGGACCCTGGGGCACAGTATGTAAATGCATTTCATATGAATTGGGCTCACCCATATTTTTATTGTTTTCCTCCATTCAGTGTGATTGCCTCATGCCTGCAGAAAATAGAATTCAACGAAGCAACTAGTGTAATCCTGATCCCTCTTTGGCAAACCCAACCGTGGTTCACAACACTCTTATGCCTTCTGGTAGACAAACCTCTCCTCCTTTCCCAGTCCAACAGTCTCCTAACTCAACCTCACAGCGGTGCATTACACCCCTTGCGAAAACAACTTCGGCTGATGGCTTGCAGAGTCTCAGGCAAAACTTCCTACAGAACAACATTTCAGGAAAAGCTACAGAGATTATCTTGCATTCCTGGACGGCTGGAACACGGAAAAAATACCAACCATACCTCAGGAGATGGCTTGTATTTTGTGGCAAACAACAGGAGAATCCCTATAATCCGGCTGTAACAACAGTGTGCGATTTTCTAGTTCAGCTTCAGGAGCAAGGTTTATCTTACACAACCCTCAATACAGCCAGAAGTGCTATCTCAGCAATCACCACATCAAGAGACAACACACCTATCGGAAGCCATCCAATTGTATCAGATTCATGAAAGCCATCTACAAGCTTAAGCCACCAACACCCTGGTATCAGACCACCTGGGACGTACAACCAGTTTTGTCATACCTCTCAGGATTGGGCTCCACAGAGAAGTTAGATCTCAAGTCACTGACTTTGAAAGAAACAATGCTAGTTGCTCTAGTTTCTGCACAAAGAGTCCAAACTTTGCATATGCTCAATATTGACTTCATGGCGGATTCATCTACGTGTCTTGAGTTTGTACTACCTGGTCATGTGAAACAGAGTAGACCTGGCTATACCCCTCCGCCAGTTATTTTGCAAGCATATCCTCATGACAAGTCCCTTTGTGTTTATTCATGCCTTAAAGAATACCTTAAGAGGACACAACCCTTGAGAGGAAAGGAAAGCCAGCTCTACCAGGTTTGCTAAACCACACAAAGCAATCTCAAGAGAAACTCTCTCAAGATGGATCCGAACAGTTATGTTTTCTGCTGGTATTGATGTTGCATCATTTAAACCACACAGCACCAGGTCTGCTGCCACATCCAAAGCAAAAGCAGCACACATTTCAATGGATAAGATTTTGAAAACAGCAGGTTGGTCTTCTACCAGATCATTTGATCGATTCTACAACAAACCCATCCAACCAGCAACTTTTGCTTCAGCAGTCTTGCGTGTCATTTGATTACGACAATGCCTATTGACACTCAGTTACTGTTCAGTTTCCGCTCTGGGGATGTTTTACTCTCCCTATGACTTTTATAGTAGGGGTATTGAAACACCCAGAACTGTAGTATGTTTGTACTCAGAAGTTTTTCCTAACTTGTACCTTCTAGGTAGAGCCATAGAATGTTTATCGTGGTTGTTTTATATTACCACATTCGGCTATTTATTTTTCGCACATTTGTTACAATGTTTCAAGATTGGTCTTGATATTATATTATACATTGGTACTGAGGCTTGTTTTTCCTCATGTGCAGTGTCTTATCTTTTAAATTTTATGGGATCCCTGTGCAGTGATGACGAGATAGAATTAAAAGATTAAACGAGACTTTCCTGTAAGTTGAAGTTTGATTGGAATTCTATCGAGTCATCAAACTGCACCAAGGGATCACATGCCCACCCTCTATTATATATTTTTATACATTTTCTTTACCCTCCCATATTGGGTTCAGCATATGTTTGCAATGCTGTTTGGGTTAAAGGTTTATTCTTGACTTTCACTTACGTCATATCAAAATTCAGAAGCATTACAAAATAGATTTCGAAACCAAAATGTTTATGGAATTGTAGAGAGTTTAAAACTACACATCTCGGCCAAATTTTGAAGCGCAAAAGCATTTCGTTCAAGAGTTATAGGTGAACGAGTATTAGATATTTTTAGTAAGAAATGTATGGAGTGGCCATCTTTGTGCCCCACTTAGGGGCGCAAAGATGGCGGCCAAAAATTCAAAGTCTTAATTACACCAAAAATCACATCCAAAAATATTGTATTTGCTATAAGCTCCATTAACTCGACTTATAAGCACTTATAATGCAAACAATAGCTGTCAGCTGATTCAATTTTGTTTATTTTCGCGGCTTATCTGAAATAGCGTGACACATTGCGTGACACATTTAAAACCTTTGTAAATCGGAAGCAAAACATCGTTAAAACCTGAAACTTTTTGTGAAAGATTATAACACTTGTATCCACATACCATGTTAGAAACAGCTTTGTAGGACGTATACTTTAGATTTTTTAATTTTTATGACGTCATGTGAAAACCAAGAATTAACCTTGGTGTTTTGTCAGACACTCACATTCGGCCGTGAATGCTGATTATGCGCATGCGCCTAGCTATCTCATGTGATCCCTTGGTGCAGTTTGATGACTCGATAGAATTCCGATCAAACTTCAACTTACAGGTAAGTCTCGTTTAATCTTTTAATTTTCCGACAAATAGCGATTCGCCAAATTCAGCTTCGTGAATTCTGCCCAATTCGGATTTGTTGAATTTCGCCAAATTCGGTTTCGTGAATTCTGCCCAATTCGGATTTGTTGAATTTCGCCAAATTCGTCTTCGTGAATTCTGCCCAATTCGGAATTTATAATTCTGAAAGTGAAATTACAGCCACAATAAAATGAAAAACTGCCGTAAAACGAAAGAGAGAGATATAAGCTGGTCTCCTACGCAGTCATTATTGGGGCTCGTCACGCAACGCTCATACGGGAGGAGCGTTGCACGACGAGCCCTAATAACGCCCGGCATAGTAAATCGAACCCAATCGAACTAAATTTCAATCGAACTCAATCGAACTCAATTCATGGATTGAGTTCGACAATAGAACGAAATCGAACTCACCGAAAAGAAAAAAATCAATCGAACCCAATCGAACGTTCGAATTTGTCTAAAACGGGCGTTGGAAATCCATAACCAGATGTTGGAAGCTCGAGTTACTTCAGCCCGGAGTGTAGCGCACGTGTTTTTCGTAAACGAAGAAATTCCGCAGAAATGGCTTCAATTGGCTGTGGATTGTGAGCTTCAAATGCATAGTAAAAGGCTACCAGGAATGCCGCTTTGACGTCATTGTATTTTTGCATAAAAGTAACCCTTCGAGTTGTCTTGTTGCAATTGTAAGTTAGCCAAAACAGGAAAGTCAGGAAAGGTTGCAACAATTTCGGAATACGCCCGCGGGAATAATGATAGCTCTGCTCTGCTCTGTTCTGTTCTGTTCTCTTAACTGCCGTGGACAGTTTATAAATGGGATTTCTGTTATTAAATAAATTGTAAAAAAGCACAAGAAAAAAAAACCTGCTTTGATGGGCTTGCTTTCTATAGGTTTACCAGAGCCAATCGAACGTAATCCATTTAATTGTGTTCGATTGAGTTCGGTTTCCGAACTCAGTCGAACACAATCGGATGGATTGAGTTCGATTTGTTCGATTGAATTCGATTTGTTCGGAAATCGAACTCACTGAAAGTCCGGTGTTCGATTTCGTTCGATTGCCGAACTCAATCCACGGATTGAGTTCGATTGCGTTCGATTGAGTTCGATTTCCGAACGTTCGATTTAATATGCCGGGATAACGGCTGCGTAGGAGACTATATACGAGCCGGGCTAGCCGGTTCGGACCCGAAGAGCTCTCTTATGTGTTTAATGTTTAATTACATTAAAGATTAAAATTTTGTTGGTTTTGAAAGCTAAGCAATAACATTCTAAGTTGACGAAACAAGTCGGCCTGGTTTGAGGGCTAAAAAATACTTCACCATTTTACAGATACAGTTCTGGGCCCGAGAAGTTATCGGGACTTTCGAGAAACGGGTACCTGCCGGGATTCCGGCTAACCTGGCTGAAAATGTTCAATGTAATCGCGTTAATCGGGACAGCAAAATAATTGCATTAGAGCAAACCTGCTCGCCTGTAAATTGACATTTTTCTTTCTGGCCTTTCTCAATGACGTAAAGAGGTACATAAGGCTGCGTAGTTCTAAAAGCCCAAGGAAAATAAACCAAAATGATGAAAAAATCCTTAGTTGAACCATTCTACGCTTTAACTCCATTCTCAAAACAACAACTTTCAGCCAAAAATTTTAATGCTAAATTTAGCTCTGGCCAGGGCTGGCTTGGCTCATGTAATACCGGCTACAAGTCATCTCGGCAAACCGGGTCAGCTCGGCTAATCGGCTAGCCCGGCTCATATAACCAGGCCCTAACTCCCTAGGGCGAACAAAACCTCGGCCAATTTGTGGACCAGATGCGTCAAGCACAATTTTTTTCTTATCTCTGCCATATATATTTTTTTCTATATTTGAGTTGGGGGTATAACAGAACACTTAATGACTGGCTCCACGTACAGGAAACGGTGAGTTTTGTTTTCCTGAGCCTCAATGTTGCCTCGGGGAACATTGAGGGTCTCGGGGGAACAAAACTCGCTGTTATGACATTAAGGTTCTAAAGACATGACTTTTGTGCAGTCGGGGTGATTGACCGTTCAATAAAATGATGGTGGTAATTAAGCGTAAAGCCCATGTCGTTTCTCAGTTGGCGGTTTCAATTTGGACGGTCCGCCTTTCTCTTACAGGACGATATTTGTCAACCAGTTCTTTAATGACCGTTTCAGTCTCAGCGTACCCTAATTCAAGGCTTTTAATATTCGCGTTCTCATCTATCTCATATTACACGCCTCTTACGTTTCTTATATTCTCTCACAAAAGCGTGCCGCGAGAGAACCTCGGTATCCAGGGTAGCGAGTCTCAGAGCTGATCTGTGCAGATGTAAGAGGATGTATGAGAGTGACACCGGCTGGTTATTTGGATGTTGGTCTGTGGGACTGCCGAATAATACGACTTGTCGTGGGTGAAGTACATGGGTCCTCATTTTATAATTCTTTATGACTACTCCGACTACTCCTTGGTGATGGTTCCAAACTCCTGGGAATATTGCAAGGCAGTGAAAGTCTCATGCTTAAAATGAGACACTGCATCAGTGTAGTTTATCGACAATGGTAGTGAGTAGAGTGCAATATTCAATATTTTTACGGTAGTCTTTGTTAACAGGAGTTACACTGAAGGCCCATTCCTTGCTCAAGAAGCATAAGGAAATCTGTGTTTTATTAGAGACAGTTTATAAGTTGCGGCGCTGTCTTTGCCGATACCATGCCCTTTGTTTCGGCTGAGAAACGAGACGTTGTTCACAGCATTTTAAGTCCTTTGAGCATCGATGCCAAAACTCAGTGTCATAGAGGTGTCCGAGGACTTCTACGAACGACATAATACCCTGACTGAGTCCAGAAACTAAGTTGACTGCAGCAACATCCGACACGATAAAGCCGGTCTCTCAAGGGAGCAAATTCCATGACTTTGCGTTAATGAACATGTTTGATCGATCGGTTCCTGCGTCACCAGATTGTTCGTTCTTTTCTCAGTGGGTCGTAATGAGTAACAGTAACATTACATACTAAGTTCAACGACGACTTATGTGATCTTTCTAGCCGTTTCTACGGATCTATCAACACGAGTGTTTGTAGGTTAACTCAAACTGCCTTCGATATTTATGCGCCTTGTTGACCGGTCATTTCCCCTACGCCTATTCCCCACCAACGGGAGCCTGTTCACTCGCTATTACGACTTCCTATAACTTTCCTTGAGCCTATTTACAGTATCTATCGAAATTTGTTAACGAATGCAGTTCTCTGATACGTTTTGCAGGAAAGAAAGTTAAATTACTAAATTAAATCTGTTCTAAACCCTTTGGGGCTCGTTTCTTTCGGGGGGTCGTTACATTTGGGAACGAAAAGCGTTACTAAAATAAAGCTGGTGCGAGCTCATTTTCTAAATGAAATAAAAGACTGCAAAAATTGCAACAATAATTGCTGTTGAAAAATGAGATGAAATTATTTGGTCCAGTTCATGTTTATGCCACATGGCTGGACTCCGCTTGTCCAGAATATGTCGTGTATAATTAAAAAAAAATACTTGTTCTCGTCACTTTCGGGGCCGGGCTCGCTACGTTCGCGATTTTAATCAGCCACTTTTGGGGGTTCGCAACTTTCGGATGGCGGAAAATATTCATAAAAACCCTTCATTTGCACCCAAAGCTGCAAACTTAGGAACTTCCAATTATCCATCATAGAATAGCTACTAATATGTTTCTGGAAAAAAAGAGAACGATTTGTGCTCTTTCGCCTGGAAAATTCGGAATCCATCTTGCATTTATTTTGGAGCCACCCCATATTAGTCTGTGTATAGCCGCACAATCCCCTCAAGAAAAAAATCGGAGGGGGCGGCTGTACACAGGCTACCCCATATTGAAAACCTTTTGGAATGCCTTTAGTGTAGCTTTGGAAATAAAGCTGGTTTAATACTCGAGCCTCAAAGGTATCCCGCCTAGAAGGGTGACCCTGGGTAGGCGAGTGACCCGCGACGAAGCTGTGTGCAAATTTAAAAAGAAAGAGCCCCTGCCTTTACTACCTGCACTAATACCATTTTTGTTTCTTTTTTCTTTATGTTATTTATATTGACTTCTTATTTTTAGAACACATAACTAATTATCTTAGTTACCAAATATCTCTATAACTATCCATTATGCTTCACGCGCCTGTTATTGTTTTAGTTTAAACTGAAGCGAGACTTTTCCAGGTTTTGCTTTTTCAATAGGCCATTTGCACGATGACGTCATTTGACTACTACTACCAGAACTCATTTCGTTTTTCCTTTCTTATTTAAATTTTGTAATCCCAGTGCGGTTTAAATAAAAATAGCCCTAATTTAAACTACAAAACAAAAAACTGAACGATTCTGGTAGCAGTACTCAAATGACGTCATCGTGCAAATGGCCTATAGACCAATAGACCTCTTTAGCTTGTATGTTTTGTTTTCCCAATGTAGATCATGTGATGTTACCCTAAAGAACTGTTTCTTTTAAATTTTGTTTTCTTCACGTGCGTATGTATGCATAATTTATGAAAAGACAAAGGACAAATTCCCTTGAGAACATCACATGACATACTTTGGGAAAACAAAACATACAAGCTAAAGAGGTCTATTCGGCTAACGCATTGCTGTACCCAATTCAAACCTTCTGGGAATAAGATTCTTTGTTCACAATGCTTCCATATAAATTTCCATGCCAATGCTTCATTTATATGGAAATATGACAAACATAGAGTTCTAATCCCAAAGGTTTTATTTGGGTACAACAATGCTATTCAATACGCCATTTGCCCGATTACGTCATTTGACTACCACTACCAGAATCCTTCAGTTTTTTGTTTTGTAGTGCAAATTAGGGCTATTGTTATTTAAACCGCACTGGGATTACACAATTTAAATAAGAAAGGAAAAACGAAATGAATTCTGGTAGTAGTAGTCAAATGACGTCATCGTGCAAATGGCCTATTCCTTCTTTTCGTGCCCCCTCCCACAAGGAGTGATACGGTACTCTGGTTAAATCAACACATAACAACACACTGATTCATATTTCATACATGCACTATTTATTATGAAGCAGATATACACTTTATACAAAAAAGGCTATTTAAGCGAGAGGACTTTAGAGCGATTTTTGTATGACCTTGAAATGATTACGCGTGAACAGAACCAAATCAACAAATGAGCTGGAAGGAAGCGATTTGATTGGTTTAGCGAACTGAGGTACACGTGCACGTCTTTCGATTGGTTCAGCAAACTGAGGTACACGAGCACGTCTTTTGATTGGTTCAGCGAACTGAGATACACGTGCACGTCTTTTGATTGTCAGTTTGCACAATTTTAATACGTCAATCGAACAAATCTCTTTTCATATTTGGGACATTTTTGGCGGGAAAACGAACAAAGCTTGTTTTGATCCTTTTCAACTCCTGGCGGATGAAACAAATCGCGAACACTCAGGAAAACTGTTTTCAAGGTCATACGAAAATTGCTCTATTACAAAATTTACTCTCACTTTACGTTTATTTCGCATATCGACACATGTAAAACATGTCTTGAATATTCAATCTTCAATATTCATTACAAAAGACGTAGTAAACAAATTGTGAAATGTCAATTTTTATAGCATCGAACATGATATACATTTTTAAAGCGTTATGTTTCTAAGCAAGATGACAAATATAATAAATGTTGTAAAGAACTTGGTTTAAAAACTGAAACACGATAAATATATAAAAAATAGTTTTTGGTAAATGAATGCAAACAACGCTTGCCATTGTCCTACAGTGAACAAAATATTAAGAACAAATGAATCCTTCATTTTTCAAGTTTCACAAAGAAACCCCTACCGATGTCAGATATAAGAATACAACTATCTTGAACTAAGTTTATCTCAAAATAAAAAAAAAATACCTTTGAATGGAAAAAGATGTCTACACTACGAAGCAGCTTTAGAGTGATTTTACTCAGACCGTGAAACAGTATCTAGTAATTAATCAAAATTAGTAAAAACTAAACAAAAGAAAACAATCGAATTGGTGTCTAATAGTGCCTACTAGTGCCAACTAGCTTAGTAACTATTTCACGGTTTAAAGAAAATCGCTCTTATTTACCAAGCCCGCCCATTTTACACTGACCTGAACTTATTTCAGACCGCAGTTTAAGACAATTAATGGACCTCCATCAATCTGTTTGTAAGTGGGTCATTTTAAAGGCACACTGTCCAACCGAAATAACAAAAGTTTCTCTTACCTTATTTCCATGTTTTATTGCTAAATATACAACTTAATTGAATAAAAAATTCTATGCAGCAAAACAGAAGCAGAAGTTTGAACATAAAGTGCAGGATTACAGGATGGAAGTTGATTACAGTGACAGGCGTCAACAAATCAAAATTGCCATCCTTGTGGAATTGTAATTTTACCCGTTATTTTGTCTCCTTAATAATATTTCTTTACTTTTATCACTTTTGCCGATTTTTTCTTCTAATCGTATCAATAACAAAATTCTCGATTGTTATTGGTCATCCACGCGCGTATTTCTTATGTAATTGGCGCGCGTTCACGTGGGTGTCCGATTACAGCTATCCAATAACAACTTTTTGTAATTGGCCACCTACGTTGCGCGCGCGTCAATCAGTTGCACTTAAATGGTTTTTTCTCGCTGTTTCTTCCTGCTTTCAAACTGATAGAAAATAACCTTGACGTTTTGAGTACAAAAAACTCCACATAGACTTTTTAATCTCGAATTTTGTTATTGATTCAATTAATTAGTAATTGAACTTCGTGTCGTACAATTCATGGGTAATCGTGCTCGTAATTTCAAATCGTTCTCGCGCTACGCGCTCGGCCGATTTGAAATTACTCGCCCGATTACTCCACTCAGTCCAATTACTATTACCTATTTCAAGATAACAAAGTAAGCTCCTAGCCATAATCATGCAAACACATATCAGCCGGCTTTAAGAAGATAAACGTTTTCTAGTCTAGTCTTGTGCCTTCTGGACACTGTTCACACGGTTAGGGTTGGCCAGATTGAAATTGGTTTTGTGTGTTAAACATAATCTCAACCTTGTTTAAATAACCGGCCCTGAATGTTTACTGAGCACCATGTATAAAAAAGTCGCAAGCATTTTCAATATCTTTTCAGTTTTAAAATTTTCAACCTAGTTCTTTGGACAAGCGGGGAGAATAATTTTTGTAATAAACGTTTATAAAGCACGAAATTCTTGTTCTAAACACGAAACAAAATTACATTTTAGTTATATTACTTCTCGGGCCGCAACGGCGTCTTCAACTGTGAAATTGTCGAAAACCTGCCGATAACGGTCAGGTTTTTTATTTAAGTCAGCGTAAAATTCCTTTCAGTATTAATAATAGAAACTGTTATCAATGGGAGCCCTGACTATCAAAGTAAAATTACATAATATTAATGGAAAAGATATAAAAAGTTAAAAACTACCTATTTACAAATATACAATATTAAGATTGATAAAATATCAAAATTGATAAAAACTATAATAAAGAAACAACTATTTTAATTTTATAGTAAAACGACTTCTTTGCAGATTCAGTCCTTACTAAAGACACGCATTAAAAAATCACTGGCTAGTTGGCCTTGGAACTACTTCCCTATTAAAGTCAAAATAGTTTGCTAAAAATCACGGAACCTTCTTGTAAATACATTTCTTAGCTAATTTAAGAATGTGTTTGTTTCTTCGGCATTCTTACGTTTCCCATTTAAAAGGTTTTAATGTAGCGTCGCTACAGTCATTTTGGTAACAATTTCGGCAGCACGCATCTGCAACCCCCATCCCCCCCTGTAAGTTTCTGAGAGTGCACAGAAACTAGTATTTGTTGCCTTTGGCTGCCGATAGCCTGGATGGAAATGGATTGGAACTTGAAAAAGTTGCCCCCCGTGTGCCTTGGAAAAATCACTGAAAACTGATTATGGTTTGCACTACAAGAAATCACTTGATATTTTCGTCTCCATGTTCTAAGATCAATTTCATTTATAAGCAAAGGTACTTTGTTAATATTTAGTGCAAACTCAACAAAATCCTTGTTACATTGCCCCTTTAACTGAGCACTGTTCTGAGGCAACCTCGTTCCCAGTGTCCTCCTCTTCCCGCCCCCTCTCTCGCTCCAGGGCACGGGAAGAAGAGATACCCTGGGGACGAGGTTGGTTCTGAGTCAATTTCGCGTGGCCTAAATTTCTTTTACTGTTTCGGAATTGTGCTCGAGCAAGAGAACAAAATTTATCTCAATGCAAATAAAACATCGCGTCTGTTCTCCCGCGAACGACGACAATGAATGATGAATTGTAACTTTAAAATATATGGTAGGTTTAAAATATTTCTCATTAATTGAATACTATTAATTTTAAAAACATTCCTGATAAAGACCGCAATTGCTTTAAAGAGTATTGTGGTCATGTGATACAACGCGGAGGGTCTCGTGTTTTGCAAATCTTTACTGCTATGCGCAGGTCTCAGGTGTGCTGATACTGCAAAAAACAAATGAGATAAGGAAATAAGAAAAAGACAAATAAGAACATTAACTATGAGCATGCAGCCGGGACAATAAGAAAGTAATTTCTGGAAAGTTACAATAATTGCGAAGGACACAGACCTCACTACCCTCTTCACCGGTTTCTCCTCAGTTATTTTTACCAAAGATAAAAATTCATATAAAATACCAAACGTCTGATTTTTGTAAAATAATGAAAAAATAAATGGCACCATGCAAAATTACTGGCAAAGAGGCTTCATTTGAATGGTTACAGCATAAGATTTTGTCACCAGACTCAAAAGTTATAACTAGGCTATATGGTTTACCAGCCCGCTTTCATAAAGCGGTTAGCGAAAGGACAATCAACAAGAGGTGAAGCCGCGAGAATGCTAATACAAATACAACGAGAATACAACAAGAAGTATGAATGCTGCAGGAAGGAATTTAAGACCTATCTTGGGTTACGCATTCATCAGGGGAAAGTGTGTAGGAAGAAGGTTGTAGCTCAACAGCGCAGGCCACAAGGCTGAGACATACGGACAGAATCCTCCGGATGCTAACCACAGTGGGAGTTTCACCACAGTTGGGCAGGGTAGAGAGGAAGAGGTGGTGAAGGAACCTGAAAGGAAACCCAAGATTAAGTGGCCAAAAACGAACGACACAGCAACATACGAGCAGTTTGACGAAGAAGTGAGTAAACTAGTGTGGAGGTGCAAGGGAAGTACGGAAGAAAAGCTAGCGAAGTTGGCGGAGATTGTGTATGAGGAAGGTTTGAGGAAGGTTTGAGGAGGTTTGGTCCAGAGAAACAGCAATCGGCAAGCCAGGAAAGGAACATAGGTGGGCCATCGAGAAGGAAGAGTAAGATCAATGACTCCGTGGCTGAATGCCAAGGAGCATGAAAGGGATGGCCTGAAAGTCCTGTACGAGCAGGTAAAAAGGCAACACAGGGATTTGATGAGGAGAGAACGAAGGCTGAGTCAAAGGCAGGAAAAGAAGAGGGTCAGACAGGGGTTCATCAAAGATCCATACAAGTTTGCAAAAGGCCTGTTCTCTGAGAGTAAAAGTGGTAAGCTGAAGTGTACGAAGGAGGAGTTGGAAAATCATCTGAAAGAAACGTACAGTGATCCAGAACGGCAACACAGGCTGCCCAGAATCCAGAATGGTGGGAATACAAAAGCCTACAGCACCTGGTGTGGCATTTGACATGAGTGACATGAAAATGAAGGAGGTGGACGACTTTGTAAGGAAAGCTCGCTCGAAAAGTGCACCTGGTACAGTAATGATGGCATTAGTTACAAGGTGTATAAGAAATGTCCTTTGCTCAGAAACCGACTATTCCTTCTCTTACGAGACATGTGGAGGAGCAAGACGGTAACGGAAAGGTGGTGTATGGCTGAAGGGATATATTTACCAAAGGAAGAAAACGCTTGCGGGATAGGGCAGTTCAGACCCATTTCTCTACTGAATATTGATGGAAAAATAATGTTTGGAATATTGGCAAAACGAGTTATACAGTTCGTCGACACGAATGGGTATGTGAACGATTCAGTACAGAAGGCTGCAACTTGGCGAATGCATATGGCTCAGTCTCCCATGCCCTTATTGAGATGACGATGGAATTTTTCTGGTTCCCGGAGACGGTAACAGCGTGTTTGATGCGGTATTACAACAACATTTGGATGCGATTCACAACGAACAGCTTTACAACTGGCTGGCAACGGCTGGAAGTTGAAATGGCAGCTGGATGCACCATATAAGTAATATTGTTTGTTCTACTCATGGAGATGATTTTAAGATCAACAAAGGCTGAAATTGCTCTGGTAAACACACCAATGAGAGCATTGATGGATGATATTACCGTGCTTGCAAAGTCCTCTAATGCACCATGAGAGATCCTGACAAGGCTAGATGAACTGATTACATGGTCAAGGATGAAGTTCAAGGTGAATAAGTCAAGAAGTTGCTCATTGTGAAGGGTAAACAGAAAGAAAGAAAGAAATTTCTCTATAGCTGGAGATGCTATACCCACTGTGGGAGAACAACCGGTGAAAAGCCTAGGCAGATGGTATAAGAATTGAGTGATCGTCATCAAGGTGTGGAGATTTTGAAACAAGCGGAAAATGGCCTTAAGGCTATTGATAAAACCAGAATTCCTGGAAGTTCAAAGTGTGGTGTCTTCAGTTTGGGCTGTACCCGAGACTGAGGTGGCCTCTAATGATGTATGAGGTTGCAACGTCAAGGGTTGAGCGAATTGAGCAGTGGTGTATAGTGTGTACATACGGAAATGGCTCAGTCTCCCAAGACAACTTAATAATACTGCACTGTATGGGAAACGTGCTCAACTTGAACTACCCTTAGCATCCATTTTTGAAGAGTACAAGGTTGGCAAAGTGAGAACGGTAATGATACTGCAGTATTCAAAGGACCAGGAGATCCGGGACAATCCTCCTGAAGTATGCACTGGTAGGAAGTGGATTGCAGAGGAAGAAGTAGACAGGGCAATGAGCAGCTTGATGCATAGAGATATTGTAGGTTCAGTGCAGAATGACAGGAAGGGTCTTGGCATGCAGAATTTCAAGTCCTTCTATCAAAGCAGTGCAAAGGAGAGAAGGGACGCAGTGGTAAATGAAGTAAAGCGCTGTGAACGTAAGAGAATGTAGCCAACAAGGGCAGTGCGTGAGGTGGGAAGAACGTGTGTTTGAAAGGAAGTTGTCTTGGAAAGAGTTGTGGGCTTGGGAGCCGGCACGACTGAGCTTCCTAGTGAAGTTAGCATATGATATGCTTTCATCGCCAGCAAATCTTGTACGCTGGAAGGTGTCTGAAGAGGACAAGTGCCAGTGTGGACAGTATGGCACCCTGCATCACATCCTGTCTACCTGCCCTTTGGGTTTGAAAGATCGATACACTTGGCGACACAACCAAGTGCTGAGGGTCATTGTGGATCCTATGGAGACAAAGGTGAACGAGATTAACCAGCGAAAGTTAGCCGTGAAAGACCGCCAAGGCAAAGTGGTGTTCCATCAGGAAGGGAAAACGGGTGTCACCAAGCCACCTCCAAAGAAGCAGATGGTGGACAAGAGGTGGAAAGGTTCCTGAAACTGAAGGTAAGATTGACGTTGTGGACAGTGACATCAAATTCCTTGAAGAGCGTGCGAAAGAAATAATCGAGAACGAGCATCAGCTGGAAGAAAAGGCAGAGTTCTCTAAGGCCCAAAACTCAACGCCAAATTTACCGAATAAACAAAGTGTAAAATTACCGAAACTCGTAATAACTAACTACAATGGGGCTCTTGAAAACTGGTTGCCGTTTTGGAACAAATTTGAAGCAGAAATTGATAACACTGATTTGCCAGCAGTCACGAAATTCGCCTATCTCAAGGAGCTAGTAGAGCCACGCGTTCGTAAAGGAATAGATGGCCTTCCTTTCACGACAGAAGGATATTAGCACGCACAAAATATTTTGGAAGGTAATTATGGAAAGATGAGCGAGATTGTGAATGCATACATTAAAAACATTCTTGCCCTTCCAATCATTTCCGGAACTCATCCTGCCAAAGTCCCAACCCCACGACTTCTATGAAGCTCTGCTGTACAATGTTCAATCTCTTGAAACGTTAGGCAAAACGTGCGAATGCGTAGCACTGGTGCGTGGTATTTTAAACAAATTGCCCGGAATTAAGGCTGAATTAGTACAAGGTTACCCAGAATGGCAGTCATGGAATTTTACTCAATTACTCAACGCCCTCCGTGAATGGAAAGAAATTCATCCCCGAGATATTGTGAAGTCACGCGAACCGCTTAGAAGTTTTCATGTGGAGGAACCTAATGGAAACGCCCACGGGGTTGTGTTTACTGCCGTGACGTGTCCCACAGGGCCAGAGACAGCACCACCATCAGTAGTGTCGAAGATCGACGGATGTTTCTACAGGTTAAAAGGCTGTGTTTCAATTGTACTGGTCCACATCGGGCATCTATTTGCCGCGGAAGCAGAGGAAACTGTGCTAACTGCAAGAGAAGGCACCACACTTCAATTTGCGACAGGAATAATCAACCTACGAATGGCGGAGCAGCAATGACAGCCGCACACGTGGGAGAGAAAGTTTGTCATCCAGTCGTCATAGTCAAAGTCAATGGAGTTAGATGCCGCGCTTTGCTCGATACTGGCGCCAATGGAACGTACGTTTCAGCTTTCTTAGTGGATCTGCTGAAAGTTAAACCCACTCGCACTGTTACGCGTGGTTTTAAGACGATCATGGGCCTGGTAACCAAGCGCATTGAGACCTATGATGTTAAGATAAGTGACACACAAGAAAAGTTTGTGCTCCCAGTCTGCGCTACGAAGATCGAACAACGTGAACTTTTGTCCCTTGAGAACCGAAACTACCCAGAACTGTTGAAACGTTATCCACATCTAAAGGGTGTCCATATGGAAGAAACCGACACGAAGAAAATCCTCCCTATTTATGTGATACTGGGTGCTAATGAGTACACGAAAACCAAGATGGCTGGCTATCAACGTGTAGGAGAAATAGGGGAGCCTATAGCTGAGCAGACCAGGTTCGGGTGGACGATAATGTCTTCGGGCGCCGAAGTGGACCTACAGAACATGTTCCTGACATAGACCTCAGTCACCGACTATGAAGAATTGTGCCGCTTGGATGTCCTTGGGTTGTAAGACACGCCTATTGGTGACCAGAGAGTTGCACATCAGGAGTTTCTCGAACAACTAAATTGCAGTTCAGCGGGGTGGTACGAAACAGCACTTCCATGGAAAGGGGGCCATCCCCCTTTCCTGACAACAAGCTGGGTAGCCTGAAGCACCTTGCAACCCTTTTACAGCGACTTAAACGTAACGGCAAGCTAGAATATGATGCCATAATCCATGAGCAGCTTGAAGAAGGGGTGGTAGAGGAAGCAGAAATGCCCGCCAAAGGAAACAAATTTTACATTCCCCATAAAGCTGTCATCAGAGAAAATGCAGCAACTACCAAGATGCGAATTGTTTACGACGCCTCTTCTAGAGTCCGCGGTACAGCTCCCTCCCTTAACAAGTGTTTAGAGACAGGACCTCCACTACAAAATCAGTTATGGAAAGTGCTGGTTCGCGGAAGATTTCACCAAATAGCTATAGCAGGAGACATCAGAAAGGCATTCCTCCAAGTACGCATCCGTAAAGAAGACAGAGACACTTTGAGATTCCACTGAATCGACACAAAGCAACCCGAGAAGATACGTACTTTGCGTTTTATGCGTGCCTTGTTTGGCCTGGGCCCATCACCCTTTCCCCTTGGGAGCGTCATTCAGCATCACCTAGAAATCTTCAAACCGTATTATCCTGAGATAGTACCAGAAATTGAAAGGGGACTGTACGTGGACGACTTACTGACAGGGGGTCTGACAGTTGAAAAGGAACGTCAAGTCAAGACGACTGCAACAGAAGTATTTGCTAAGGCCACCTTCGCTTTACACAAATGGAACTCAAACGCTAGAGAGCTAGAATTGACTGAAGCAGCTGACAGTGATGTTGGACTTACGTACGCTAAAGATCAGCTAGGAGTAAAACCGGGCTAGTGTGGACGCCTGGGATTGCGATGGAATAAAGATGACAAAATTGCCGTAACCTTTCCAAAAGAGGTTGTTCACCCCACCAAGAAAGGTGTGCTTGGAAAAATTGCGAAGATCTATGACCCAATCGATCTTGCTGCGCCAGTAACCCTTGAAGGAAAGATTATATATCGCGACATATGCAAGGAAAAGACTGCTTGAGATGCAGAGTTACCATTGTCAATCGCAAAGAAGTGGAGCAAGTGGGAAAACAACCTGCCTGATCAAGTCAAAGTTCCCAGAGCCTTAGTGTTAGCCGGAGAAGAGATCAGTGAAATCACTCTCCATTCCTTTGGCGATGCAAGTAAACAGGGAGTAGCAGCGGCTGTTTATGCAGTGGTTCAGCAACGTTCAGCAGGGACTCGTCGCAGCAAAGGCATGCCTCGTCAAAGAAGGTCTTACCATCCCCAGACTGGAGTTAGTAGTAGGTCATATGGCGGCTAACTTGCTAACTAATGTACAAGATGCGCTAATTGGGATGCCAGTTAAGTCCTTGTATGCATGGCTAGATAGTAGTGTTGCTTTACACTGGATCAGAGGCGCTGGGGAGTATAAGCAGTTTGTCAGCAACCGCGTCCACAAGATCAGAGAGAAAACTGAAATCACTCGGAGGCATGTACCTAGCCAAGACAACCCTAAAGATTTGGCAAGTAGAGGAGGACCAGCGAACTTAAATAACTCACTGTGGTGGGACGGCCCGACGTGGCTGAGAGACCAAGACAGCTGGCCACCAGACATCATAATTGTTGCGAGCCCAGAAGCTAATGTAGAAGTGAAGGCCTCCAAGCAGATATCTGCCTTAGCAGTTGAAGCCAACGATGTCATGGACGAATTATTATCCAGATCAACCCTCTGGCGCACATTGAGAGTGGGGGAGTGGGTCGCACGATTCCTGCGCAACAGCCAATCTACAAGAAATCAGAAGAATCACAGGTCCAGTGACTACCGAGGAAATTAACAAGCAGAAGATGTTATGGGAGAAGACGACACAAAGGCAGTGGGCAGGATCTGACCACTTCCAGGAAGACCAGTTAAGACTTAACCTGCAACCTAACCGTGAGGAGGTCCTCGAGTGCCGCAAAAGAATCCAGGGAAACTATCCCGTCTATCTCCCTGACGGTGCGCTCTACTCAGAGAATTGAAGTTCGTACAGCACGCTCATCAAGCCACTCTTCATGGGGGAGTAAGTTTAACCATGGCCAGGGTGCAAGAAATTCATTGGATTCCAAGGTTGCGCAGACTTGTCAAGCGAGTAATCAAGCAATGTTATGGTTGTAAAAGGTTTCAGGTCTCTGCGTTAGCCAATCCACCTCAAGGAAATCTGCCTCGTGACCGCACTGAAGGAAATTCTCCCTTTCAAGTCGTTGGAGTGGACTACGCCGGTCCAATCAAGTACCGCGCAAGTAAGAACAAGGAAGGGGAAGCCTACATTGTCCTGTACGCCTGTAGCCTGACCAGAGCACTGTACCTGGAGCTGACCAAAACAATTGAAACTGACGAGTTTATTGGCACTCTTAAGCGCCTGATCGCCAGAAAGGGCCGTCCTAAAAAATAACGGAAAAACGTTCGTAACAGCAGCGAAGTGGTTGAAGAACGTGTTAAAGGAAGAAGGCCTACATGACTTCTTAGCTGGCATCGATGTCAAGTGGCAATTTAACTTGTCCAGAGCTCCCTGGTGGGGGGCCAATTTGAGAGGATGGTCGGTCTTGTCAAACGAGCCTTTAACAAGACGGTAGGAAATGGCACCCTTACATGGGACGAACTTCAAGCTGTCCTGCTCGATGTCGAAGTTACAATGAATAATTGCCCGTTGAGCTACGTGGAAGATGACGTCCAACTGCCCGTACTGACCCCTAATCTCCTGCAGTTTGGACGTCCAAATCTATTGCCTCAATCACAGATACATCGGTTCGAGAACACAGACCTGCGAAAGCGTGCACGGTACCTGTTGAAGTGTAAAGACGCACTATGGGGAAGGTGGTCTTCAGAGCACCTAAGAGGCTTGCGAGAGCAACACAATTTGAAGCATAAAGAAAGCAAGGCAACTCTTGCTAAAGGAGACGTTGTAATCATTAAAGGAGAAGAAAAGAATCGTGGCTTGTGGAAACTTGGAATAGTCGAAGAGCTGATTACTGGAAGGGACGGAGTTGTCAGAGGAGCAAGACTGCGAGAATGAAAGTCTGGAGAGACCTGTTCAACATTTATCCCCGATGGCGCTGTCCTGCGATAGGACGACAGTTACGCCAAGTCCTACTCTGAGCGCTGAAGCACCTATTTTCAGGCCGTCAAGAGACGCTGCTGTGGCAGCACGTGCGAGGATAGAAGACATTGCTGAACTTACCGATGATGACCACTGAACGTTGAACTTTGTTATTAGAAACATTTAAAGCTTTGAATACATATAATCGAATTGTTCATCACTATTCGCGATGAACAGGGGGAGTGTGTTATGAAATATGAGTGTTGCGTGATCGTGTGATGGCGTGAGTTTTTTTTCTTTTTTCTATCCGTTATTAATAGATACAGTCGTCTGTCGGATTATACTGATAGAGGGTCAAACATTATAGGTATTCAATTATATCAGTAACATAAACGCAATAGAGAACTTGTTGACAGATTGGTTTTAAAACTAAGGCATATAGTTTCGAGCAAAATCACGCTATTATTATTCTGTGAGCGAGCCATAAAGCCATAAAAGATTCTAACATCCAAATCTTATACGATAGTGATGCTTATATATTGAAACAGTGGCATCTTGCAATTGTTTTAAGCTCCTCACAGTTTATTCTGAGTTGAAGTTAATCTGTTTCTTGGAGCTAGCCAGTATCTCCATTGTCAGAAGAATAGCGTCATTGCATCCGGTTTGAAATATTTCAATCTCCACCGTGATGATAGCTGTACACTCTTTATCAAGTTTCCCCGAAAAATGACATCATGAAATTACACCCCCGACACACCGTCCACCTAAAAACAGATCAATAAAAAAATGGTGCCCTGCAGGCGATAAAAGTCCGTTCTCCGGCCGCCCAACCACCCAAAACGAAAAACAGACTTTGAGAAAGTCTAATAAAATTGTAGTGCAAAGATTTGCAGTACAAAACGTATCAAAAAAGGACACCATATTCGCATTCAATATTCAGAGATAAAACTCCTTCCGTAAAGATTTTCCTCGGCAGAACAAAGCGGAAAATCAGCTTTAGAGGAACTGTTGTCAATGCTCGAGCTGCACGCAACAACTCGGGAATGTCGTTTATCGATCTACGTCTTTCTAAAAAAATCATACTATTGGGCTGCATCTGTATTGTTACCATTCTCTTTTGAATTGTTTATTTTCGTAACCACTAAATACATTTCCACTTAATTTCTCTTATCGCAAGTGTGGTAAACTGACCCTTTGTCATTGCAGGATGTTCACTGTCATTCCATCACCCATATGCTGTCTCAAAATTACTACCTATTCCATTAAAAACCAATTAGTATAAGTGCGCCCATAGCAAACATGACCGAAAAATGACCACGTGATCACCATTTTCCCGCCATTTTGCACGTCAAAATAAATAAAACAACAGACTGATACTTACGACAAACAAAGACAAAGGAAAAAACGATCAGTCTGCCATTTGATTTATCTTCATGATTTTTGCTGTTAATTCTTTACATTTTTCACGTCGCTACCGTTTACCCAAGCACCAACTGCACATTATCACAGAATCACTCTCCGACACTACTCTGCCCCTTCGATGTCCGCAATTAGAGAGATTAAAACGAGCAATCTATAAAATGAGGAATAAAACTCAGCTTACTGAAGTTCACAAAGTACTGATTATTCTTCCAAATTTTTTCTTATAAAAGGTGAGAAGCCTAACACAAATCCTGCTCGTTGCTAAAACCATTTTAACCCAGCTTTAGAATATTCAATAAGTCTACCCCAAGTACGTGCCTGATAGACGTTTCTCACCACCCTAGACACAATGAGAGCACCGGCACATAATACCTTTAACTATCAACATTCTTTTTTTTATTAACCACACATTCTAACGCATTAACGAGATGGCTTTAAGAGCCCTTTGATTTTTTCATTGCCTCCATTATCAAAATCAGTAACGGAAACACTGTTTTGGCAATCTTGTGTTTTATTATTAACAATTTGATCCATTTGCAAATCTGCAGTATGTGTCTCATGGTTTTCAATAAACTCACTCCACTCTTTTTTGTCACTAGATTGCAAACTAGTTATATTATCAACCCATGTATTTTGTACTTCTATGCCTTCACTTTTAAATAAATCGCTGGTCTCTACGAGATATTTGGCTGCATCTAACACTTTTTTAGGCTAAACATTTTGAAACTGAAAATGATGCTTGTAGCTCAAATGCCTTTTCAATTTTGTTGGAATGGTCTGTGATTCGTTGATGGGCCTTGGCAGAAAATGAACAGTTGAATTTACATCACTTGGTACATTGACAATATTTCCATGAACAGACAACTGGCCACCTCTCGGTAGTTCGTGGATTTGCATAAAAGGAATACGAGGTGATATTTGGTCGTTCTTCTAATGGCATCAAATTCAACAACTCAGGCTTATAAGGAAAAGTCATTTAATTTGCTTTAGAATAGATAGGCAATTTTCCCTGTTTTAAATTTGAGTCACAAGTTCTGCAAATCCATTCAATATCATCAACACTTCTTACCCCAGTGACACAAGAATTAACATCTTGTGAAAATGTTTTGTATTTATTACTATTACATTTTATTACTGAACACTTATACCACAACTGGTCACAACAGCTGGTCACAACATATGTATTCTGGACCACATTGAATAGTGGAGTCCGCGGGCCGAAGGCCTGGCGGAGCACAATACTCATAGAACCTATGCCCATCATTTTTCATGGTCGTGGCTAGCGGAATGTTTCGCGGGCGCGTTGTGTGTCCGCCGCCCTCCGTACGCTTTGGGCTAGCTCGCTGGCGCGTATGACGTCGCAAAACATGCGCGTGTGATGCCACACAACATCCGGGATCTTTGAGGGTTTGTTTTTCGAGCAGCTACACAGCCGTCAGCTCAAACACTTTAGTTGCAGGATTTTTTGCTGCTTTTAGCGGAGAATTAAAGTTGTTATTACCCAACATTTTTTGTGGTTTGCTTCTCAAGACAGGATACTAATTAAGGGATACTCAAAAGCTGCTTTAGTGGAAAAAGAAGAGCTTTCAGAAAATAAAATCTTGCTTTGAGGAACTATATACGTTTTTAGCAATGCGGAGAGATGGGTTCGTTTTACGGATTTCAGCACCTAAGAAAGAATTTCCAAGTACAGTAGTCGCCAGAGGGTCTTAAAGGTAAAACAAATTACATTTTTTCGATGGGAATTTATCTTGATATCAATCTGTGATTGACTTTTTGTTTGTGTTCTCAATAGTTTTGGAGAATTTTTTATAGACGTGTAGCTAAAATTCAGTTGTATTAATTTCTTGAATTTCATCGAAGACACGGCTGGGCCTCGATGCGCTATAAATGGTACGCGTCTTGCTTTTAAACATTAATGGAGATTTGAATAAAATTTTTTGAAAGAAGATTGTGTTGTCTAATTTTATGTGTTTGTTCATTCAACACATGGAATGAAAAGTGATTTTATGTAAACAAAACAAGACTTAAATTTTATACTCCTGTCGCCTTATGCAAATATGTTTGTGTATTTTTGCAAATCAGTTTCTCAGGCATTTTTTGACAAACAACAACTGTATTTTATTCGGAAAATAGTCATAATAGTTATTCTAGACGGAGAAAAAGTTGTTTTTATGAACTTTTGTACGGTCTAAATGTACTGTGCAGACGGTCCGGTAATAGACCTTTTTCATAATGGCGGGCGAGTTATTTATTCTTTTATATCTATGTTTATTAGCCCTAGTGGCCTCGTTAGTGTGTGCAAAATTCAAAAGAATTTTTACTCTAAAATGAGGCCAATAGGGCTAATTAACATACATATAACAGAATAAATAAATTGGCCACCATTGTGAAATAGGTCTATACTGTTTTTGAGAATTGCTAAAATTGAAAAATAGCCCGGTCGTCAATCTTAATTCTTGTGCTTCCGACCTTTCACCTAAGTTAAATTTCATCTTAGTTAAGCTTGTTCAGGGGGTCTTCAGAGGGCGACGCTGTTAGGCTTAAGCCTAACTATATAATATTATTATTGTGAAAACGATTTATCATAAAAATTGCATTGCTTTCCTTTTTCTGTGATTGTAATTGATGACTAATATATATGGATAGGCTTAGCCTAACAGCGGAGCTCTCTGAACAGAAACGATAATGATAAGCTTAACTTAGGTGAAAGGTCGGAAGCACAAGAAAAATTAAAATTAAGATTGACGACCAGACTATTTTTCAATTTTAGCAATTCTCAAAAACAGTAAGCGTATATAAATGCGACCGTCTGCACAGTATATTTAGACTGCACAAATTCTGGCCACAATAGCTCACAAAACAACATTTTCTCGGTCTATTCATATGAAAGGTTTCGCACCTAGCCACGCTTTGTTAGAGAGGCTACAGGCAAAAAAAATAAATAAATAAAAATAATAAAAAAATAATAAAAAATAAAAAGGAATTTTTAATAATAAAATAACAAAAAAAAAATTTTCTCGGTCTAGAATAACTAGTATGACTAATTTCCGAATAAAATACATCTGTTGCGTTTGGAAAATTACCCGAGAAACTGATTTGGAAATGATGAGTTGCCAGTAGCTCAATTATGAGAGTCACAAGCTTCACAAATATTCGGTGACACCACAAAGCAGAAAATTTCTGTTCGGTCATTCGGGCAAAATCAGTTTGCAACTGTGTTGTGATGTCATTCCTTATGTTCCTTACAGTAGCCCGAGAGTTCTCGGTGCCATTGTGAAAAGTTGCTTTATTTTTTAAAAACCCATATACCATAAGTATGGTCTTAATAAAAAAGCGCACTGGCATGTCATTCTCGTCGTAAGCAGAAGTCCATAGGTAAAAGAAAATAGTCTTAACCTTAACTAAAAACCTAGTATTAAGTAGTGCTGATAGGGTGGGAGTAAAAATACCCCACACCCTTCCACAGGTTCAAATTTTAATCTAGCTTGGAAAGGCGTGGTAACCAGTTATCCAGTTTCACATTTGCATTACCATTGCTAGACCAGACACCCAAGATTCGCATTCTTGACACCCATGTCAGTCCATAAGGATTGTCCGGATGTGAGCACCAAGCTCCTAACCTCATGGCATTTAACATTGGTAAAAAGTTTACCAATGCATCTCTACCCTGTCAAAGGCTTTCTCTTGATCAATATTCAGCAAGATACCAGTTTCATTGGTAAGGGACCGGTCATTATTTATGTGGGGGGGTGGGGGGGGAAATCATGGGGTGGGCCAGGTCTATTTTTTTTAGAGAAAAGGGGTGGGCCAAAAGAGAATTTCACGATGATTGGGGGTGGGTCATTGTGTGTTTTGTAAAGAATCACACTCACTACAATTCATGTGGATGATCTATATAAATTCTAATGCAATGCTGGACATAAAATATAATACAACTGGATCATTGTTACATGTAGCAATCCAACCCAAGTATGGAGAATCAAAGATGTGGGCACTAAATATCAATAAATAAACATAAGCCCTATTGAGAAGGCTTGCATGCTTCCTTTTCTTAATATAACTGTCTGGGAACTTTTACTACCTGAAGCGCGAACAGCTAGAAATCATTATTGGTTTCAATAATGGATTATTGAATTCATTATTCAATTTAGTAAAATCAAATTTTTCCAATTTTCAAATCAAAAACAGTTTGAAAATTCGTTTTTAATTGAATTACTATTTTTTGTTTAATGACTTCAATAAAAAAGCAATTTTTTTTTAAACTGGTGATGTCTAGGTGTTCACGCTTCAGGTAGTTTGACTGTAATATGGAGCTATTGAGCTCCTTTTTGTGACCCGATCTAAAAAGCAAGGATTTTCAACTGTCCAATACTCTAATTGTATTATCAACAAGTTCAAACGCATCCATTGCAAATAGTCCTTGATTCCTCATAATGTGCAAATGTTCGACAGCATCTCTCTTCAACCTAGCAAGTTTGTCTATGTTGAGTTCTTCCTCGCAAAGGGAATGTTGGCTTGTAGAACTGATGTTGTAACCTTCAGGGAAACAGAGATTTTCAATGGTCCACAAGTAATGTTTTGTTTGTTATTGTTGTAATGTTCTTCATTGTTTTGAACACAGCTGCCTGGAGTCTTTCCTGTTTTCTTTTTTTGGCCTTTCTTCTGTTCTCCTTCTGACTTCCTGTTCTCTTTTTCCCCTTGGCAGCAGAAAATCTGCTTAACGCCTGCACTGATGGTGTTAAATTGTTTTTGATATCTGTGACTGCTTTGCTTAGTTTTAGTTTTAAGCATGACAACTTCTCATTTAGGCTTTCACAATGATATGCTGATTTCGTTCAGTGAACAGGAACTGCTTATAGAGGTATAGATTGAAGGGGGTTGGGGGTGGGTTACCTCTTATATAAAGTTGCATGGGGGTGGGTCAAGAATTAACTAATGGCCTTAAAGGGGTGGGTCACGTTTTTTCTTTCATGCTAAAACAGAAAAAAATCCCCCCCACCCCCCCCCCCCACATAAATAATGACCGGTCCCTAATATTTATATCATCTAGAGTGCCACGCAAGAGAAATAAATAACTTCTCAAAAATCGTCCTACCTGGGACGGAACAAGTTTGATCTTCTTGAACAATCGAGGGTAACACTTTTGAAAGTCTGTTTGTAAGAGCTTTTGAACAAATTTTGTAATCAACATCGAGTGCATTGAATCACTGAAAGAATTATTTTACAAACTAAATAGGGCCAAATAATCCCAGAATTTAGCGTAAAATTCTTGAGGTAATCCGTCTGAACCGGGGGGTTTCCCTGAAGAAAGTCCAGGTATTGCGTGGGTAATTTTAGCCAAAGATAAAACTGATTCTTCGATCGCAGGATGAAATTTCGCTCTCACTTAATCTATTTTCAAGTTTGTTCAAAAATTCGGTTTGGACTGTTAAATTAACAGGTTCTTGCGAGTACAAATTACGGTAAAAATCTAAATGAGCCGGAGTCTTGTGAAAATACTTTAACACCGGCGGAGTTAAAAATAGAATAAACAGTATTTTTCTGAGCCGTGTTGCTTCGAGCGTAAAAAAAGAATTTGGTAGGTTTTTCACCTTCTTCAAGCCATTCGACTCTGCTACGAATTTGGTTTACTCTCATTTGGGATAAATTTACGGCTCGAATTTCTCTTTCAAGCGTTTGTATGGTGGTTTTCGCTGAGTTATCTCCTTCAATAAGAGCCCGTTTTGCTTCGATCAAAGAAATTATAGTTGCGTGGCCTTATCGCGATTAATATGCGTTGTTTACTTCGACCAAGATCTATAGCAACTAATGTTATAGATTCTTTATTATTAAGAAAATCCCACCAAGCTTGAATGGAATTAAATGCTTTCCGGTACAATACATGTTTCTTAATAATTTCTGAGATCATATCGTAAATATTAAATTCTAAATTTATCCTCCAAAGTCCTGGTCCACGGGAAAATGCATTATGCAAATTGCGGCTAAATCAACAGAATCATGATCGGAAAAAACACAAGGCGAAATTTCGTATTTTAGAAGGGAATCACACAAGTCCTGAGCAATAAAAAAAATTACCCAAACGTGTACCAATAGTTTTATCCGCATTAAACCATGTGCATTGTATTTTTTAGTCGGCCGTGTTTTTTTTTTTTTTTTTGCGTCATTATATGAACACTTGTGCAGATCTTTCAAATCCGTGGAAATTGTAAGATTTCCTCCAAACTTATCAGAAACGTTTTCAATGCAGTTAAAATCGCCAGCAATAATTTTAAAAGAGTTCTGAAAAAATATTCATGAATTGTATCATAAGCTTAAAAGCATTTACGTTCACTTCGATTCGTGGGTGTATAAGTATTAACCAAATTAATTTTCGTGTCGTCGAGTTCAGTTAAACACTAATAATTCTACTAAAAGATCAGAATCTTTTTTTCCATTGTAAACATTTGAAATCAGTATTTTCAGCTGCAAGAACGGCAACGCCGCCTTGTTTACCAAGAGCGGGCGACCAGAAACTTTACCGCACGTTACCGCGCCACATCGCATTTTGACTTGTCGCTAAAGTTCCTTGTAAACAAATGAAATCAGAACGGGAATTTTTCGCAAAATCAAAAACAGAGCGTTGTTTGGTTTCATTGCCAAAACCACGGATATTCAAAGATGTAAATTTAGCTCTGAATGTAAAAACTTGGAGAAAATTCTTCTGGTAAAATGACATAAGCTTAAGCTTAACTAAGCAATTTTTGCAAATCACATTTAGACAGTTAAACTTACTTGCTTTTCTGTTCATATTTGTTTGTCCGATATCCAGTGTTTTTCCTCTTCGGCAAAGGTTGTTCGCCGTCATATTCAGAACGTTCGCGAGTTTTAGGGTCCGTTTTCTTTGCTTCAGGAATTGGCGTATCTTGTTTGTCTTTCTCCGTGATTTTTCCAGTGACGAGGGCGGGTTGTTTTGGCGCGGAGGCAAGCTTTTGCGAACTGCCCTGTTGGTAGCCGCGGGAAGCGCGCGAAAAACAAAGCCTCGTTCCCAGTTCCTCTCTCTTCAATACGTAACGGGTGGATGGACGGACGGACGGACGTGCACACGGACGGGCGCGCCCGCGAAACATTCCGCTAGCCATGACCATGAAAAATCACGGCATAGGTTCTATGAGTATGGAGCTGCGCAGCCAGGCCTTCGGCCTGGCAAGTGCTCCGCTATCAGTTCTTAAGGCTGATTGCTTTTCTCCATTTTTAAGTTGCATTTCAGCAGCTAGTGCAGTTGTATGTAAATTGCTACCTCTTTTTTTAGCTTTTTGAACATTTCTGTTTATTTCCGTAATATGTTCAGGATTTTCTACGTGCACTTTTTTAAAGGACCGTTTCTTAATTTTCTTTATGTGTTCCAAGGTTTCTTCCCTTTGTTTTGTCACATTCTCTGCGTTTTGTTTTGCTTTCTTTCTGTGAGACTGTTTATTAATTTCGTTTACATGCTCTGGGTTAATCATTTTCCTTTTCTTACTACAATCATATAATCCATTTTTCTCTAGTTGTTTCAATATTGTTCCTTCTTTTTTTAAACAATTTTTTTCTCTCTTGTTTCACATTGCACGTCAGCTCTTTTCATTTTCATGTATTCTTTCATATAAGCACTACGTTTTTCATTTTTATCAAGTACATTTTTTTCTCGCGCATGAGCTCTTTTCATTGTCATATAATCTCTCATATAACCTCTCTGTTTTTCAGTTCTATCACTTCCTTTCTCTCGCACTAAAGTACCACCACTATTTTTATTGTTTGCTAATTGACAACTTTTTTTTCTACTGTAGACACATAATAGGGCCATTTATACGGGAGAAAATAAGACGCGTCTTATCTAAGACGCGACTTAAATAAGATGCGAAGTGTACCATTTATACGTTTGCGTCCAACATAAGACGCGAAGATCACGTATAAATGGTTCGCGTCTTATTTTTGATACGGCGCACTTGTTGTTCACGTCTTATTTAGGACGCGAAAGCATTTATACGAGGAATTTCACGTCTTATTTAAGACGCGGACAAAATAAGAACAGCTGAAAACCCTGTTCTAAGATGAGACGCGTCTTATTTAAGTCGCGTCTAAAATAAGACACGAATGCTTATTTTGTACTGTTTATACGATCGGTTCGCGTCTTATTTAAGTCGCGTCTTAGATAAGACGCGTCTTATTTTCTGTCGTATAAATGGCCCTAATGAGTTTCACCTATGTGCCCAATATCAATGTTTCTGCAAGCTCTTGCGACATTCACTGGTTGAACAAGAGTGACAGGAGCAAAAGTTTCATTTGATTCAGCAATATGAATTGATAAATTAAGACAATTGGCCACTGCTTGAATGATAATCGCATCAGCCTATGTTTCCTGACATGACATATTACTCAAATATCTTTGCTAAGAGTAGTCAATATTACTTTCTATAAACTGTTCGGGGTTATACACTAAAATACTCAATGCCAAGACTACGTATGTGAAAAAGGTTGTTAGCATTGCCATACAATTGATGTGATATGGCACGAAAAAAAACTCGCCACCTCCTCCAACATCAAGAGCAGTTCCATTTAATTCAGACAGTTCTATTTAATTCTTTCTAGTAGTAAACTGAATTTATGGCACCTGAAGCATCAAAAGCAACCATGATAAACAATTAATAATTTTGTTTTACGAAATAATAGATTTTAATATATATTTTTTTGCTTTCAGTTTGCTATATTCTTTGCTAATAAAGCTACGTTGAGCACTCGAAGGTAACTCTCTTGTCCACGTCAGGATTTCAATGCGATGAAGCTACGTTGAGCACTTTAAACACGAAGTTCCGGTATAAAAGGCCAGGCTCCTCCCCCAATTCGCGCATAAAACAATTGCCTAATCAAATATATTCCTTTCTATTTTATTTTTCTTGTATTCATAAGAAACACATCAAATGCTGTTTATTTGGGTAAATCCGCGAGTGAACAAGTCCGCGGTTTGAATTAACTGCCACTATCGTTCCAGATCTTGGCAGGATCCCAGTTCTTCTAAAAAATTTATGAACTTGCTCAACTCACGCCTTCATTAAATGTTGAAAGCAGCTTATTCTCTCCCGAGTGGCAATCGAAGTGCAGCAATCGTTTCAGACATGGAGCTCAAAATGTGTTGACACTATGTGGTAGAGATGGTGAACGCAAGCGTAAGAGAAGCGTTTATGTCGGTTGTCTTTTCAATTCAAAACAGGCAGCGGGAATATAAAACGATCGGGTATATATCACGATTATTGTGCACCACTGGGCAATTGGATTTAAAAATTGGAATGGCTCAGTGTTTTGAATAATAACTGGATGCAAATTTGCACGCGTTTGGTTCGCTTGATATCACGAACAACAATTTCTTCGTTTCGATTCTTTGCATGTAGAACCACTGTTCGAAGATAGCAAATTTACAGCCACAGACAATCGGAAGGGCTTCTTCGTTGTTTTCTTTGTGTACTTTGACTATGATCAATGCAAGGTAAGAATGAAATGTTTGAAAATTGCTTCGGTGTGAATGTTTTCAATTGATCTCAATCTCCTGACGAACCAGCGGGTAAGTTCGAACACAGAATGTTACAAAATAAATTACAGAAAATACAACAATGTGTTCATAAAATATCTTTTTTAAATTCATCGTAGCTTAGAACGACAAATGGATAGCATTGGACTTATTAGTGATAAATATTTTATTTTTCGCCTCGTACATGACCTCAGCGGGCTTGCGGAGTTGTGTTCTCTACCAAGGTTGATTGACAACTGAGCTGTCAAGTGGCCAGGCCAAGGTCCTTTTATATCGAAACTTCGTCTTTAAGGTAACTCTCTTGTCCACATCAGGATTTGAATGAGGTGAGTATGACACACTCACTAATTGATATTCGTCTTCTTTTTATACGCTGAAAACGTTTTCTTCCTATTACTTGCCACTCAAATAATACATTGTCTTTTCTTTCTCTTATTGCCAATATCTCTCATGAAAAAATCAAAACGCTGAAATCGCTTATAAACTGTTTCTTAAACTGCTTGCTTGATAAACTTAAGTTAGCTAAATAAGCAAAATACTGACGTCTTTTGTATACTATTTCATAATGAAACCGTAATGCCAATGATTCAGTATTCCAAAATAGAACAAAACCCAAAATTCAAGCTATCTGGCTCTTCCAACTCTTGCATAATCAAACCAAAAGATTTCTACTTAGCTAAATCGGAAAAATCTGACCTCTCTTGCATACTATTGCATAATCAAACCGTAATGGCAATGATTCAGTATTCCAAAATAGAACAAAACCCAAAATTCATGCTATCTGGCTCTTCCAACTCTTGCATAAACAAACCGAAAGATTTCTACTTAGCTAAATCAGCAAAATCTGACCTCTCTAGTATACTATTGCATAATCATGAGATCTCAACATTTAGCCATACAAAATTGAAATTACTAATTACTGCTTACCTCAAAAATCACGACAAACTGTCAACACACAAAAAAACAAAGTTCAGGAACAAAATTTTACTGGTAAACGAATGCAATATGTATATTTAACTAAACACAAAACTTCACTGTGCTGTGGGCGAGAATTGAACGTAACATAACCTTTTTATACTTTACAATCTGTCCAATCTCTCAACAGTGTTCAATTAATCTGATGTTATATTTCGTTATTTCGCTGAATTGATTATAGCTCAATTTATTATATTATCGCTCATATGAAAACACAAACTTTCCTGTGCGATTTAACTTCCTCCAAATGTCTGCATTCATTTTAAAAATACACCATGAAATTCTCAAACTGCATTTTCCAAGAACACACATTTGACCTTTTTTACCTTTCTAAAGGAACACTAATGGCTTTACGATAAATGATTGACAAGAAAAACACAAATTTCTTGAACCTTTGAAGATCAATTAAGCCGTCTCAGACATATCCACTTAAAACAAATTTCGAAGATTGATAGGTAACGTGAGATATCGAAACTTAATAACATTACAACATGCCGATACCCTAGGGAAATTAACAATAGGTCCGGAGGTACTTCCCAAAAATTTTAGTGGCGGTATTACCAACCATATCTTTAATGCCCTCATATAGCTTGTATAAAGAACTACCCCCCCCCCCCCCCCCACCGGACAAAAGTTAACAACTTAAAGACATCCCTTTTTTTGGGTGTTTCTTGTTGTTGCGGAAGCCATTGTTGGTTAGCTTTTGTGTTATCGTGAGGGTATTGTTCAGTGTCTTTTGAATCTTTTGTTTTACGTCATTTGGTGATCACACCATCCGCAACACCAAGAAACTACCCTTTTTTACTACGTCTACTCTATACTCATACCTATATCTCGTTTGCGCATGCGCGCATTAACGAGATAAAAACCGACTTTCAAAGGGGGGTCCTATTCGAGAAGGGGGGTAATAAAGAGGAAGAGGGAGAGGGCTTAATAGAGGTTTTATGGTAAACATTCACCTATCTTACACACTTGAAGAACAATAACCAAATTTTTAACAACATATAACCCAATCTATCAAAACATAACTCCAGCCTGTAATTTCACTTCCTTTGAAGAAAAAACAATTCTACAAAACTTAAAAATTAATAAAGTCTGTGTTAATAAGTGTTAGGAAACTATTGTAACCCTTTTTTTCTCATAAATGTCTAGTAACTGTCTAACAGCGTAACACTAAAGCCCTAAATACATGATCAAACTTTGGTTGTCACAAAAATTATTAGAAGAAAGTGTGTTATATAGTTCAACCATTTTTGTTGCACTGCAAAACCAACAATTATTGACTGTTTAGCTGGTGTTTTTTTTAAGATTCGTGGAATAACATTTAGCAAAGGATGGCAAGCTACCCTTCCTAAGAAAAATATCATTTGTAGGGAAAATGTAAAGAGTTCCAAGGATTTTGTGTAGAAATGAAGCTCTAGTTCAACTGTGGAAACATACAGCATTGTCTACATGAAGTCCCTACCTCCCTCGTTTCCTGGAGCGATTTAGGTTTATCGAATTCCTGAAAGAAAAAACACATCCCATCACTAAATAAGTATTTAAACATGTGTTTTTACATATAAAACTGTAAAAACGAACGATAAAATCCGACGTTTCGGAGTAGTCATGACTCCATTATCAAGGAAAATATAAAAAGATCATGCAAATTACAGCATTTAAAGCGGTTTTGGCGCGAAGAATAACATAAGAGGGTGCGAAGATTATAAGAATACTTTCGCACGAATGGAGTCTGATTGCACGTTGAGATTTGGCTTTAAAGTTCTTATAAAAAGCATTTCGTACACTAAGCAGTCAAATTTGTTTCTGCATTTCTTAAGCACTTTGAAACGCTTTAGCAGGTCCTGAGGCATTGTCCCGTGCATGTTCTTGTAGTGTTTGGCAATGGAGGATGATTGTTGTTTATGTCCTTTCACACGATTATGTAAATGTCCGCGTGTGTAACCTACATAACCTGCATCACACAGGTCACATTCAAAACCGTAAACAACACACTGCTGATTTACAATTGGTGGCTTTGTTTCCTTCACATTTAGTTCTTGCTCAATTTTTCGGCTCACAAACACAGGCTGGATGGTGGTGTGCACTTTTAGGCTCAGATCCTTAAGTTGTTAGTAGTATAGGACGCTCACGACTACCCCTGACCAATCAGGAGCCAGGATTTAGGACACGTGACCACTTGTAGCCAATCAGAGGCCGAGTTATTTTGGAGCGATGACATCATATCACGTGCAAGATACCGGAAGTGACCTTGGGTGGCGCTTGCCTGAGGGTGGGTGACCGCTGACCGGAAGTGACCTCGTTTGGATCGCGGGCTCAGATACCGCTGACCGGAAATAACCTTTTTTTGGATCGCGGGTTCAGACATCGGAGTGGGTCCCAGATCCCGCTCGGGATCCCTCGGGGATGGGCTCGGAATCGTTCGGGAATGGTTCGGGGATGGTTTGAGTGACTGGTCGCTCTGGTTCCGCACGCGGGGTGGGTCCCAGATCCCGCTCGGTCAGGGAGACAGAAAAATCCAGAAAATAACGCAAAAAAAAAATGCCTTTTTAATAGTCACACAACGAGAAAAAACAAAAAGCTAAGTTTACAAGCGGGAACATGTGTTCCATCCCCTAATGGGAGAACGCCCCTTTTTAGTAGTCACACAACGAAAACAACAACAAAAGCTAGTTTTACAAGCGGGGACATGGGTTCCATCCCCGAATGGGAGAACGCCCCTTTGATAGTTCGTCCGGTCAAAAGTCACGTTGCCCTGGATTCGTATCCGGTTTTTTCTTAGCGGTCGCCCCTTTCAATTAAACGGTGAGATCGTCGTCGGGTCTAAGCCAACTGTAGCCGTAAGAGAGAGTCTTGAACGTGAATTCGTCGCCGATGACGCGTTTGTCGTAGACCACCCCCCATCGTTTGTCCCTGCGAACGGTGGTCAACGTCTTGGCGCGCTTGTCTCTCTGGATGAAATGGGGGTTGGGTACGTTGACGGTGCGCGGTTTGGGGAGAGGTGAACGCAGTTCGAGGAACAGGGTGTCCTTCATGGCTTGAAAATGAAGGTGTTGTTGTCCGCGCACGTTGAGGGTGAACCCGCGAATTTTCTCCTCCGTCTTTCACAAGCGCGTCTTGTACGCATAGTTTTTCGGGCCGCAGGATAAGAATTCGATGATGACGTCACGATTACCTTTCTTGTCATCCAATTCGTCCGTCATCTCGCTGAAGAAATTGCCCAGGGGGATGTCGGGTTCGCCGGGTTTCCATTTGTAGACCACCGAATCCGTGTCGAAATACAGGGCATTGTCTCCCACGCGATCCAGGTGATGGTAGAGACGTAGCCGGGCCCAGCAGGTGGTGAATGCGGCCACGAAGACATTGGTGGTTTGACCGCCGGGGACGTCGTCGTCGACTTTGTCGTAGGCGATCTCGAGGCACTCGTCGTTCATGATGCGGAGATCGTGGATGACGATCGTCTCGTCTTTCATGAATTCGTACAGGGTGGCAGGCACGGTGATTTGCTGGATTTTCCGCTTGTTTTCCCGCTCGCCGAATTTTCCCCAGAAGGAATTGAGGGCCAACTTGCTGGTGGCTTTTTTCCCCTTGTTGGATTGCATGTTGCTCGCGTCGAGATGGATCCCTTCTCGCGCGGCATATTCGGCCCGGAAGAGCGTTTGCTGCTCGGGTGTTTTGAGACTGCCGTCGGCGTTCGGGGGCCACCCGGAGGCTTCCGTTTTCCCTTTCAGCCACACGTTGACGTAATCCTCGAACAGCCCGGTACGTCACTGCGAGGGGGGAAAGTAGTACACTTCGTGAATTTGGAGAATGCGGTACCCCTTCTCCACGGCTTTGACGAGCTCGGGGTGCACCACGTCCCTTGGATGCTGCGTTGACTCGCCGTGTGTTCGCACACCCAAGTTCGCTCGGTCATCCGTTTGGGGATCTCTTCTTCCACGCAGGCTCGACACAGGGGGAACGTGATTTTGCCATGGCAACGGTACGGCAACACGGGATGAAACAACCCCTCGGGCAGTAAGACGATGCAGTCGGCGATGCCGAAGTAACGGTGAATGTCTTGCACCGGTTGGGTGACGATGACGGGGTGTCCGATGGGGTACTCATCGTACTTGTTGACGGTGGGGTACAGTGACGTCACATCCACGTACCGAATTTCTTCCCCTTGCGTTGCGTCGATCTCGTCCCAAAGTCGCACGGCATTGGTGCGGCCTCCGAAGAAGGCGTCGCGCGGTTCGAGCGAAGGGACCATGAACGGGCGCGACTCGAGAAAGGCGGCGACGTCGGCTCGTTGTCGCAACTGCTCCCACTGACATTCCCAGAGGACCACCACGCGGTAGCCGCAGGCTTCCAATTGCCGCTGTTTTTGCATTGTGGCTTCGTGCATTTCCCACTTGGCGCGATCGGGGTGGAGACGGGTGGTCTTGGTCATGCTACCCTGGAAACAGACGGGACATCCGTGCCACAAGCACCCGTGAAATTCGTACACGGTGCGGGTCGTCTCGTTGAACCCGTCCACTTGATAGCAACGACCCCCGACTTGGAGAGTACATTCGCCCCCGTTGAACGCGTGCGCAATGACACCTTCGGTTTGTTGGGAATTCTGCCATTCCAACCATTGGTAGGCTTTCAGGGATTGATGCCCCCTTTTCCCATTCCATCCGCAGGGGGTTCCAAAGCCAGGGTCTTTGGAGGTAAATGTTTTTTGCGGTAATACCGCATGCATGCCGAGGCGATGGTCACGCATTTCTCCATGGGATTGAAATTGGCTTTGGCGGCAAATTCCCGTTGAAAGATTTCGCAGCCGGCTTTGAGCACTTGCACGTCCGATCGACAGTAGGCCACCATTTCCTCATGCAAATTGAACTCGAGATGTTGCACGGTTTTGTACCATTTGTCAAAGTCCTTTCGCACGCCCGGTTTCATGCCCTCGGGGTCGTAATAACGCGCCTCGGGCCAAGGCCCCACGTAGTCTTGATGGGCCTCGGTGTTGAAGAAATGCGGGAAGAAGCCTTTCTTGCTTTCCGTCAGATTGAACGTGGCGGCAAAGGCGGAGAGGGCAAAGGGGAGGAAACACAGACTGTCCTTGAACGTCAACCGTCCGGCTCTCAGGCTCAAGATTTTGGATCCCACGCAAATTTGATCTTTGACCTCGATGCGATTGTCGTAGAGGTACTGGAGGATGAACATCCCGTCGTAACCTTTGAAATTGTGAAAGATGACGATGACTTCCCGCGGTTCGCCCAGCACCTCCGTTTTGGTCAGCAGCCAATCGTAAAATTGCCCGGTGCAATCGCGACCGTAAAACACCAGGGCGGGCACGGTGTCGAGATGGTCTTCCCCTTTGGCGCAGATGAGGATGGGCACGTGCAATTGGTCGTCCTGCGTGCATTCATAATCCGCATACACGAAATAGGGCGGTAATCGGGGCCAAGTCCCCTCCTCCTCATCTTCCCCCGACTCGGACTCGTTGGCGGCTAGGAAGCGGACGGCGTGAGCGGCGTGACGCGGGGCAGGTCTGGCGCGTTTGGCGGGAGACGGTTCCGCTGCTGCTTCCTCCTCCGGGTCTGGATCGTTCACCGGCTGGATGTAGCAACGATGGGTGGTGACATCCGCATAATCCTTGCAGGTGTTGCAAAAATATTCCTCGCACTTGTGGGGACGTTGACGTTTGCGTCGATTTTTCCACCAGTCGAGGGATTTGCGGCAATTTTCGCACGTTTGCAGATTGGCGCAGACGGAGTGATCCGGGGTGTCGGCCCCTTGTCCGTTGGCGAAAACACCCGGTGATTTTCGTAGCAACGGTCTCCGTAAAAGCAGCGTCGACAATCCGGGCACAGGCGTTACGTCGGTCGTGGGGGTTTGCTGTCGCCCGGGAGGAGTGCCATGTAATCGCGGCAGTCTTTCTGTTTGCAGGCCACGCAACGTTGTTTCACGCAGGGATGATGCGCAAAATTCTCGTGGTCGTACCCCTTGTCGCACAAGTGGCAATAGTAGCTGCGTCCGAGAATGGAGGGAATGGAGGTCAAGCCGTAATAATGATCGTCGTGTTTCAAGAGAAACAGGTAACGTTGCTCGGCGCGTTTCTCGCCTCGTCCAAAGATCACTTGGTACCCCACATCGGCGCTGAGAACTTTGATGTGATAGTCCGGCAGCACGATTTGGAATTGATGGAGGGCTCCCAACCTGCAAGGCCCTTCGGGAACGCGAGCCAACGCGTGCAAGGCTTTGGCCAATCGGGTTTGACCTTTTCCTCCTCTTTTCAAATATTTGTAACCAATCTCCGGCGTCCGTCGACGCGGGGGGTCTTCGTCAACCCACGCTTGCATGGTGACGAGAGCCCGAGCGCAGCACAACTCGTCCCGATTGTGGATTTTGACGACGCACCTTTTCTCTTCGAGAAAGGTCAGGATGGGTACGTTGCCCGGGACAGCTTCCTTTCGACGACCGCTGCCCTGTCCGGGATCCTTCACGGTGGTGATTTGCACTTTCAAACGATCGTCCGCTTTGAATTGTTCGTTCGAGTTCAATTTCTCCACCATTTTTTGCAAGAGGAGGGTGACCCGTTGACTCTGTTCGCGCCATTCCCGCACCGGCACGTGAAACGATTGAAAGGCGTGCAGAAAGCTGGGATGTTGCATGGTAAACAACACGTGATCGTCGTCGGCTAAACGTTCCTCCTCCAATTGGCGATCGATCGCCCGACGCAACGCCTGTTCGAGTTCGTAGCCCACATCGTATTGTGGGGGTTGTAAGAGTTCCGTGCGAGCGTGGAGGGTGGCATCGAACACCCGACGTCGTACTCCAAACTTTTGCACGCGTCGATCCGTGCCAGGGGTGAGTCGAAACTCGAAGAGGTGGCCCCGGTTGCTCTCTTCCGCGTCTTCCATGGCCTCCAACAAGACGTCGTTGTCCAATTCTTCCTCGTCGCGGTCGGCCATTTTGAAGGGTTTAACACTCGACGAAGAGGACTAGGAAAAACAACTTGTCCCGATCGGCGAGGTTGAACAGCGTTCTACAGCACCGACACAAATGGAGTTGTCGCGAGTTAAACCGTCGGCGTTTGGCTTCCTTGACGTCACGCACGAATAGGGTGATGGTTTCCCCTCGATAGGTCTGCAGTAGGGTCAATGGATCTCTTCCCTCGATGCGAGAGACGCGACAGTGAAAGCACTCCATGCGAAAAAGGTCGTCGTCGGGCGGTACCCGCCCTCTTATACTCTCGAGGAGAAGGACAATGCATGCTGGGGAAGGAAAGGGGTACCCATGGGGGGTATGGGTCTTGATTTTTTCACTCGCCCCAGACCCCGGCCGGGAGGTGCGCGGGGATCTATATAAAGGCCGAGGGCTTGGCTTCAAACTCACACCCAAAATCCAAAGTCAAGATGATGTCTGTGGATGCTCGCGTCGACATTTTTTCTGTGGATATGGAAGGAGAGAGCAAAAGATCTGAGGGAAAGAAGAAGAAAGAGAAGGAAGAAGATCGAAAGTGTGTCATCTGTTTAGAGGAGCGGAAGCTTACTGTGAGAGAGTTTACAAAGCGAGACGGGACTTTGGCCAGACAATTTGTCCGTGTGCGGGTGCACAAGTTCTTTTGTTGTAGCGGGTGGGTACACACCACGTGTATGTTGAAGTGGGTGCAAGAGAACGGGCGACTGGTGATGCTATTCAAGTGCCCTCACTGCCGTGCCCTGGGGTGCGATCTGGAGGAAATGGAAGCTTTTCGGGAAGGAGAACTGTGAAAAAGAACATTTTATTTCAAGAAAACAAAAGAAGAACTGTGAAAAAGAAACATTTTATTTTCAAGAAACATTTATTTCATTTCAAGGAACATTTTAATTTTATTTTACAAGAAACAAATTTAAAACGTGTAAATCAAAACACAATAAAACAGTTGTGGTTCAAAGTCTCATTTTGCAGTGTTCTCATTGTCTCATGGGGTGGGCGTCAATCAATAATAATAATCAAAGTGTCAATGCAGTGATTGTAGACAGCCCACGGTGCGCTCGAATAATCCGGCGAGGGCCTCTTTCCATCGGGGGTAATTGTCCACATAGTGGGAACCCACAATGGCACTCTGGGTGTGTAAGAGGGGAAAATTGCCGTTTCCCATCGCGTGAAACGTGCCGGTGCCATAGTTGTACTTGTACTATCGCGATTTCTCCAGGTCGTAGGCAAAGATCTGCCGATGCAATTGTTTGGCATATTCCACGGTCCACCCCGTCCCTCCTTTCATCTGTTTATGGTTGAAGGTAAAGAACCCAAACGCGTAGACGCTGCCGGCCCGTGCCGCAATGTTAAAGTTGCGTTTCAAGTATTCGGCCGTGATGGCATTGGAAACCCCTTTTCCCAATTGATTCTGCGCCGTGATAAAGTAACTGTCGGCTCGGTTCAATTCCTCTTCCGTCAAGGGCGTGATGGTTTGACGGCGAGGGTGATGGGGTCCAATCACCACGTCCAATTGGGTCCCGAAATGGAGGGCTCGACGTTCCGTCTCGGCGTCCACGCCCGGTGCTCCACCCGTGATGATGGTGTAATCGTTCAAAACGGGAATGTCCATGGCCATCGACATGATGAGGAGCGCTCGTGAAAGAAATCAACGCAAAAATGAGTCCGAGCCGGGGCAAGCGGGTTCTTTTTATTTAGACCGTCGTCAACGTTGGCGGACCAATGGAATCTGTACGTGGACTGATACGTCATCCCGCATTGTTGTCGCATCCAATCCACGAAATGATGGCATTCGACTTGCGGGCAATGATGACGTAGGGGGTCGGCGTGAAAACCGCAACCTTCCACGCGATCCAAGCGTTTCATTTTACGAAACGGGGGACACCCGTAAGTTTCGAGATCGAGGTGGGGGATGCCGAGTCGATCCAAGAGATCTTGTTCCACGTGCTCCCCTTTGAAGGCCACCGTATCTCGTTCGTCGGTGCGGAATCGTTCGTACAGAGCTTGGATTTGCACGTCAAAGAGCCGGTGGGGGTAAGGCGCGGCGGCGGGGGGTGGTTGAAAGTGGAGTCCGTGAATGTTGCGCATGACCCAACGGGTGGTGATCTTTTCCTTGTCCGACAACTGAGCGTACTCGATGGGGAGATGGTAATGGACGACGCCCGAATGTTGTCGCGTCCAATCGCAGTACCCCATTTCGCGGCACAGAAAACATCCCTGGATTTGGAACCCTTCCAGGTCGATGCAAATGCAAACCTTCTCCATGTTGCTTGTTTTGTTCGTTTGAATACGTGCGAGGGAAGGGGTGTGGTTTTTTATAGAGACTGGCAGGTGGGGTGGTGGTGGGATTATGTTTAGCCAATCGAACGAGGCCACGTCACGAGGACGCCCGCCAATCGGATACGACCACGTCAACTACAGGGGGTCGTGGGCTTGGCATTTAAGGAGTGACGCACTCTCTCGCCCTCTCTTCATTCCAGTTGCAGTGACCTGAAGGAAAGGAAGAAAAGTCATGAGTATGAGTCGAGTGGCCACGCAACCGACTCCTGTCGCTGCACCTAAAAAACGTAAAACCAAGAGCTATGCCGAAGGGAGTAAAAAGAAGAAGAAGAAAGACGAGACATTGAGCCCCGAGGACATGGCGGTCTTGAATGCCCCCATGGACGTCTTGCCACCTCATTCCCCCGAACCTCTCTTGTTGACCGAGGAAGAAGAGAACGAAGCGGATGCGTTTCTGGCGAGCCTTTGCAAAGACCCGGTTCTTTCCACCCTGGTGGACGCGGCCACGCAGACGGACCCTCCACCTCAGTCCCCCGTCGTCGTCACCGACTTGTCGTGCCCCATTCACGAGTGGGAACCTTTGTGCCCGGGCAGTTGCGGGGACTTTTCTTACGAACGTTGCGGTCACGAGGGCTGTCTGGTGTTCATTCCCACCCGTCACTTGGACACGATGTTGAAAGAATTGAAAGACCATCTTCACCCCGCCCTGAAAGCCCAGTGGTCTTCCTTGCGTTGCGACTGCGGGTTGAGACCTCGGATGAAACTGAGTTTGTCCCCCAACAATTACCAAAAGGTGTTCCTGACCTGCGGCGTCAACCAGAAAGGCGTGGAACAGTTTGGCAAAGAACGCTGTGGGTATTTCCAGGGGATCCATTGGAAACCTCGCGTCAGGAAAGAGGAGTACGACCCCGTGCCGTGGACCTCTTGGGAACCGCACCCGCTCGACAAAGAAAGAGAGCAGAAAAGAGAGCCAGAAAGAGAGCCAGAGATTCCCCGGTGGAACAAGTTTTGGCGAGGAGGGTTCGTCGTGGCGGGAACGAAGAACACCATCGTCTATCCCGAAGAATTCAGAAATTTGAGTTCTCGCCCTTACTTGAAGGAGGCGTACGAGATGATGAAACAGTTTCCCCCTAAAATGAAAAAGATCATTTACGTGCAGACCTTGTGGCGGTACCTGAAAGAAGAACACCCTTCGTTGGAGATGTTGAAGGATGTGCAGTGGTTAAAAGACAAGTACGTGCCCGACGAGCCGACCCCCACCTTTGACTATTGGATGCGTCGAGCTGCTGAGAGGTTGGCCAGAGCCGCGGAAGAGTCACCCCGTGGCAAGTACAAATACGTGTCAGACGGGATTGGATCGTTTTGAACATTGCTTTTCTTCATGTAAAAAAAAAATTATCTTGTTTGGTTGATTAAAAAAACATGTTGTCACGAACATTCACGGTGTGGTTGTTGTTTGTTAACGATAAAAGTCCCCTCCCCTCCCCCTTTTGTTACGAGTGCCTCGGAGCCCCTTACCGGCAAACGACATGGCCCCGCGTGCCAAATCGCAAACAAAGCGAGCCTCGGTCAGTTGGGGAGAGGTTTACGAATCCCCCGAGAAAAAAGGCAGTTTGGGGGGCGTGCAACGATTTGCCCAGCAGACGGGGTTGCCTCTGGCACGAGCCAAACGCGTCTTGGAAGGGCTCTTGAGTTATACCCTGCACAAACCGCGTCGGAAATGGTTTCCCACCACCCCCGTGATCGTGTTTGCCCGCGACGAACAATGGGTGGCCGATTTGGTGGACGTGTCGGCCTTGAAGAAATGGAATAAGGGGTACCGCTACATTTTGACCGTCATCGACATCTTGTCCAAGTACGCGTGGGCGGTGGCTTTGAAGAACAAGACCGGTAAAGCCGTGACGGAAGCCTTTGCCTCGATTTTGCGAGGGAGTGAAGGACGACAACCCTTGCGGTTGCAAACGGACGATGGGACAGAATTTTACAACCGGCCCTTCCAAACGTTTCTGAAAGAGCGAGGGATTGCACTCTTTTCCACGCGCGGGGATAGCAAAGCCGCCGTGGTGGAACGCTGGAATCGCACGTTGAAGGAACGCATGTACCACATGTTCACCTCCCTGAATACGCTCCGGTACGAGGATCGGTTGCCGCTGTTGGTCCGAGGGTACAACGCCACACCGCATCGAAGTATTGGCCTGCCCCCGAACCAAGTGACCCGCGCCAACGAACGCACCATGTGGGATCGCTTGTACGAGAAACGGCTTTGATGGCGGAAACGCCTGACATTGAAGGTGGGGGATCGCGTTCGACTCAACAAGAAACATCGTCCTTTCCAAAAGGGGTATTTGCCCGGATGGACGGAAGAAGTGTTCATCGTGCAACGCGCCCGAGAAGGCCCCGTGCCCACCTACAAGATCCAAGAATGGGACGGGACGCCCATGGAAGGGACCTTTTACAAAGAAGACGTGCAAAAAGTCGAGGTGCCGGACGATGCCGTGTTTTGGGTGGAAAAAGTGCTTCGACGACGAGGACGGAACGTCTTGGTGCGTTGGAAGGGGTGGCCCAGCAAATACGATAGTTGGATCCCCAAACGGCATATGACCTCGCTATAAAGAGGGGCATCGCACACCCAGTCTGGCCACGAAGTTGTCGTCGTCGATGTCATGAATCGCGTGGTGCTCCTGAGCGATGTCTCCCCGGAATTTCCCAACAACACCCCGGATGCGTTCAAGGTACGATTGGCGGAACCGCTGGCATTGGAAGGGGATTGGGAAGTGGGGTTGCTGTCCCTCTCCACCCCCGATAGCGGACGAACGTTGACGCACGTCGCAAGGCTCGAGAGGGCTCTCTTGTTTGTGCTGTCTTACACCCTGGTGGATACCCTCGATCAACCGACCGTCAAACACTACATGATCAGCGGCACGCAATTGCAAGAAGACCAATTCATCAAGAATGGGGTGGACATGATGGCCTCCATGATTCGACTCTTCGAGCGGGAAGCCTTTGCCCAAACGCAAGCGCTGGGACGTCGTTTGGAGAAGGCCCGTCGACCCACCTTTCGTTGGGAAGGCCCGTCCTTGGTCGTGGAACATAAACTGTTGGAGCACATCAAACCCGTTCCCACCAACCCCGTACCCGGCATTCGGTTGATGGTGAATAAAAAGTTGGCGGTGGGCATGGGGTGGTTGAACGCCGAGGGGACGGCACTGGGGGAAAATCTTCACTATTCCCTCCCGTTTCAAGAATCCGACCAGACCTTTTATTTTATCAAGGACACGGAACTGGGCACGACCAAGATAGACGAGACAACGGAAACGCCAATCCTCTGGCACGCGAACCGAGGGTACCTGTCTCTCTCTCTCACCGTCAATTGGCACTTTGTGAATCTCAACGATGCCTTTGCCGAGTACGTGGGGAGTACGGGACGACACTTCGTGTACACGGATCTGGTGGAAAGCAATCGGATGGGCGGTCAACTCCACCCCTTGATTCGAGAAGCGCATTTTCCCAAAAGCGGAGAAGGGGTGCAGTTCTTTGAACCCTTGCACATCCAATGGGTCCCCTTACGACGCCCCTGGATCGATATCGTCGAAGTGCAACTGGCCGACCCGAGGGACAAGGCCGGACGGTCGCCACCTTCTCGTTCCGCAAGATGACGGTATAAAAAGCCAGCTAGCTCCCTCGTCGATCCTCGAGTGTCGTCATGTTGGGAGGCAAGCAAGGGATCTATAAAAAAGCGGCGAAACGAGCCCGAGACATTTTCGGCGAGTGAAGACAGAAACATTAAGGAAACAAAAAAAACTAGCAGCACCACCACCACCACCATGGTCCACCCCCTGGTCGTGCAATCGCGACCCCGGCATCTGACGGGAAGGGGACAGTATAAAAGTCCCGTCCAATGCGGGGGTTGGATCTCGTCGGACGTGGCACCTCCCCCGGGTATTGGTTTACTGGACGACGTCAACGCGGAGGTTGGATCTCGTCGGACGTCGCGCCTCCACCGGGGTATCGGTTCGCCAGATACATAAAAAGGGTCCACCCGCGTCCACGGCAACGCAAACGTCCACGTCCCTGAACGCAACCATGTCGTTGGAATTGTTTACGATTCCCACGGCCGACATTGCTCGGCAGGGGTATCGGATGGTCAAGTACAGTCCGTCCACCACGGGCATCCGACCCATCACCTTCACGGTGCAAGCATTGGACGATTTTTGCGATTTGGATCGAAGTTATTTGGAACTGGAACTGCGTTTGCATTCGGCCTCCACCAACGGCCTGGCGGCGGACGCGAATGCCACCTCGGACGCCGACGACACCCGATTCGTGTACGCGGTCAACAACATTGCACATTCCATCTTCAAACAAATGAACCTGCGCTTCAATGGAGCCCTCATGAGCGAACAGACGGACACGTACGCGTACAAGGCATTCCTAGAAACCATCTTGAATTTTAATAGAGAGGAAGGAGAGACCTTGCTGGCCGCACAAGGGTGGGTGAATCAATTGGATGTCGTCCCTCGGATCCAAGCCGCCGGCGCCCACAACGACATCCCCACCACGGCCGGATGGTTGCACAATTCGGTGCAAGCTCTGAAAACGGCCTCCGTGCGATTTCGCGGCAACCAGACCGTGACGTTCCTGATCAAGCCGCACCTGGAAGCCTTTCACACGGGACGTCTTCTCACCCCGGGCGTAGAAATGGTCTTGGAACTGTTTTGCCATGCCCCCGATTTTTTCACCTTTGGCACCAAGACGAGTGGTACGGGGGTGAAACGGATGGTGACGTTGAACCACGAGGATCTGAAAGTGACCCTGCATCTGTGCCGCGTGAGTTTGAATCCCACGGTGTACAGCGCGTTGCAAGCCGATCGAAAAAGCAAGAGACAGACGGCCAAGTACCCGGTGGTGATAAGCGAGATCCGGTCCTTTTCGTTCGACGGACGGACCACCAAATTCACGGAAGATAACGTGTTTGTGGGAAAAGTGCCCGATCGGATGATCGTGGCGTTGGTGGACAGTCGAGCGTTTAACAGCGATGTGGAATGGTATCCGTTTGCTTTTCAAAAATTTGGGGTGACCCGCATCAAGCAAGTGGTGGATGGCGAAGAATACCCATACCCCACCCTGGAGTTGAATGGAAATGATAATTTGAAAGATTTGAAAGGCTACCGTCGGTTCCTGGAAGCGTGTGGTCGGTTGCAGCACCACGGTTCCTCCATGGTGAGACCGGAGGATTGGGGGCAAGATGGACAATGCACGTTGTTCGCGTTCAACAATGTCCCCTCGGGCGTGGCGGACGACCCCGAGTACCGAAACCCGAAACAAGCTGGCAATCTGCGTGTGGAAATTGATTTCCAGGCTGCTCTGAATACCAATATCACCGTGTTGGTCTGGGGCGAGTTTGAAAATCTATTTGAAGTGGATGGCAACGGTGCTGTCTTGTATAACCTGCACCGTTAGCTGAAGAGAACAAGAAAAGAAAGAAGAAGAAGAAACATGGAATTTGTAGCGCTGAGCGATACCGTGTTACGCTACTTGGCCAGGGACGACGACGCCTTGAAACGCGTGTTTTGGGACATGGTCCCGTCGGATGGATTGCCGCAACCTACCACCGTGACGACCCGGGCAGGCTACATCGTGAACACGGACCCGACGGGGGAACCGGGCAAACATTGGCTGGCCGTGTGGACTGAACCGGGACGAGGTTGCGAAGTCTTTGACAGTTACGGGCTGCCCTTGAACATGTACCCGGCCCCGGGCATGCACGAATGGTTGGCGCAATGGCCCACGGTGTTTCGAAGCGGCGTCACCCTACAAGCCCTCCGGAGTCAAACCTGCGGACATTACGCCTTGCTGTTTCTCAAAGCGCGAGTACGAGGGGTCTCGTTTGAAGAGTTTTTGGCCGACTTTTCGCCGCACGACCTGGTATCCAACGACGCCAAAGTGGCGCAACGAGTCAAAGCCTTGATCCAGGAAGAACTGAGCGAAGTGGACAATGCCGTTACCAATCGTCAATGCAGCGTGAGGTTTCAAGAGAACAAGGAACATTTCCATGTGTAAAACAGAAAGACAAAAAGAAAACAGTTGTTGTTGTTATTATTGTTATGGTTGTTGTTAAAAAGAGAAAATAAAACAAGTGGTTGAAAACAAAGTGTTTCCGGTGCAATTTTTAATTTAAATAGATAAAAAACAGACCCATTTGACAGCGAATGCTTTGATGGTCTAATGGTAAAGGCGCTGCGTTGTGGCCGCAGAGACCCAGGTTCGAATCCTGGTCATTGCATCTCTCTCTTTTTCGTTTTTTTTTCATCATAAAAAGAGCCATCCCTTGCTGGGAAGGGGACTCATTCGAGACGACATGCCGCAAGGGAATCCAACCAAACGAAAAAGACGACAACGATGACGCACCACCCGAGGGTTCACGGGCATATCGGGACCCAATCCCTCCTTTTTGACGGTGTTGGGAAAACGCGGTCAGATGGGCGAGACCTTGAGACGTAAACGAGAGCAGACGGGCGGGATCTTCACCGTGCTAGCCTCGGCGGCCAAACTGGGGTACCAACTGGGAAAAATGAAATCTTACAAAAGGATGGGCGTGACGGGAGCCGCGGGTCATTATCGCGGTCGACGCAAACCGTGGGAAGTGTGAAAAAAAAACAACCATGATCACCAGACAAGATGCGCAACACGTGATTCAAAGCCTGAGAGAATTGGAATGGGAAGAGATTCTACGCCATCCCGAGGATGTCTTGTGGAATCGATGGGATTATCGTCAGTATTGTCGATTGCGCACCTTGGCCGAACGAGGTAACTGGGATGCCCTGGTGATCGCGCTTCAAACTTGCGGGGAAACCCGCGTCAGGGAAAGCGTGGCAACCTCGATAAAACAACGCACCCCTCGATGGTACGATCACTACTTGGCACGATGATTCATATGCCGAGTAGCGTCATGGTCGGCGGCCCCTCGGGATGCGGCAAAACCCAATTGCTGGACGACCTGTTGACGGAACAACGCACGTTTCAACGGACCCCAGCTCGGATCGTGTACTGTTACGGGGTGTGGCAACCCCGCTTTGCTGGCATGAAGAAGAAAGGCGTTCGATTTCATCAAGGCATCACGACCCCCTCTCCAAGACAAGAACGATCCCGCTCGCTCGGGATCTGGCCGAGGCACCCATCTCCACCTTCCTCAAACACATGATAAAAGGACGCACCCTGTCGACACCCGCGCCAGGTCAAAAACCAGCCAAACTGACGGGAACCCTGAAAAAGGTCAGCGTCAAGAAACTCACGACCCCGTCGGGCATTCCGAGACCCATCCGTCCGAGGCAACTTCCCTTTGACACGCCGGCGTCGGCACTCGGTCCGTCGACGTCCTCCTCGTCTCTCAGCGGGACGTTCAAGAAACGAGCCAAACAGACGATAGGGAGTGTCGCGAAAAAACCCAACAAGCGATCCGAGACAAAGCCAAGGCGGCCCTCGAAAAAAGAGCGAAAAGGGAGTTGGAGAAACTCAAGACGAGTTGGTTGGATTGGAAGTGATGGGACGCAGTCAAACACCCAAACGAAAAAGGCAACGGGCTCCCCACCGGCAAAGAGCCATTCGCGGAGGAAGTTTCGACCTTCAAAAGTTACTGGCCAAAACGGGGATCGAATTTCATTGCACGGGGTATCAATACATGGGCCCCGGAACGCATCTCGCCAAACGCCTGAAACGAGGGGATCCCGGAAAAAATCGATTGGATCGATTCGCCAAGCAACACGACATCGATTACGGTCGTGCCAAGACGTTGCAGGACAAGTGGAAAGCGGACGAAAAAGTGATCTGAGGGATTGCCAACCTGCTGGGAAAACACACCCTGATGGAGAAGATTGTGAAAAAAATCATGCAAGTCAAGAAATGTTTAAAATTGTGAAAGAACACTTTATTGTAAAATCCAACGTTGCGTTTAAAGTTTAATAAAATCAACCACTTGTAAAAAAACAAAAAAGTGTTTTGTGTCAGTTCACGCCTTATTGTCTTTCGAGGTCAAGACTTGGACGCCTTCGTTCACCAATTGTTTTTTCGAGGGCTTGTAGGCGGGGATCCTTCTCGAAATACTCGGGGATAACAAATTCGCCCGCGTGCTTGTCCATCCCAGCCTGCAAATTGTATTTGGCCAATTTACAGTTTCCCTCGCAACAGTTGGGTTCCCAGTCGTAACCGTGTCCCGTGTGGTAGGCGGCATCTTTCTCCTCTTCGCACTCCCTGCACAAAATTTGGTCCAACAAGAGATCGCAGCGCACTTGCCATTGCAGACCCCGACGACGTTCCTCTTTCGTGTCTTTCAAGCACTGCGTTTTCTCCCGTTGCAACGTCTCGACTCGAGCGCGGGCCTCTTTCATGTCTGTCGACCACTGCATTTTGTCCCGTTGGTAGGTCTCGATTCGAGCGCGGAGGGACGAGTTGTCGGTCTTCAAGGCCTCGACGCAACTCGGGATCTCGCTCCAGGGTACCCCACTGAGTTGACACGTGACATCCGCCATGGCCTTTCGCACGGACAGATTTTCTTTTTTCACGTCGTTCAATTCCTTGGTCAATAACACGTTCTTCACGGATAACGGATCCATCGCGTACCCCAACATCGTGCCCGTCCTTTTCTCTCTATCTCTCGAGGCAATTTAAATAGAACGGGGTGGGGTGGCGAGAGACCCTGGGGCGAGTGAAGAATCAAGACCCATACCCCCCCATGGGTACCCCGTTCCTTCCCGGCATGCATCGTCCTCCTTCCCGAGGGTATAATAAGAGCAAGGGGTTCCCACCATTTTTCACCCTTCACTCAGTTATTACGAGCTATAGTGAAAAACAAACATGGCGTCCAACAAAGTGGTCACTCCCTCGGTGGTAGAAGTCATGCGTGCCAAGCGGAAACGTGTCATGGAGGAGGAGGAGAAGGAGACCCGGGTCGCCAAACGCATGAAAGTGGAACCGGTGGGAGAGGATCCATCCCAGACTGCCTCGCTACCCCATGGAGAGTCTTATTGGGATTATCTACCCATCATCCTCCAAGAACGCATCCTGGATTTGGCGGCCAGGCAATTACACCGCGAACGCATGGCACGGGTATGTTTCGACCTTGTATTTCATCGTGTTTGCCAACTTCATAAGTGGGTCAAATATTCAGTTAGATGTGTCGGTTGCAACCATTGCTCCCGACGAAGGCGTTATGGGACCATCGATCAATTATTAACCAAAGTGCGTTCCATCCAAAACCCCCATTCCGCCCATTGGACCAATGGCTATTGCAATGACTGCCACGACGATTTGATGCAATCCCGGAAACTTTGTAACCTTTAATTTTTTTTTCCTCTTTAACTACAAGGTGATGGTCGAAATCCGCACCTTGCTTCGCTGTCCTGTCACACAATGGGTGCGACCCTCTCCCAGTCGACGATCGTTTATTGTGTGGGACCTCTCTTGCCTCTACTGCCGGCGACGTGTTGTTAATCTGTAACGCTGTTATTTTTTTTTCACCCCACAAACACAGATCACGGGACAGTTACGGGACTTGTACCTCTGCCCACGCTCGTTATGGTTGAACACCAAAAAACATACGAACAATCCTACGGTGTGCCAACATTGTAACCGTAAAGTCTTCAAGGGCAAAATTGATCGTTTGATTAAAAGAAGGAAACGCGGAGATCACTAATTTTCATTTTTTATTTCACACTGTACAGTTGATTTTAGAAATACAAGACTTGCCCGTTTGCGCCGTTTCTATTTGGGGCGATCCCACTTCGTCATCGTATTGTCAACATTGTTTGCGACGATGGACAGACGGGGACATTGACGATCGTTTTCTTCTCCGTTTCTTTTAGTTGATGCAAGAACTCGGAAAATCCGTCGTGTGTCCGTGCACCAAATGGGTCACCAATCCCGCGTTGCCCTATTGTCAACATTGTCGACGCATAGAACTGTTTGGGCGACTTGATTTTCTCGTCGCCCATTCCCTCGATTGGGCTCACGACGACTTTATGGACACACACGATGCCGTTTACAACGATGATCACCTGATTGCTTTTGCGGACAAACGTTTAAATTTACGTTTTTATCAACACGTGTAATTATCGTTTTAAAAACAATCGTGAATAAATGTTGTTGTTGTTTTTTTCAGATTCTGGATCAATTGCTGTCTTTTCGCGTTTGCCCCTTGTACCTATGGTCTACGCGATCCTTTTTTCTTTCCTATCCATGCTGCCATTGCGTGCGGGGACTGGGCCTGGGAACCATTGACGATTGGATGAAATACAAAAAGCGACAAAACCACTCAACGTGACTTCCCTTTTTTCAGGTCATGACGCAATTAAAATCCCTGATCGTGTGCGGCTTCCGACAATGGACCACCCGCAGCGCCGATCTGTGGATTCTATGCAACCATTGCATTCGGTATTTTGCTCTCGGGTCCATTGACGATTGGCTCGAAAAGAACAAGCCGCCGCCACCCAGAAGCTACTGGGGTGAAATCTACAACACACGAACAAATCCATTCATGGAGTGAACTCATGTTCCCGCATGTAAATTGTTGTTTCGTTGTGACTATTAAA
>JAJGOT010000774.1:0-205000 GCA_022457155.1 Cladopsammia gracilis | reverse complement strand
AGTTTGCCAATTCAGTTTTCAAGTTCCTCTCAAGTGTCGTGGAAAAATCACATAAAAACGTATTATGGTTTGTTCAGTCTTTCTTGAAAAATTCACTTGATATTTTTCGTTGGTGTTACAAGAGCAATTTTATGTTTGAGGCAACTGTTTAGTGTATTTTTACCACAAGACAGCAAAAACTGCGAGACAATGCCACTTTAACCTTCGAAATGCCTCTTGTCATACCACCAGACCTGCAGAATCAGTCATTTTACATGCCATTCTGCTAGTGACGGTGAGAAAGAAAGGTAGCACTGAAACCGTCACCACCTACGCATTCTATGACAATGGCAGTGGGGGCAGTTTCTTAATGGAGAATCTTAGAGAACATATTGGTGTTGACGGTGAAAGAACAAAATTACAGCTTGGCACTATGCATAGCCAAAGCCTCGTAGTTACCACTGTTGTGAATGATTTGGTTGTGACAGACATGGAGGATAAAAACCCAATCGAGATATCTAGATACTACACAAGAATGGAGATACCGGTAGCTGAACAGCAAATTCCTACCCCTGAAGTAGTGAAACAGTGGGAACACCTCCACAGCATCGCTGAAAGGATGCACGAGTTTATATCAAACTTGGAGATTGGATTGCTAATTGGTAGTAACAGTCCATCAGCAATGGAACCTTTAGAGGTAGTACCAAGTGGTGATGAGGGACCTTACCCAATGCGATTGCATGATAGCTGGACTTTGACTGGACCCCTGCAAGTGAACACTTCAAGTCCCAATAACGTCACTTGCCACAGAATCACAGTTTATAAGCAACAGCCACGCTGTTCTAAGAGCTGTTCCAACCAACAGCATTCAAAGGAATCCAAGAACCTCGACTTGGGTCATGACCACTTGCCCGTCAAACATACCCTCGGGGTTCAGTGGTGTGTCGAATCGGATGTCTTTGAATTTCGTATAGCTGTTAACGACAAACCACTGACAAGAAGAGGAATATTGTCCGTAATCTGCTTCGCCGCACCGTTCACACTTCCAGCCAAGAAAATACTTCAAGACCTTTGTAGCGAAGGAAATGGATGGGATGACACTGTCCCTGAGCAGAACCTAAGTGGATGGGCCAAATGGCTGAGACAGCTTCCTCTGTTGGAACAAATCAAGGTTAGTAGGTGCGTCAAACCCTCAGAGTTCGGAACAGTGACATCCCAACAGATACATCTCTTCTCTGATGCAAGCTCAACAGGATATGGCGCTGTTGCTTACCTTCGTCTGTGTGATGACAGCAACCATAGTCATTGCTCATTCCTTATAGAGAAGGCTCGTCTTGCTCTAATCAAGCCAGTCATGATACCACGCCTAGAGTTAACGGCTGCCACCGTATCCATTTGAGTTGGAGAACTCGAGAAATCGATGGCAACACTGAGTTCATGTATCATACGGATTCCACTACTGTTTTGCGTTACATTGCTAATGAACAGCAATGTTTCCATGTGTTTGTTGCAAATCGGGTGCAGCTAATTCGTGAACATTCAAGCCTGAGTCAGTGGAAGTACTTACAAACAAAGGAAAACCCAGCGGATGATGCTTTTAGGGGTCTTGATGGACTCAATCTTGAAGAAAGGCAGCGCTGCTTAGAAGGTGCAGGATTTCTGTGGAATCCTGAGAGCGATTGGCCGCAAAAACCGTTTACAGTGACCCAAATCCCCAACGACAACCCAGAAGTAAACAAGATGACCACAAGCATTGCCTTCATCCTTGATCAGCCAATTAATGCCACAGACCAGTTGGTTGATTACTTTTCTGATTGGCACCAGTTGATAAGGGCTGTAGCTGTATTCCTGCGAATTAAGGAGATATTGAGGATGTGACGCAACGATCGTTTGAAGATAAAGGAAGAAGTCTCAAGCGACAGCATGAACCCAGCAAGATCTACGGGAATCAGGTTGGTAGAGCTTAAGGGTGCTGAAGGACCATACTTGCCTCGTACTGTGCAAGACTTAGTGGATGCTGAGCATGCTCTACTGAAATTCGTCCAGTCTTCAGCCTTTGGTGAAGAAATCCATGTGCTTAAGGAATTCGAAAAAGAGAAGGATCCAGTCGGGAAAAGGCAGCAAGGGAATAAGAAATCAGGTATAAAGAACGACAGCCGTATCCGTCGCCTTGACCCCTTTCTGGACAACGGTATCCTCAGAGTTGGAGGTCGGCTCAGACATGCAGATCTACAGAATAAAACAAAGCATCCAGCCATCTTGCCACGAAAAAGTCATGTTACGACTCTACTCATCCGCCATGCCCATAAACGGTTGGGTCATGCTGGACGTGGTCACGTTATTGTAAGCCTGCGCAAGCAGTATTGGATCGTCAAAGTCAATGCAGCAGTGCACCATGTTATATCAAAGTGCGTCTTCTGTCGTCATAGCCACGGCAAACCAACTGAACAGAAGATGGCAGAACAACCCAGAGATCGCATTTCTCCAGCACCCCCATTTATGTTCACAGGTGTCGACTGTTTAGGCCCCTTCATTATCAAGAACGAACGCAAGGAAGTGAAGAGGTATGGGGCTCTTTTCACACGTCTAGTCAGCCGTGTGGTACATATTAAAGTCACAAGTACACTTGAGTCATGTTCATTTATTCAAGTGCTTTGACGATTCCTAGCCCAACGTGGTCCTGTAAGGGAAATAAGAAATGACAATGGCACAAACTTCGTCGGTGCACGAAAAGAGTTACTCCAAGCCATAGATGAGATGGATCATGAAGAGATTCGAGTCAAACTACGAAAGGAAGGTATCGACTGGCTCTTCAACCCGTCTGCCACCAGCCATATGGGTGGTGTTTGGGAGAGGCAGATAAAGACCACAAGAAAGGTGCTTGCTGGCCTAATGGAAGAATGAAGAATTGTTCAGGACCCTCATGTGCAAAGTTGAAGCCATTATTAATTCAAGACCCCTGACGTCTGTCTGGTGGGCCAGGTGACCTAAACGGCTAACTCCTAACCATATTCTGACGACCAAGTCAACTGTGATATTGCCACCCCCTGGGAAGTTTCAGAAGAATGATATGTATATGCGTTGCCGTTGGCAAAGAGTACAGTACATGGCGAACTTATTTTGGTCTAGGTGGACCTGGTGACGATGCAAGAAAGGAGCAAATGGCAGCATCCCCAGCGGAACCTTGTTGAAGGTGATATTGTGATACTTCAGGAAGACAACGACCCGTGCAACACCTGGCTATTGGCGCTCATTGAGCAAACAGAGTTGAATAGTCGAGGCTTAATGAGGTCTGTTGTCATCAAGACACGAGGGACCAGTCTGAGAGGACCAGTTAACAAGATTGTTTTGATCCTGCCCAAAGAGGAACAGGAAGGAGATCAAGAAAAGTAAACCCCCTTCGGTTGTTTAGGGGACGGGAATGTTACCGCAGAATTACGCGTGACTTTATTTTGCGTGAGCTTGTATTACAAGTTATTGCGGTGGTCTGGACCGAGTGCTAGGACCCGGATGACCACGCTAGTTTTTCTTTACACAGTGAACACGGTCATTGTAGTTTTCCGCAGTTGAACTCATTGAACAGTGAAGTTTCACGATTTATTTACGGGTTTACGGACTTTATTACGGCTTTAAGGCATTCCAAACGTTCTAAGGACACAGATGTGAGTATTTCGAATATTGTTCAGTTTGTTGTCTTCGATTTCCATTTGTTAGTTACGGCCCTGTTGTAATGTTAGGTTTTGTTTCTCTATAGTTTTCGTTACCTTATATCACCACACCTAACGTCGCCTGACATACCTATTTACCTGGAATGTATCGATGGTGTGTGCAAACGAACTCTGTGTGATTAAACAGTTTTCCGTAATCCGATGAATCATCCTGTGAATCACAGCATAACGCAACTTAAAGCATTTCTGCGTCCACAGTTTCTATAGTGACTTCAAAAACGTAGGGAGACAGTGGGTCTCCATGTCTTACTCCACATTCAAGATTAAAGTATTCAGATAAAAGTCCATGATTTATCACACAGCTTTGTATGTTTTTGTAGAAAGTTTGAACCCAATGGATGAAATTAGGGCTGAAATTAAACGATTTCATCCACTTTTTTCGCGGGGACCGTTACTTTCGGAACTTTACAGTATAAAAATTTATCCCAGTTTTACAGAGAAATGTATGGAAACTCAAAAGGAAACATCGCTTCCCAGCATAATCACAACTTTCAAATTTAATCGCTCTAAAAACTTTTGCAGGATATCTTAAGCTAACAGACCATAGGTATTCCAGAAATTAAATTTTACCGTGAATATTTAACACTGAATTCTCATACAAACACTGTATTTTGCACCACGTTTGTCCTACTTTCAAAATGGCAGTCCCGACCGTGAAACCTTCTATAGTTCAACTATTTTTGTTGCACTGTGAAACAAACAATAATTGTCTGTTAAGCTGTTTTATTTAAGGTCCATGGTAATGTCATTTAGCAAAGGTTGGGAAAAGATATCATTTGTAGGAAAAAGGTAAAGAGTTCCAAGGATTTTGTGTAGAAAATGAAGCTCTAGTTCGACTGTGGAAACATACAACATTGTCTACATGAAGTCCCTACCTGCTGCCAACTATCTACCATTTCCTTTTCGGTTTCCTGAAAAAAGAAACACATCCCATCACTAAATAAGTATTCAAACGTGTGTTTTTACATAAATATTTTTCATGTCCTTTCACAAATAATACAACTAATAAAAATCAGAGATTAGGGGAGTGCGTCGAACAGTGGGGAAGGGCAGATGGGCTGGGTGGGAAAACCAAAACAAAACTGAACTCTTTGAATGTATAAAGACTGAAGCGATTCAGAAAAATGTTGGAGAAATCGAAGGGGGGATGGAATTCGTAAATTCCCAGATAGAAGAATTGAAGAAAAAAGATGAGGAAAATGCAGACAAGAAAACTGGAGGACCAACTACTTTATCAAGAGGTGTACAGTTAATGAGAGAAAATTTGTGGTTCTTCTGGATTCCTGAAGCGACACAAGGTCCCGAGGATACTGGAAAGGTGTTACACAATTTCTTTAGAGAGGAACTGAACATCGACGATCCCAGTGTCATTGAATTTCAAAGAGTCCACAGGTTAGGAAAAAGAGCACAGGGCCAGTAACGACCGATTATTGTCCGTTTTCTGAAATTTCCAGAGTGGAGCTTGTCTTTAGGGGCGTACAAGAGTTGGGGGAAGCGGCAGATACCGATGTCAATTAAGTGTATGCCGACTTTCCAGATAAAATTAGAGGGAGATGGAGGGAAGAAGGAAAAACGGCATATTTTAGTAAGCCGGGGCCAGATAAATAATTATATATCGATGGCGAATTGGTTCAACTATCTGCTGCTTTTTATTTCTTTTGTTCAATGTTTGTGTGTATTTTTTTGTGTATTTTGTTCTTTTGTTTATTAGGCTGTTTAGTTCTGATGTTAGGCGTTGTGTATTATTTAAGTTCATGGGCGTTTCGTAAGGGTTATTCACTTGGAGTGAAGGGATGTGATATATTCTCCTGCTCGTGGACGGGAATATAACAAACTTATAACATGCTTATTTTTCACCTTGTGAGGTTTTCTAAAACAAAGAAACTATTAATTTTTCGGAGAGTAACATTCTGTTCAATTCAAATGCAAAAAAGCATGATTCCGCAAGGCCACATTGGGATCACGGCACATGACGAAGCGAGACGGTAAATATGTTTTGCTTTTGCCAAATTTGCAAAACATGGAAAATGGAAACTCAAACTCAACTATTTTTGTTGCACTGTGAAACAAACAATAATTGTCTGTTAAGCTGTTTTATTTAAGGTCCATGGTAATGTCATTTAGCAAAGGTTGGGAAAAGATATCATTTGAAGAGTTCCAAGGATTTTGTGTAGAAATGAAGCTCTAGTTCAACTGTGGAAACATACAGCATTGTCTACATGAAGTCCCTACCTCCCTCGTTTCCTGGAGCGATTTATATTCATTGAATTCCTGAAAAAAAAAACACATCCCATCACTAAATAAGTATTTAAATATGTGTTTTTACATAAATATTTTTCATGTCCCTTCACAAATATAACTAGTAAAAATCAGAGATTAGGGGAGTGCGTCCGACAGTGGGGAAGGGCAGATGGGTTGGGTGGGAAATGGAGAGTGGGATGCCTGTTTTGGTTGGTATTAAATGAGCGTTAAAAGGCAAGTTATTTTACCTTCCAAACAGGGCGTCTCAAAAATTAGTTGTTTGGAACATGTTTCATAAGACCATATTTAACCTATTGATGACCGGGCTATTTTTCAATTTTATCAATTGTCAAAAATAGTATTACGTGACCATCTGCGCAGTACATTTAGAGTGCAAAAAAGCTTACAAAAACAACTTTTTCTCAGTATGACTAATTTCCCCCCAAAAAATACACCAGTTTCGTATCGAAAATTGCCTGAAAAACTGATTTGGAAAGCAAAATTGCCAAAAATACACAGACATCTTTGTATAAGCGACGCTATGAACAAAATGTTTATCGCAAAAAAATACTTCCTTTGAGATAAAGCCTTTTTCAGAATTGCAAAGACTTCAGAGGAACTTTATCTATCCTTTGCTAACTTAAAATGATATGTTTTGAGCAGTTTGTTGGGATACGGAGTAGAGACACGAGAATCGCGTTGTGCGACCTTATAAATAACAGCGATCAACACTTACCCGCTTTCCGTTAATATTAAACTGACCCGAGCCTTGAATTGCATTTATAATAAAGACAATCCTGCACCCCATTATATTGCTATGTTTGGAATATCTTAGCCTTGTCGATCATATCATAGTGTTATTACTCATGCGCGTAGCGGCATGAGTTATAAAATGCCCTCCGTTTTTCTTTTTTTTTTATTATTTTTTGTGTCACGATTTTGCATGCAAATTTATGCACGCATATGCACTTCCGGTTCAAAGACTTCCTGTTTAGTGACTTCCGGCTACTCCCACTTCCGGTAAAACAGCGTTACTGAAGTGTCACGACAGCATCTCCTACAACCCTACTTACATTACTAATGTTCACGTTAGGTATATATAAGACGTAGAACAATCACTGGCTTCATTGTGGTACAGCCTTCAATTACAAAACATTCAATAGTAAAGATTGCAGTTTGCAGGAACGATGACTGAATGAAAGGAGTAACTCTTCTTCATATCGGACATCTTATCATGTTTAAAATATATCATAAAACTTTCGTACGCATGCGCATGAGTATAGGCTGCTTGCAGCCTCTTGTTAACTCCAAATTTGTTAAAACAACAGTCGCTAAATGACAGTTCGAAAGTTTCCCACAATGTGTTGCAAAGAAATTGCGTGACGCATAGCACACTGGAATTTGCTGCATGCTTATGGTATCGGTCAAGGAAAGAACATTGCCGTGGAAAAGGTTTCAGGTCAGTGTCATTTGTAAAGTGGGCTGGGGGTCCTTTAGTTGTAGAACTTGAGGCTCTAGTGGGTTCCGAGTGCATGCCTTCTATATTGATTTTTGACGTCGGGAGGCTTGAAAGTGCTTTTTACATCATTCAATACAAGATATTTTCGAAAACAAATAGTGAAATTCAAAGATATTTTTTCTTTTAGCCACTATTTCAGACACAGTCACAGGAGTAACGTGCGTTATTGGAAATGTCTTATAATAATTTTTTTCGTTTTGGTAAACTTTCAATTAATGTTCAAATCGTCTTTCAGCAAGCATGTCCAATACTCTCGACTAGATTCCACTGGACAAAACCTGGAGTCCAACGGAGTCTAGTCGAAAAATGAAACCGGAAGTACAGTCGAGTCCACTTGAGTTACCGGAAGTCTAGTCACAAGATAAAAACGGAAGTGTAAACAATCCAGTGGCATCCCGTTGCTTTCCATCGGAAAACCGGAAGTCTAGTGGTACTGTTGACTGGAATCCAGTCGTATCCCCGTGTTTTCCATCGGAAAAACGGAAGTCAAGTGGATGAGATGGATGAGGGGGTCGAAAGTCGTTCCGATGGAGTCCATCGGATCCAGTGGAAACGACTAGATTCCGATGGAAAAGTACATTTTCTATTCGTGAGAGACTTAGGAAAATTCCACTCGGGGTCGAAAGTCGTTCCGATGGAGTCCATCGGATCCATTGGAAACGAAAAGATTCCGATGGAAAAGTACATTTTCTATTCGTGAGAGACTTAGAAAAATTCCACTCATATTGGATGAGGGCGTCGAAAGTCGTTCCGATGGAGTCCATCGGATCCACTACACATGTAATATACCTCGTTCTTTAAGCCATGACCCGAGACAAGCATGCTACACACGTAATATACCTCGTTCTTTAAGCCATGACCCGAGACAAGCACGCTACACATGTAATATACCTCGTTCTTTTAGCCATGACCCGAGACAAGCATGCTACACATGTAATATACCTCGTTCTTTAAGCCATGACCCAACACAAGCACGCTACACATGTAATATACCTCGTTCTTTAAGCCATGACCCGAGACAAGCACGCTACACATGTAATATACATGTACCTCGTTCTTTAAGCCATGACCCAACACAAGCACGCTACACACGGGTTATATAGTTCGTTGATTAAGCAATGACCTGAAACAAGCGTGCTACTTCGACTACAGATGCTTCCGATCATTCCATTCTTCTACTCTACGACTGCGTTCTACGATTATACTGAAAGGTGGTACATGTATCCGTTGTTAAGATTTTTCTAATTTCGACCCCTCAGTCCAACATGACTGGAATTTTTCTAAGTCTCTCACGAATAGAAAATCTACTTTTCCATCGGAATCTGTTCGTTTCCAATGGATCCGATGGACTCCATCGGAACGACTTTCGACCCCCTCATCCAATATGAGTGGAATTTTCCTAAGTCATTCACGAATAGAAAATGTACATTTCCATCGGAATCTTTTCGTTTCCAATGGATCCGATGGACTCCATCGGAATGACTTTTTACACCCTCATCCAACATGAGTGGAATTTTGCTAAGTCTCTCACGAATAGAAAATGTACTTTTCCATCGAAATCTAATCGTTTCCAATGGATTCGATGGACTCCAACGGAACGACTTTCGACCCTCTCATCCAATATGAGTGGAATTTTGCTAAGTCTCTCACGAATAGAAAATCTACTTTTCCATCGGAATCTTTTCGTTTCCAATGGATCCGATGGACTCCATCGGAACGACTTTCTACACCCTCATCCAACATGAGTGGAATTTTGCTAAGTCTCTCACGAATAGAAAATGTACTTTTCCATCGGAATCTAATCGTTTCCAATGGATCCAATGGACTCCATCGGAACGACTTTCGACCCTCTCATCCAATATGAGTGGAATTTTGCTAAGTCTCTCACGAATAGAAAATGTACTTTTCCATCGGAATCTTTTCGTTTCCAATGGATCCGATGGACTCCATCGGAACGACTTTCGACCCCCTCATCCATCTCATCCACTTGACTTCCGGTTTTCCGATGGAAAGCAAGGGGATACCACTGGATTCCAGTCGACAGTATTGGACAACCCTCTCTTTCAGGTGTATTTGGTAGATAAATATACAAGTCATTTATGGAGGGAGACGATGTCACCATTTCACTACATCCCTTGCCGGCTCTTTTGTGATAACACACCAACGTGCTACATAAGCGACACGTAACCAATCGACCTCATCGCCTGATGAAGACTAGCAGTAATAGCAGTCGAAACGTCGCGATCAACATCTTAAAGTGACTCCATCGTGAGACAAACGAAAAAAGCGTTTACCTACACCACATTTATTCTGCTATGAAGTTATGTTTTCGATACTCTTATCAACTAATTTCAATTTTGAGGCATCAATACTGCATTATATTGACGGCTAGTTGGGAGAAAATATATTCCATATTGGGCAGAGTCGCGAAGTATACGGGTATGTGCCGCCTAACGGGGTCGTAATTTTGGGATTCCTGATCTAGAACGAACGGGTATCCATTTTAGATACATTTCCTGGAACGAGGTATAATATTTCGAACGCACGAAAGCTTGATAAGATAGTGAATAAATAAATTGTCGATCGTGGCTTTATCTTCTGTTTGAAATCGAAGCAATTATGTTGCTGATTTGTGTAGAAGTAAAATTGTCGATTTTGATGTACAAGTCGAACAAACAGAAATATTATTTTAAAAAATGGACTATTGAAAGTTACGCAATTTCTACAAAATCTAAATTAAATACTGCGCAAAGCTCCCACATGGGATATATGTGCGAAAGGAATAGGTCAGCGGTCATTCAGTTATAGTAATGGGTTTAACAGATCAAATCGTTAAAGGGGCTATGTCACCTATTTTTAGCATCACTTTGAAAAACCAAAAAATATATTAATTTTGCTTCAATAGAAACCTAAAACTCCGCTTATGGTCCAGTTTTGTTCGCAAATACTCTACTAGCGCACAGAAACTAGTATTCGTTATCTTTGGCTGCGGATGGACAGGATGGAAATGGATTGCAACTTGAAAAAGTTTGCCAATTCAGTTTTCAAGTTCCTCCCAAGTGTCGTGGAAAAATCGCATAAAAATGTATTATGGTTTGTTCAGTCTTTCTTGAAAAATTCACTTGATATTTTTCGTTGGTGTTACAAGAGCAATTTTATGTTTGAGCAAAGGTAACTTGTCAACTGTTTAGTGTATTTTTACCACAAGACAGCAAAAACTGCGTGACAATGCCCCTTTAACCTTCGAAATGCCTCTTGTCATACCACCAGACCTGCAGAATCAGTCATTTTACATGCCATTCTGCCAGTGACGGCGAGAAAGAAAGGTAGCACTGAAACTGTCACCACCTACACATTCTATGACAATGGCAGTGGAGGCTGTTTCTTAACAAAGAATCTTAGAGAACAGATTGGTGTTGATGGTGAAAGAACAAAATTACAGCTTGGCACTATGCATGGCAAAAGTCTCGTAGCTACCACTGTTGTGAATGATTTGGTTGTGACAGACATGGAGGATAAAAACCCAATCGAGATATCTAGATACTACACAAGAATGGAGATACCGGTGGGTGAACAGCAAATTCCTACCCCTGAAGTAGTGAATCAGTGGGAACACCTCCACAGCATCGCTGAACGGATGCCCAAGTTTATATCAAACTTGGAGATTGGATTGCTAATTGGTAGTAACTGTCCATCAGTAATGGAACCTTTAGAGGTAGTGCCAAGTGGTGATGAGGGACCTTACCCAATGCAATTGCATCATAGCTGGCCTTTGACTGGACCCCTGCAAGTGAACACTTCAAGTCCCAATAACGTCACCTGCCACAGAATCACAGTTCGAGATGTAGAGTCGCTTTAAGAGGTAGTATCACCCCAAGCCATTCAGTGTTTGAGTTAAATTTTAACGACCGCAAGTACAGCCCTGATGAATACTGTTACTCTTAGGAGGACAGAAAGTTCATCAGTAAGGTAAAAGAAAACGTTCAACACCGTGATGGTCATTATGTGGTACCACTGCCGTTCAGAAATCCCCAAGTGACCATGCCAAACAACCGGGATCAGGCGCTGAAATGAGCAATTTGGCAACGACAGAAAATGTTGCGTGACAAGAAGTACCGGAAAGATTGTCAACTTCGTAAATGAAATGATAGCAAAGGGGTACGCGCGAGAATTACCAAAGGACCGTCTGGAAGCCGACCCTGGAATGGTTTGGTACATCCCACACCATAGGATCTATCATCCCAAAAGCCTCAGAAGATACGTGTAGTCTTCGACTGCAGTGCCAAGTACCAAAGTACATCTTTGAATGACCAACTGATGCAAGGCCCAGACCTTACCATTTCCATGGTATGGGTTCTTACACGTTTCCGGCAGGATCCTGTGGCATTCAAAAAATACAGCAGTAATTGAGTTTGAGTCGACAATCAGGGTTCACAGCTTTGTGGACACATGGCGCATAGTAAACTTGCATAATATCGTTTTCACTTGGAGCAACCCGTCGATGAAGATACAAAGCAGACTTGACTATTTTTTCATCCCAAAATTTTTGCAAAAGTTAATTCAAGAATGTAGAATCATGCCCAACATCTTCTCAGATCATTCTGCTTTAATTCTCTCCATCTGTTTTGATGAAGAAACCGCGCCTCGCGGTCCAGGCTTTTGGCGGTTTAATAATTCTTTGTTATCTGACAATGAATACGTAGCTTTAGTACGCTCCAAAATTCCAGAATTCATTGAAAAGTACAAAGAGGTCGAAGACAAAGGTTTGTTTTGGGAAATGGTCAAGATGGAGATCAGAGGCTTGACAGTTCGGTTTTCCAAAATGAAAGCAAAGCGTAACCGCGATGAAGAGAAACTCCTTACATCTAGGTTTGCTCAACTGAGCACTAAACGTCAGACAACATACAGTGAAGATGACAAAGCCGAACTTGAGCAAATCAAAATCAAACTTTCTGATTTTCAATCTGAAAAAACACGTGGTGCTATTATAAGAAGCAGAGCCCGCTGGTATGAGCAGGGAGAAAAAAATAGTAAATATTTTCTTAATTTAGAAAAATTAAACCACCGGCGAAAACATATAACATCTTTGATTAACCACAACGGCACTAGGATTAAAGATCCAAAAGAAATTCTTAATGAAGAGCGGAACTTCTTTAAAGAATTATACTCCTCTAGGAATGTGGATCCTAATAGTGAGGAGTTTAGTGATTTTTTTAATGTAGATTTTCAGCTACCTGAAGAGATGGCCAGCACTTGTGAAGGAGAGATAACTTTAGCTGAATGTACAAAAGCATTATCAATGATGCAAAATAACAAAACTCCGGGCTCTGACGGGCTAACAACAGAATTTTATCGAGCTTTCTGGGACATTATTAGCACCTATGTTGTCAACAGCTTTAACTACGCCTTCGATACTGGAAATTTATCTATTTCTCAACGACAAGGGATTATATCTTTGATTCCAAAGAAAAAAAAGGATACTCAGTATTTAAAAAATTGGAGACCTGTGACTTTACTTAACGTAGATTATAAAATTGCAACTAAAACCATTGCTCTCCGTATTGAAAGGGTACTTCCACTTTTGATCAATCCCACTCAAACAGGTTACGTAAAAGGAAGGTTCATAGGCGAAAGTATCAGATTGATTTTAGATATAATGGAATACACTAAGCATAGGGATATTCCAGGAGTGGCTGTCTTCTTAGATTTTGAGAAAGCTTTCGATTCGTTCGAATGGAAATACATTCAGAAATGTTTGGAAGCAACTAATTTTGGCCCTCATCTTCGCCAGTGGGTTTATGTGTTTTATCATAATATTTCCAGTTGTGTGTTGAATAATGGTCACGCGTCGGAACCCTTCTTACTTGAAAGAGGTGTTCGATAGGGGTGCCCACTATCAGGTATGTTGTTTGTCATAGCTATTGAGGTCCTTGCGCAAAAGATAAGACGCTCCAACACGATCAAAGGAATTGAAATTGTGTACAATGGATCTCAAGAAATAAAATTATCTCAGTATGCGGATGACACGACAGCGCTCTTTGAGTGATAGTGAGTCCGTCATGCAGCTATTTGAGTTGTTAGGCTTTTTTGAAAGATGTTCCGGTCTTAAAATAAATGAATCAAAATCGGAATTGTTATGGCTTGGTTCATGGCGCCACAGAAAAGATAAAATTTTAAATCTACAAATTAGTGAGGAGCCTGTCTATGAGCTAGGTGTTCATTTTGCGTACGAACTTGACACAGTTCTACAGCGGAACTTCTGGGATAAGTTAAATTCCTTAAAAAAACTATTAAACATATGGTCTCAAAGAGACATCTCTGTTTACGGCAAAATAAATCTAGTGAAATCCCTTGCGCTCTCCAAACTGGTATTTATCTGCAGTGTAATGAAAACTCCAAAATTTTTTGTTGATGAAGTAAACAAAACAGTCTTAGATTTTATTTGGAGCCACAAACCACCCAAGATAAAATACACTACACTCATTAAAACAAGGCAAGAAGGAGGCTTAGAGATGAAAGACTTCGCTTTATTTAACAAGGCTTTAAAGTTACATTGGGTTAAGCGACTCTGCTCAAATTCAGACGCTCCGTGGCAGTACATCCCGAAGTCCCTCGTAGTGAATGTTGGGGGTCCAGAGTTTTTCAAGTGTAACTATGACATCAGTCACCTTAATCTGAACAAATGCCTTCCAGCGTTTTATCATGAAATAATCACACTCTGGCAAGATGTAATAGCTTCCAACCCAAAAAGCAAAAATGATGTTCTTGAACAGATAGTTTGGAATAATAAGTTTATCAAGTCTGATAAAAAATCCATGTATTGCAGCACTGGCGCTATGCAGGAATTCTCAAAATTAATGATCTCTTTGATACACAGCAGAACTGCTTTCTGTCCTTTGACGCTTTTCGTAATAAACTTAACGTAAGATGCAATTTCTTACAGTACTTTAGCCTTGTTAACGCCATCCCTCAAAATTGGAAAAAACTCCTTAAATGCTCCCTCGAACAAAGCTCAACACCGCAAATATTAATAGAGGAAATGACTTGCAAAAAAAATTATACTAAGCTGCAGTCTCTTCGATCAATGCCTCCGCCGACCTGTGAGAAAAGACTCTTAAATTTTGGCTACCAGAAGGATGATTTGAGAAAATTATATCTATTACCTTTTGAAGTAACAAAAGAAGTAAAGCTATCAATGTTCCAGTACAAAATTATTCACAATATTCTGTGCACTAAGAGCTTATTATTTAAAATGAAAAAAGAAGACTCCCCACGCTGCCCTTTTTGTCCAGCAGATCATACCATCAGTCATCTTTTCACTGAGTGCACGCAAGCCACTTTGTTCTGGAAGGAGTTTCTGGATTGGGCTTCACGCATGGTGAACTCAAAATTATCGCTTTCAATAAAAGAAATTATGTTTGGCATTATTAATAATGATTCTAAATTCTGTCTAGCCCTCAATCATTTAGTCATTATAGGAAAGTATTTTCTTTACGTAAAAGCTCTTAACGGTAAACTTTATATCTTTAATGAATTTGTTTTCCTAGCTCGTGATAAAATTTGTCTAGAAAAATATATTTCTTGTATGACTGGTCGTGAAAATGATTTTAGAACAAAATGGTTTGTTTTCTCGTCTCTTTTAAATATGGTATAAAATTCTGTTTACTTGACTGATTGCGCGCCCATTTAATTTTAGTTACCACTAATGTTTTTACTGTATTATGTTTCCTTTTTGTCAGCTTCAAGTCGTAGTTTTCGTTTTGTTGCAAATTGTCTTTTGTGAATGTTAACTGTACGTGGGTATGTTCAACAAAAAAAAATAGCGAAAGTACTATAATTGCAAGTTGTATAAGTATTGCAGTGTAAGTAGTGTAAGCATCGTTTTTGTAAATATTGTACTGGTTCGTAAGTGATGTAATAAAAAAGTTATCTGGCTAAAAAAAAAAAAGGATCCTGTGGCATTCATGGCAGATATAGAAGCCATGTTCCATCAAGTAAAGATCCCTGATGAGCAATGCGATTTCCTGAGATTTCTCTGATGACCTGATGGAAACTTGGAAGCAGCCATCCATGAATATCAGATGACAGTGCACCTTTTCAGGGCAGTCACCTCTCCGAGTTGTTGTAACTTTGCCCTAAAGCAGAGGGCTGAGGACACCGAACCTCAACGTGGGCCACTTGTAGCTGAAACCATTCCACGCAATTTGCCTTCATTCGGTCAAAGATGAACAGATTGCCATTGAGCTGATCCAAGGTCTCCGCCAAGCATGTGCTGATGGAGGAATTAACTTGACCAAGTTTATAAGCAACAGCCACGCTGTTCTAAGAGCTGTTCCAACCAACAGCATTCAAACGAATCCAAGAACTCGACTTGGGTCACGACCACTTGCCCGTTGAACATACCCTTGGGGTTCAGTGGTGTGTCTAATCGGATGTCTTTGAATTTCGTATAGCTGTTAACGACAAACCACCGACAAGAAGAGGAATATTGCCTGTAATCTCTTCAACTTATGACCCACTGGGCTTCGCCGCACCGTTCACACTTCCAGCCAAGAAAAGACTTCAAGACCTTTGTGGCGAAGGGATTGGATGGGATGACACCCTCCCTGAGCACTACCTAAGTGGATGGGCCAAATGGCTGAGACAGCTTCCTCTGTTGGAACAAATCAAGGTTAGTAGGTGTGTCAAACCCTCAGAGTTCGGAACAGTGACATCCCAACAGATACATCTCTTCTCTGATGCAAGCTCAACAGGATATGGCGCTGTTGCTTACCTTCGTCTGTGTGATGACAGCAACCATATTCATTGCTCATTCCTTATGGGGAAGGCTTTTCTTGCTCCAATCAAGCCTGTCACGATACCGCGCCTAGAGTTAACGGCTGCCACCGTATCCATTCGAGTCAGAGAACTCGAGAAATTGATGGCAATGCTGAGTTCACGTATCATACGCATTCCACTACTGTTTTGCGTTACATTGCTAATGAACAGCAATGTTTCCATGTGTTTGTTGCAAATTGGGTGCAGCTAATTCGTGACCATTCAAGCCTGAGTCAGTGGAAGTACTTACAAACAAAGGAAAACCCAGCGGATGATGCTTTTAGGGGTCTCGATGGACTCAATCTTGTAGAAAGGCAGTGCTGGTTAGAAGGTCCAGGATTTCTGTGGAATGCTGAGAGTGATTGGCCGCAAAAACCGTTCACAGTGAACCAAATCACCAATGACAACCCAGAAGTAAACAAGATGACCACAAGCAGTGCCTTCATCCTTGATCAGCCAATTAATGCCACAGACCTGTTGGTTGATTACTTTTCTGATTGGCACCAGTTGATAAGGGCTGTAGCTGTATTCCTGCGAATTAAGGAGATATTGAGGATGCGATGCAACCATCGTTTGAAGATAAAGGAAGAAGTCTCAAGCGACAGCATGAACCCAGCAAGATCTACGGCAATCAGGTTGGTAGAGCTTAAGGGTGCTGAAGGACCATGCTTGCCTTTTACCGTGCAAGACTTGGTGGATGCTGAGCATGCTCTACTGAAATTCGTCCAGTCTTCAGCCTTTGGTGAAGAAATCCATGTGCTTAAGGAATTGGAAAAAGAGAAGGATCCAGTCGGGAAAAGGCAGCAAGGGAATAAGAAGTCAGGTATAAAGAACGACAGCCGTATCCGTCGCCTTGACCCCTTTCTGGACAACGGTATCCTCAGAGTTGGAGGTCGGCTCAGACATGCAGATCTACAGAATAAAACAAAGCATCCAGCCATCTTGCCACGAAAAAGTCATGTTACGACTCTACTCATCCGCCATGCCCATAAACGGTTGGGTCATGCTGGACGTGGTCACGTTATTGTAAGCCTGCGCAAGCAGTATTGGATCGTCAAAGTCAATGCAGCAGTGCACCATGTTATATCAAAGTGCGTCTTCTGTCGTCATAGCCACGGCAAACCAACTGAACAGAAGATGGCAGAACAACCCAGAGATCGCATTTCTCCAGCACCCCCATTTATGTTCACAGGTGTCGACTGTTTAGGCCCCTTCATTATCAAGAACGGACGCAAGGAAGTGAAGAGGTATGGGGCTCTTTTCACATGACTAGTCAGCCGTGTGGTACATACTGAATTTACAAGTACACTTGAGTCATGTTCATTTATTCAAGTGCTTCGACGATTCCTAGCCCGACGTGGTCCTGTAAGAGAAATAAGAAGTGACAACAGTAGTTAAGGGGGTCTACCTGGGCAATGGTCAAATTTCCCTAACCACGCCCAATAGGGGATTTTGACTAGAATTTTTTTCATATTGGAGATTTTGACTAGAATTATTTTCACAAATTTTTTGAATATTTTTTGGGAATTTTTTTCAATTTTTTTTCAATTTTTGATTAGTATATAGACGATTTTCACTATCATATTTTTTCATTTTTTTTTTCAATTTTTCATTTATATAGGTGATTTTGAGTATCACATTTTTTCAAAAAATGTTTCGATTTTTTCAAATTTTTTGGGGAAGTGGTCAAATTCCCCTACATAAACTCCTCCTGGGGAATCAATTGGGGAAGGAGTCAAACGTCCCCTGTCCTCCCCAGCACAGAAAGAAAAGAAGCCCACACAAGGATTCAAAGTTCACAACAAGTTTTAATGAAAACCACTTCATAACGAGAAGAATTACAAGGATTAACGTTTTCTTCTTCTTTTCTTGAGCAACTTTCCAATTGGGGTTCGGGCAAAACTTGTATTATTTTTGACAAGAGTTTCAAGATGTTCTTGCAAATCGGTGTAACGAGCAACGTGTCGTGAAACGCAGTCAACTCCTTACCATTCTCTGGAAAGCATATTTTTCATGGATCTGGATGTAATGGTGATCAAAGCGCTTTTGCGTTTTCTGAACTTTTATCATCGAGCGTTGAATAATTCTTTTTGCAGAAAATAATACAAGCAAATACTCGGTAATTAGACTGCATAAAAACCTTCACAATTCAAAGAGAGACATTTTTCGCGAAGACGTGTCGTAAATCAGGTTCTCTTTCTCTATCCATTCCATCGCATGTTAGAGCGAAAATCAGCTTGACTCGCCTCTCAGGACATTCTGTGAATGAAAAAAAAAATAGTTTGACTTCAATGCTCGCAGAAAACTCGTTTGAAAGGAGGGAAAGTATTTTTAACAAAGCAAATTGTCATCGCATGACGAATCGAGCAAAGACAAACAAACTACGAACCTGTGGAAGGATTTTGCAGTGAAAAACAATCCCTAAGTTCCTTCGCCGAAAAGGATGTCTTTTTCCAAAGCCACCTCTCTTAAACCTTCCACGAAGAGAGTTGTCCGACTTTTTAGCGATGAACCATCTTTGTTTTCACGCCGTGAAAAAAAATTTCCTTGTTCTTCTCAGAACAGTGTTTTCCTAGAAAAACCCGGCTCACGCCATCACTCGGTTCCAGACCACGCCGATAAAAAGAGTTTGAAATAAATTTTCTCGCCCCAACTTTTTGCAATAATCTTGCATCTCATTTCTTCTTTCTTCTTCCGAGCAACTCGTCTGGCTTAAGGGAATGAGAGAAAAATGAAAAATAAAAAATAACAAAGCGCGGGATGTGACTTCTAGCGTGATGAAGGAAACTGTTTTGGAATGATGAGAGTATAAAAGGAAGTGTCGCTATAACATTTTTACGCATTGGTTTTTCAAAAACAAAAGTCAACATGACAATAAAAAACATCCCTGAAAGTGAAGTTAGTGAAGTGAAAGTCGACAAAGTGGAGAAGAAAGCAACCCGTAAGAGACGCACAAACAAACGTGCGAATGGAATCAAACCACTTAAAACCAAGGAAGAAAACAAACTTAAAAGAAAACTCCCATTGATGAGGCCTCTCGGTCCTCTCGACTGCAACGTTTGGTTTTTGCGAATGGATGACGAGGTGAAACCGCTCAAAATCAAGAAAGCCAAGAAGCTGAACCATATACCATTGGGTCTTTTTACATCATCAACAAGAAGAAAACTGAAGCCCAAGGCTGACCAGATGTCGCCCTCGAAATGGGTACCTCACTCTTACCCCTTGGTGATATCAGTATCATTTTCATCGAGTGGGGACGTATGAGGAGGCTTGGAGGATCAGTTGGATTTTTTTTTTATTAATACAAAACAAAAATGTACTTTTTTTCAATATTATTTGAGGAAAAAATCTGTTAATAAACCACTTTAAAAGACCTCATAGTTTACACTCATTTCAAGTCTACATTTTACTTCCCTTTCCAACAACCCATCGCCTAGAGTAGTAATGTCACATCACATGAGTCACTGATTGTGTTACTCTTATTATGAGCATGAGTCACTCTCTCAAACTGAGTTACTCGTACATATAAATAGATGTCAAACCGGGCGTGCTCATTTTGAGTAAGACGAACGTCAAATTCACATTACTCTGCGTATGGTACATCTTTGCCAGTATTGTCAAAAACCGTTTAGAGAAAGAACAAGAGAAGGGCACTGATAACAATGGCTACTGCCTTTCCGGAACTCGTTTCTGATGCAGAGGAAGAATATGAAAAAGGAGACGAGGAAGAAAGCATGGACACTGATTCAGAAGACGAAGAAAGTGATTCGGAGTCTGACAACAATGATCCATGGGAAAAATTGCGTGAAGAAGTAACAGATGCTTTAAGTTCAAGGTATGACAAACAAGTGGAACGGTTCCTGGAAAAGGGTGCATCTGAAGAGGTTGCTGAGGACAAAGCTTTCAATGCTCTATTACCAGTTTACAGAAGAAGGTTACGAAGGGTGTACTTGCGCTATCTAAAGTGGATTAATCATCTCATGTCTGACCCTATTCACCTAGAAGTCATGGAAACTGTACAACGCTTCGTGGATCAAGAATTTATGGATTATAACGAGGCCCTAGATGCAGCTGTGGACAAACGGAAATTTTTGTTAAACAGAGTCTTTAAAGCAGCGCGAGTCCCTAACGAAGAAACCGACGAAGAAGAAGGCATCTACTAAGTGGACAACAAAACTTAAGAGACGAAGAAAGTTTGTCAAAAAAATTGTTATGAACGTGAATAAAGGCATTTAAAAATGACACACATAATGGGTTGCAAGGAATCACTTTTTATTCAATATTAGTTTTTATCAACAATGGATAATTTTGTAGAATATCCAATAAAAGTTTTTTACGTGACATTGGACGGAAGTATTTGTCTGTCATGACGACAAGGCTTCTAGCCCGGCTTGTAAAAAGGAATGAGTTTTTCTCCTCCTATTCTTCTCAAGAGCCTCCTTCTTTCGTGCAAAGGCGTCGTCAGTGCACTGATGCGTCGAATCGTTTTCCTGTTACCCAGGAGAGGGATTTTGACGTAAGCGGGTACTTGGATGACGTTGTCGTAGAGATTACGCATTAGATCGGTCAGTGCTCTCAATTGTTCGTTGCTGGCTCTTTTTATGTTATCAGAAAACGTCTGATGATCCGTCAACCCCGACAACCACTCGGTTTGTTCTTGCATGCGCCATCCCCTCGATCTTTTGCCGGCACCTTGTTGTTCTTGCTTCTTTGTCTTTTTCGAGAGTTGACTTGCAAGCACACCACCCAAAGAGGCCGAAAGAATCGCTCCCCCTGCCGCTGCATTGAATGTCTTGGTTCCATTTCTCAATGCAATACTGGATTTCACTGCTCGGTGGGGTCTCCCATAACGATCGTTAGTGTTCTTCTTTCTAGGGGCATCGAATTCCGAGTTCAGTCGTTGAGCCGCAGCAGAATTGGCAGGAAAAGAACGCCAAGCACCTGTCGCAGGTGGAAACTTATCCAAAGACGTCTCCATATTTAATTCTTTACCGTTTGTTATAGATTCTTGTAAAGGTACGCATTCTCCAATCTTATTCCATGTTAACCATTTAGCACGTTCTTTTGCATTCATATGGTGAACTTGATCGAGATGGTTTGCCAGTCTTGCAAGATTAGTGCTTTTACATCCAAAGACAGGGCAGTTTCTCCGTGTTCGACCCATGCTTAGCTGTGTATTCGACAAATCCCTAACTGCATTTGGTAGTTTCCTGGTTCGTCAGTCAGTTTTATTTGATCCGATAAGGCCCGGGGGCCCGTTTGATTAGGAATGTGCCCAAGCTTGTTATGCTTTGCCATTGTTCGTGGCCCGATTAGGTCCTAAGTGGCCCGATACGTGGCCCGGTGTCCCGATAAGTGGCCCGGTGGCCCAATAAGTGGCCCGGTGGCCCGATAAGTGGCCTGGTAAGTGGCCCGATACGTGGCCCGGTGGCCCGATAAGTGGCCCGATACGTGGCCCAGTGGCCCGATACGTGGCCCGGTGGCCCGATAAGTGGCCCAGTGGCCCGATACATGGCCCGGTGGCCCGATACGTGGCCCGGTGGCCCGATACGTGGCCCGGTGGCCCGATAAGTGGCCCGATGCATGGCCCGGTGGCCCGACAAGTGGCCCGGTGGCCCGATAAGTGGCCTGATAAGTGGCCCGATACGTGGTCCGGTGGCCCGATAAGTGGCCCGGTGGCCCGGTGGCCCAATAAGTGGCCCGGTGGCCCGATAAGTGGCCCGATGGCCCAATAAGTGGCCCGGTGGCCCGATAAGTGGCCCGATGGACTGATTGGGATGATTAAGGTTGTAAACGTCAACGAAGCCCTGTGTTTTATTGCTCATTGTTTTTTACATTTAAACATTGTAACACAAAGGAAAGAGCCATAAAAAAATTGTTTTTAAAATGTCTTTTTTAAACACTAAACATGAGCTGATCAACGAGACTCGGGCTCAGCCTTACCCCCGAATACCTAAACCACCCTAATACCCTATGATGCCCCTGATACCAAAACCACCCAAATACCACCTAATACCCCCAATACCTAAACCACCCTAATACCCGTAATACCTAAACGACCCTAAAAAACCCCTTATACCCCTAAATCCACACTAATACCTCTAAAACCCCTAAAACCACAATCTCCTAAAACCTAAACCACCCTAATACCAAGAGATCACACAGTGTTTTTAAAATCAAACTCATTTTTAATTGACTGTTAAAACATACATCCTTTTATAGCAAAAAAAGCAAAAAAGTGACTGTCAATCAATGTCTCAAAACAGTGAACCACGTATGGGTTCAGCAAGCGGCACACCTCCAAAACTGGTATGTGGACTTGTGCTGATATTTGGATACATCGCAAAGTTACTGTAAGACAGAAGGTTACTTCTTTTCGCTTTGGGGCTGGTGTTGACCTGAGGAAATACCTCTCTCAATCTTTTCACCGCTTCTTTTTCTTCTTTTTCTTGCTTTCTTTCAGCTGTTTGTCTCCACAACAAACCAGCCAGCTCCGGAGGCCATTGAATGGTATTCTTTCCATCATCTGCCACTGCTATTTTGTCAGGATAGTTTCCATCATCGTAGAAGTAAGGACCCTCGACGTACCACTTTCTTGGAGCAAGGAACTGCAGGTTTTTCTTTAACTGATCAAGCACCAGTGGAGACAGCATCTGTAGGAATTCAGGATCCGTGAGAACCTCTTCAAACATCTGCTTTGACCTTCCAGTTAACTCCTGTTTGAGAGCTTCTTGGTTTGTCCCTTGAATGCTACAGGGGGTTTCAACATCTTTTGTCTGGGTTTCAGCATCTTTCGTCAAGGTTAGAATGTTCTGATTGAAATGATGGTCTTGGTTCTGCGTGGTCAAGGGAAGATCACCCCACTGGAAGTAATTGCATTCCCTCCATCGGCATGAAAGATATAGCCGACCCCTATTCTTCTCCGATCTGCTGCGCCTTAAGGACAAGAGTTTTTGGCACTTGCAGCGCAAAGGTTGCCTCCTCCAAGCCTTTTTAATGGAATCACTTAGCAGAGTGATCGCGGTGTACATGTAACCATCTTCCTCTCCTTTGGCAGTAAACAGGCAACAGCTGTTGGTGGGACACTCAAAGTAAGCAAATTCTTTGGTCTTACTGAGTTTTTCCACGATCTCAACAAAATGAATGGGGCACTGAGGTATGATTTTCGGTGGCTGCATACCCAAGTTGGTCAATCCAATCTGGAATGGGATGTTCGTCAATGGAATGGCACTGGGTGGTGTTTGAACAACATCGGTGAATCCGGGCTGGAATGGAATGGAACTGACTGGTGTTTGAGCAACATTGGTAGCGGTGATGTTCATCGTGGGAGCTTCAACCATTTGAGAGATATAAACAGAGGGAATTTCCTGCACTGATTCTTCAACAATCAAGGGTTCATTGACTTCAGTCCGAGCATCGGGTATAAAAGGAACCATCTGATAAATTGATCCAGCTGTTCCTGAGTCTTCAATAGTGATCACATCGCTGACAAGATTCACGTCAACCAAATTGGGTTTTTCTTCCTTCTTCTTCTTTTTCCCTGCATACACTTTAGCGGGTCTCGTTGGTTTCCTTTTCGGTGGAATAAAATCAGTCATACTAATCTCTTTTGGCATTTTCTCTCTTTCAGCTCTTCGAAGGGTGAAAAAACTGAACATGGACATCTGCTTTTATAATGAAAAGATGGCGTCAGCATGACGTCAGAGTTTCCCCAAAATTATATCTTACGTCAGCGCTACTTCCCATAATTTTTGTCTTACGTCAGCGCGTCCCCAAATGTTTGTCTTACGTCAGCGCGTCCCCCCAAAAAAATCCGCGTGAGGACTGGAAAGGAACGATAAAGGCACGATAGGGAACGATAGCGCGCGATAGCTGACGCCATCTCATCCTCTATAAAAGAAACCCTCCCACCGTCATTCTCATTCACTTACAACGCAAAGCCAGACGAGTTGCTCGGAAGAAGAAAGAAGAAATGAGATGCAAGATTTATATTATTGTAAAAACTTGGGACGAGAAAATTTATTTCAAACTCTTTTTATCGGCGTGATCTGGAACTGAGTGATGGTGTAAGCGAGGTTTTTCTAGGAAAAACACTGTTCTGAGAAGAACAAGAAAGAATTTTTTCACGGTGTGAAAACAAAGATGGTTCATCGTTAAAAAATCAAACAACTCTTTGTGGAAAGTTTAAGAGAGCTGGCTTTGGAAAAAGGACAACCTTTTCCGCGAAGGAAAGGGATTTTTTTTTACTGCAAAATCCTTCCGCAGGTTCGTAGTTTGTTTGATTGTCTTTGCTCGATTCGTCGTGCGACGACAATTTGCTTTGTTAAAAATACTTTGTCTTCTTTCAAACGAGTTTTCTTCGCGGAAAATGTCTCTCTTTGAATTGTGAAGGTTTTTATGCAGTCTAATTACCGAGTAATTGCTTGTATTATTTTCTGCAAAAAGAATTATTCAGCGCTCGAGTGAAACAAAGATGGTTCATCGCTAAAAACTCAGACAACACTCTTCGTGGAATGTTTTCGGCGGAGGAAAGGGATTTTTTTTCTTCGCAGGTTCGTAGTTTCAGGTAGTTTGTTTATTTGTCTTTGCTCGATTCGTCATGCGACGAAACTTTGCTTTGTTAAAAATACTTTCTCTCCTTTGAAACGAGTTTTCTGCGAGCATTGAAGTCAAACCATTTTTTCATTCACGAAATGTCCTGAGAGGCAAGTCAAGCTGATTTTCGCTCTAACATGCGATGGAATCGAAAGAGATTTACGGTACGTCTTCGAGGAAAATGTCTGCCTTTGATAATTTTTTGCCCTGAAAGTTTTTATGCGGTCTAATTACCGAGTATTTGCTTGTATTATTTTCTGCAAAAAGAATTATTCAACGCTCGATGATAAAAGTTCAGAAAACGCAAAAGCGCTTTGATCACCATTACATCCAGATCCATGAAAAATATGCTTTCCAGAGAATGGTAAGGAGTTGACTGCGTTTCACGACACGTTGCTCGTTACACCGATTTGCAAGAACATCTTGAAACTCTTGTCAAAAATAATACAAGTTTTGCCCGAACCCCAATTGGAAAGTTGCTCAAGAAAAGAAGAAGAAAACGTTAATCCTTGTAATTCTTCTCGTTATGAAGTGGTTTTCATTAAAACTTGTTGTGAACTTTGAATCCTTGTGTGGGCTTCTTTTCTTTCTGTGCTGGGGAGGACAGGGGACGTTTGACTCCTTCCCCAATTGATTCCCCAGGAGGAGTTTATGTAGGGGAATTTGACCACTTCCCCAAAAAATTTGAAAAAATCGAAACATTTTTTGAAAAAATGTGATACTCAAAATCACCTATATAAATGAAAAATTGAAAAAAAAAATGAAAAAATATGATAGTGAAAATCGTCTATATACTAATCAAAAATTGAAAAAAAATTGAAAAAAATTCCCAAAAAATATTCAAAAAATTTGTGAAAATAATTCTAGTCAAAATCTCCAATATGAAAAAAATTCTAGTCAAAATCCCCTATTGGGCGTGGTTAGGGAAATTTGACCATTGCCCAGGTAGACCCCCTTAACTACTGTTGTCACTTCTTATTTCTCTTACAGGACCACGTCGGGCTAGGAATCGTCGAAGCACTTGAATAAATGAACATGACTCAAGTGTACTTGTAAATTCAGTATGTACCACACGGCTGACTAGTCATGTGAAAAGAGCCCCATACCTCTTCACTTCCTTGCGTCCGTTCTTGATAATGAAGGGGCCTAAACAGTCGACACCTGTGAACATAAATGGGGGTGCTGGAGAAATGCGATCTCTGGGTTGTTCTGCCATCTTCTGTTCAGTTGGTTTGCCGTGGCTATGACGACAGAAGACGCACTTTGATATAACATGGTGCACTGCTGCATTGACTTTGACGATCCAATACTGCTTGCGCAGGCTTACAATAACGTGACCACGTCCAGCATGACCCAACCGTTTATGGGCATGGCGGATGAGTAGAGTCGTAACATGACTTTTTCGTGGCAAGATGGCTGGATGCTTTGTTTTATTCTGTAGATCTGCATGTCTGAGCCGACCTCCAACTCTGAGGATACCGTTGTCCAGAAAGGGGTCAAGGCGACGGATACGGCTGTCGTTCTTTATACCTGACTTCTTATTCCCTTGCTGCCTTTTCCCGACTGGATCCTTCTCTTTTTCCAATTCCTTAAGCACATGGATTTCTTCACCAAAGGCTGAAGACTGGACGAATTTCAGTAGAGCATGCTCAGCATCCACCAAGTCTTGCACGGTAAAAGGCAAGCATGGTCCTTCAGCACCCTTAAGCTCTACCAACCTGATTGCCGTAGATCTTGCTGGGTTCATGCTGTCGCTTGAGACTTCTTCCTTTATCTTCAAACGATGGTTGCATCGCATCCTCAATATCTCCTTAATTCGCAGGAATACAGCTACAGCCCTTATCAACTGGTGCCAATCAGAAAAGTAATCAACCAACAGGTCTGTGGCATTAATTGGCTGATCAAGTTTTGCCCGAACCCCAATTTGAAAGTTGCTCAAGAAAAGAAGAAGAAAACGTTAATCCTTGTAATTCTTCTCGTTATGAAGTGGTTTTCATTAAAACTTGTTGTGAAATTTGAATCCTTGTGTGGGCTTCTTTTCTTTCTGTGCTGGGGAGGACAGGGGACATTTGACTCCTTCCCCAATTGATTCCCCAGGAGGAGTTTATGTAGGGGAATTTGACCACTTCCCCAAAAAATTTGAAAAAATCGAAAAATTTTTTGAAAAAATGTGATACTCAAAATCACCTATATAAATCAAAAATTGAAAAAAAAAAATGAAAAAATATGATACTGAAAATCGTCTATATACTAATCAAAACTTGATAAAAAAATTGAAAAAAATTCCCAAAAAATATTTTAAAAAAAATTGAAAAAAAAATTGAAAAAATATTCAAAAAAAATTCCCAAAAAATATTCAAAAAATTTGTGAAAATAATTCTAGTCAAAATCCCCAATATGAAAAAATTCTAGTCAAAATCCCCTATTGGGCGTGGTTAGGGAAATTTGACCATTGCCCAGGTAGACCCCCTTAACGACTGACAACGCCACAAACTTCGTCAGTGCACGAAAGGAGTTACTCCAAGCCATAGATGAGATGGATCATGAAGAGATTCGAGTCAAACTACGAAAGGAAGGTATCGACTGGCTCTTCAACCCGTCTGCCACCAGCCATATGGGTGGTGTTTGGGAGAGGCAGAAAAAGACCACAAGAAAGGTGCTTGCTGGCCTAATGGAAGACCACGGCCATTGCCTGGATGAAGAATCGTTCAGGACGATTCATGTGCGAAGTTGAAGCCATTATTAATTTAAGACCCATGACGTCTGTGTCTGGAGGGCCAGGTGACCTTAATGGCTAAAGGCTAAATCCTAACCATATTCTGACGACCAAGTCAACTGTGATATTGCCGCCCCCTGGGAAGTTTCAGAAGAATGATATGTATATGCATCGCCATTGGCAAAAAGTACAGTACCTGGCGAACTTATTTTGGTCTAGGTGGAGGAAGGAGTAGCTGGTGACGATGCAAGAAAGGAGCAAATGGCAGCATCCCCAGCGGAACCTCGTTGAAGGTGATATTGCGATACTTCAGGAAGACAACGACCCGTGCAACACCTGGCTATTGGCGCTCATTGAGCAAACAGAGTCGAATAGTCGAGGCTTCATGAGGTCTGTTGTGGTCAAGACATGAGGGACCAGTCTGAGAAGACCAGTTAACAAGATTGTTTTGATCCTGCCCAAAGAGGAACAGGATGGAGATCAAGAAAAGTAAACCCCCTTCAGTTGTTTAGGGGACGGGAATGTTACCGCAGAATTATGCGTGACTTTATTTTGCGTGACCTTGTATTACAAGTTATTGCGGTGGTCTGGACCGATTGCTAGGACCCGGATGACCACGCTAGTTTTTCTTTGCACAGTGAACACGGTCATTGTAGTTTTCCGCAGTTGAACTAATTGAACAGTGAAGTTTCACGATTTATTTACGGGTTTACGGACTTTATTACGGCTTTAAGGCATTCCAAACGTTCTAAGGACACAGATGTGAGTATTTCGTATATTCTGCAGTTTGTTGCCTTCGATTTCCATTTGTTAGTTACGGCCATGTTGTAATGTTAGGTTTCGTTTCTCTATAGTTTTCGTTACCTTATACCACCTCACCTACCGTTGCCTGACGTACCTATTTACCTGGAATGTATTGATGGTGTGTAAACAAACTCTGTGTGATTAAACAGTTTTCCGTAATCCAATGAATCGTCCTGTGAATCACAGCGTATCGCAACTTAAAGCATGTCTGCGTCCACAGTTTCTATAGTGACTTAAAAAACGTAGGGAGAGAGTGGGTCTCCATGTCTTACTCCACATTCAAGATTAAAGTATTCAGATGCAAGTCCATGATTTATCACACAGCTTTGTATGTTTTTGTAGAAAGTTTGAAACCAATGGATGAAATTAGGGCTGAAATCAAACGATTTCAAACAATTGAGAAGAAATTCCATCTGCGTGGAGATGTCACTGTGGTATTTTCGACAGGACTGTTACTCAGTTTTGTAGGGTCGTTACTATTGAGAAGCCCGTAACGACCGTTACTTTAGGTTGAGAATTACTAGAAAGGTCCGAAAATTAACGTTACTTTTGGGTGGCCACTTTTTTCGCGGGGACCGCTACTTTCGGAACTTTACAGTATAAAAATTTATCCCAGTTTTACAGAGAAATGTATGGAAGCTCAAAAGCAAACATCGCTTCCCAGCATAATCACAACTTTCAAATTTAATCGCTCTAAAAACTTTTGCAGGATATCTTAAGCTAACAGACCATAGGTATTCCAGAAATTAAATTTTACCGTGAATATTTAACACTGAATTCTCATACAAACACTGTATTTTGCACCACGTTTGCTCTACTTTCAAAATGGCAGTCCCGACCGTGAAACCTTCTATAGTTCAACTATTTTTGTTGCAATGTGAAACAAACAATAATTGTCTGTTAAGCTGTTTTATTTAAGGTCCATGGCAATGTCATTCAGGAAAGGTTGGGAAAAGATATCATTTGTAGGAAAAAGGTAAAGAGTTCCAAGGATTTTGTGTAGAAAATAAAGCTGTAGTTCAACTGTGGAAACATACAACATTGTTTACATGAAGTCCCTACCTGCCGCCAACGAAATAGCATGTTGTTGAGCGATATAATTGCTTCTGTTTCCTGAAAAAAGAAACACATCCCATCACTAAATAAGTATTCAAACGTGTGTTTTTACATAAATATTTTTCAAGTCCTTTCACAAATAATACAACTAGTAAAAATCAGAGATTAGGGGAGTGTGTCCGACAGTGGGGAAGGGCAGATGGGTTGGGTGGGAAATGGAGAGTGGGATGCCTGTTTTGGTTGGTAATGAGCATTAAAAGGCAAGAGTAATTTTAGCTTCCAAACAGGGCATCTCAAAAATGATTTGTTTGGAACATGTTTCATAAGACCAAATTTAACTTATTTGATGACCGGGCTATTTTTCAATTTTATCAATTCTCAAAACTGGCATTATGCGACCCTCTGCGCAGTACATTTAGAGTGCAAAAAAGCTTACAAAAACAACTTTTTCTCAGTATGACTAATTTCCAAAAAAAAATACACCAGTTTCGTATCGAAAATTGCCTGAAAAACTGATTTGGAAATCAAAATTGCCAAAAATACACAGACATCTTTGTATAAGGCAACACTACGAACAAAATGTTTATCGCAAAAAAAATACTTCCTTTGAGATAAAGCCTTTTCAGAATTGCAAAAACTTCAGAAGAACTTTATCTATCCTTTGCTAACTTAAAATGATATGTTTTGAGCAGTTTGTTGGGATACGAGTAGAGACACGAGAATCGTGTTCTGCAACCTTATAAATAACAGCAATCAACTCTTACCCGCCTTCCGTTAATATTAAACTGACCCGAGCCTTGAATTGCGTTTATAATGAGGACATTTCTGCACTCCATTATATTGCTGTGTTTGGAATATCTGAGCTTTGTCGATCATATCATAGCGTTATTTATTCCAAATTTGTTAAACAACAGTCGCTAAATGACAGTTCGGAAGTTTCCCATAATGTGTTGCAAAGAGATTGCGTGATGCGTGGCACACTGGAATTTGCTGCGTGTTAGGTATCGGTCAAGGAAAGAACATTACCATGGAAAAGGTTTAAGGTCAGTGTCATTTATAAAATGGGCTGGGGGTCCTTTAGTTGTAGAACTTGAGGCTCTAGTGGGTTCCGAGTGCATGCCTTCTATATTGATTTTTGACTTCGGGAGGCTCGAAAGTGCTTTTTACATCATTCAATACAAGATATTTTCGAAAACAAATAGTGAAATTCAAAGATATTTCCTTTTTAGCCACTATTTCAGACATTTCAGTCACAGTCACAGGAGTAACATCCGTTATTGGAAATGTCTAATTTTCTTCGTTTAGGTACACTTTCAATTAATGTTCAAATCGTCTTTCAGGTGTATTTGGTCATTTATGGAGGGAGGGGATGTCACCCTTTCACTACAAACCCTTGCCGGCCCTTTTTTGATAACACACCTCATTTATTCTGCTATGAAGTTATGTTTTCGATAGGCATCAATACTGCATTATATTGACGGCTAGTTCAGATAAAATATATTCCATATTGGGCGGAGTTGCAAAGAATACAGGTATGTGCCTCCTAACGGGGTCGTAATATTTGGATTCCCGATCTAGAACAAATGGGTATCCATTTTAAACACGTTTCCTGGAACGAGGTGTAACATTTCCAACGCACGAAAGCCTGATAAGATGGTGAATAAAGAAATTGTCGATTGTGGCTTTATCTTCTGTTTGAAATCAAAGCAATTATGTTGCTGATTTATGTAGAAGCAGAATTGTCGTATTTTGATGTACAAGTCGAACAAACAGAAATAACTTTTTTAAAAATGGGCTATTGAAAGTTATGCAATCGCTACGAAATCTAAATTGAATACTACGCAAAGCTCCCACATGGGATATATGTGCACAGGAAACGGTCAGCGGTCACTCAATTATAGTAATGGGTTTTGCAGATCAAATCGTTAAAGGGGCTATGTCACCTATTTTTAGTATCACTTTGAAAAGCCAAAAAACATATTATTTGTTAGTAGTTGGGACGTTGGTGATTCGGGACCGCCCCCAAACGCCCGAAAAAACGCTTATTTTGAGAACTCCCGAACACCTAAGTTTCCGTGCCCCAGGGCTCATTGCATTCGTCCCTGGGGCACGGAAACATAGGTGTTCGGGAGTTCTCAAAATAAGCGTTTTTTCGGGCGTTTGGGGGCGGTCCCGGATGCACCAACGTCCCAACTACTCCCAGCGCTTGTGAATGCTGGTCCCGGCACGAGACCACCAATTGAAGAAACCCCACCCCCACATATACCAACCCACATGGCAATGACACAGAGGCCCGATACGAGACCAGCAATTGGAGAAAATGAAATCCCTGTATATAACATGGAGGCTCAACGTCTTGACTTCAATCCAAGGAACCACGATTACTTCGGCAATTCGCTGCATGGTTATAAGATGAATGTCCCTGATGATTACCAAATCAAGGATCTGAATTCATTCTTCATAACTAATAAGGCGGTCATTCTCCAGACAATTGCACGCGAAGTCACAGAGCTTGGCGGGGTGAAGGTCACTTTGTCATTCGATGTTCACTTTTCAATGGCAGGTGCTAACAATCGAGAAATGAATCACTTCTTTTGGAACATCAACCCACTGATTGTGACACATATCTATAAGCTGCGAGAGGAAGGCTTCCTAGAAGACATTGTGAATGGTTTTAAGGAAGAGATTGCTAGATGGCAGCAGTTGGGTTCTGGTTGGGTGGTTGATAAAATCAAAACTGTTTACCTTGAATTCGGGTTGTACAAGCCTATACGAGGCGGCACATTTATCCCAACACCATCAAAACTCAGGTCGAAGCAGGCAATCATCAATGTGAAGAACATAGACAATCAGTGTCTACGTTGGGCACTGCGATCGGCATTGTTCCCTGCCGAGGCGCATTCAGACAGACCAGGAAGTTATCCCATTGATGATGGTCTAGACTGCACTGGAGTTGATTTTCCAACGCCATTGAGTCAGATTACTAAGGTTGAACGTCAAAACAACCTTGCAATCAACGTTTATGGCTGGAAAAACAACAAGGTGGCTGTAATCAGAGTCAGTGAGCAAGAGGATCCCAATCTGCGAAGGATTAATCTGATGTTGCTCACAGACATACACACTTCGCATTATTGTTACATCAAGAGCATGAGCAGACTTCTACACAGTGAGTTCAATGTTGGACGTCGCATGCATCACTGTGACAGGTGTCTCCAACCCTTCTCTTCAGAAAGGGTTCTCACCGATCATCTATTCTATTGCAGGGGAGTCAAAGGCAGGCCGGCACGAGTTGAAATGCCCAAAGAAGGCGAAAACTTCCTCCACTTCAAGAACTTTCAGAACCAGATGAAGAAGCCTTGGGTTATTCATGCTGACTTTGAAAGCATTGTCGAAAAAGTCCACGGCTGCATACCAGACCCCCAACAGAGCAGTACAACTACGACATCCATACATAAACCCTGCGGGTTCTGCATGTTAGCTGTTCGATCTGATGGGGAGACAAAGGGCCCTTACCTATACAGAGGAGAGGACGCTGTGCCAGTCTTTCTTAATAGCCTTCAGCAGCTGGAAGCAGTGATCAGAGAAGAACTACAAGACAAGGTACCACTCTCAATGACGAGAAAGGAATGGATTGAATTCAACCGCGCAACTGACTGCCACATCTGTAACAAGTCTCTCACCAAGAGGAACCACAGGGATGCCACTGAATTATATGATCCAAACACAGGAGAATACATGGGCTTTATTCATCGCTTCACCAACAAATGTTATCAAAAGGCATTCAAAACTTACATCAATGGCGAGGATGGTGAATTAGAAGAGTTCCCATTTGTTGGGCCAAGAAACAAATGGAAGCCCATCACAGAAAAATTATTCGAACAGGTCGACTGTCTTTTCTGCGGGGAGTCTCTAATCCAAGACTCTGTTCGAGACGCAGTCAAAGATCATTGCCACATTACAGGTAAGTATCGGGGTGCGGCTCACAGTTTTTGCAACATCAACTATTTCCGAACCAACCCGAAAACGGAAATAATCCCCGTAAACTTTCACAACTTGAAGGGTTATGATGCACACCACATTATGGGCGGAATTGCAAACATTCACTCCGATTTGACATGCATCCCCAACAACATGGAGAAATACATCTCTTTCTCCCTCGGCAAGCTGAGGTTCATTGACAGCTTGCAGTTCATGCAGTCAAGCCTCAGTGCCCTGGTTGAAGCAAACAAGCCAGAGTCCTTCACAATCACGGCAAGCTATATGGAGAACCAAGCCAAACGCAACCTTCTCCTGCAAAAAGGGATTTACCCATACGAATACATGGACTCATGGGCTCGATTCGAGGAGACCTCTCTCCCGCCTAAGGATGCCTTCTACAGCGAGCTTAAGAAGGAAGGCATCTCCGATAAGGAATACGCCCACGCGCAAAAAGTGTGGGAGGTATTTGGATGTAAGACGCTTGGAGATTACCACGATCTCTACCTCATGACAGATGTGCTTCTTCTGGCCGATGTTTTCGAGAACTTCAGAAAAACATGTCTGCAACATTACAAGCTTGACCCGGCACATTATTACACAAGCCCTGGCCTCTCATGGGACGCCCTTCTCAGGTATACGGACATCAACCTGGAGCTGCTCACAGATGTTGACATGCATCTCTTTGTTGAAAGAGGCTTGCGAGGTGGTATATCCATGGAGAGCAGGCGGTACTGCAAGGCTAATAACCCCTATCTTCACGATCACAACCCCAACGAAGAGTCAAGTTACATCATGTATCTAGACGCGAACAATCTCTATGGATGGGCCATGAGTCCAGCCTCTCCCAGTTGGTAAATTCGCATGGTGCCCTGTCTTTCCAACACAACACCAGATCAGGAAGTGGAGGTCAAACAGAAAGATCGGTTACATCCTCGAGGTTGATCTTGAGTACCCCGATGAGCTGCACGATGAGCACAACGCTTATCCTCTTGCCCCAGAAAGTCAGGCCGTTCCTAAGGCATGGATGTCTCCATATCAAAGGGCCTTGGCAGAGGGACAGTCAGAAGACAAGACACAGAAGCTGCTCCTTACCCTAAACAAGAAATCTCGGTATGTGTTGCATTACAGAAATCTCCAGCAGTACCTGGATCTGGGAATGAAGTTGACGAAAATTCACAAAATGCTCAAGTTCGAGCAGAGGGCTTGGATGGAGCCATACATCTCCCTGAACACCGAGCTCAGAAAGAAGGCCACTTCCGATTTTGAGAAGAACTTCTTCAAGCTCATGAACAACTCAGTCTTCGGTAAGACAATGGAGAACCTCAGAAATCGAATCGACATGAAGCTTGTCCGATCGCACGAGCAAGACAAGATTAGAAAGCTTATCGCAAGCCCACTGTTTTCCAGAGCAACAGTCTTTGGAGCTAACATGGCGGGGATACAGATGCACAGGGAGAAAATCCTCTTCAACCGCCCAGTCTACACAGGCATGTGCATCCTTGATCTTTCCAAAACACTGATGTATGATTTCTATTACAAACATCTCAAGCTGAAATATGGTCCACGCGTAGACCTACTTTACACAGACACAGACTCTCTGCTCCTCGAGATCAAGACGGATGATGTTTACAAAGACATGGAGAACCTTCGGGATGAACTCTACGACACGAGTGACTATCCCAAGGACCATCCACTCCACAGCCAGCTTAACAAGAAGGTCATTGGGAAGATGAAGGACGAGTGCGAGGGGGTGCCCATCTCAGAGGTTGTGTGTCTTCGCTCGAAGATGTACTCTATCTTACTAGAGGACAACAAAAACATCAAGAAAGCAAAGGGCACCACCAAGGTTGTCACAAAGAAAGAGATTACCCACCAGAATTACAAGGAAGCTCTTTTCGATCGGCGAGCCTTCAAGCATGGGATGGACAGGCTCCGAAGCAAAGGCCACCAAATCTTCGCTGAGCACATCACCAAGATAACACTCTCGCCCTTTGATTCAAAGCGCTGGATAAAAGACGATGGTGTCCATACGCTTGCATATGGTCACAAAGATACCGGAGGCAACTGAGTGCCCGGTGGCACAACCATCAACTCCTCACGCACAAATCCCCGTTTGGGTCCGTCGTACAGATAATAGACGGCCGGCGCATCTGGCTTGGTGACAATTCTTTGTATTTGGTAGACTTTCAAAGACCAGATCGGATCAGTTGCCCGTCGACTACCCCCCTCAAGCTCACCGGGGTAATACAGATATCTCAAATTGACTCCATGAGGGAGCTTCTTTTCATTCACCCCAACTGGTCTCAAATATGGTGTCGCTGGCTTTGCTGAGGTTGCTTTCTCTTTTATCGCTTGCGCGGGCTTCTTGCCAGTGAGTTGAGTCACTTCATTGTTCAAGGCCGAGATAACATCTGGCAATCTTTTAACCCAAGCGGTCGACCGGCCAGAGGGTAGATTCATTTCAACTGCGTACTGGTAACCAAACAATCGTTCAGCCAGGGTTCTGTTGAATCTTTCAACAATCCCTTGGTCTCTGTGGATATCAACACGCCCACGGCGAATGGTTGTTTTATGGGCCCCAGTCTCTTTAGTCACAGCTCCCATAAACTCTGTCCCCGGATCGACTTGCAACAGTTGTGGCCATTTCAAAGGCCCACGCCTGTAAATACGTGTCAACGCCTTAGAAACTTCATCAGACTCTTTCGAAGTCAATGGCTCTGCTGCTTTGTAACGGCTAGCCACATCAACAACTGTCAAAGCATATTTGTAAACCTTTCGCCCATGGGGCAGTTTGTCGTGTGGCAAAAAAAGTAGATCTGCTTGATGCACTGCATTAGGGGTTTGAACATCAAACTTGGGTCGAGGGATGTGGCGCGGTGCGGGGTGATATACTTGCCAAAGGGCTTGTTTGACGAGCCATTTCTTTGCGACATCATCAGATACCTTGGCTGCTGCAGCTAGCTTTTTGACAGCGGCAAGGCCTTTCCAGTAGCCTTTGGGGCTGTAATAGATCTTTGAGAGTTTGGAGTCCATATATTATACATTATTGTTCTTGTTCATCTGCTTTATCCAGCAGATCAAAGAGATAGTCTCTGACAGAGGTATCTTCTTGTAAAGCTTTGAAAGCGTTGAGAGCTTCTAACGGAGTCGCGTTTTCGTCCTTTACAATCTTTACATTTTTTTGAATCTTTTCTTCATAGGACTCCAGCTCTTTTTCGATATTTTCTTTGCCCATCTTGAGAGCAATGCGTAAGTCTAGCCGGGTTTGTCTTTCCTCATGTAGCAGTTGGTGAAAGGCTTTACGTAATTTGAGCATGCCGTAAAACCAAAGCCAAGTGAGACTCATAGCTCCGGTGATGTAGAGGACTCCTTTGTATACATTGCTTTCGTGACCCATGGTTGTATATGTAAGATTTTTTTACAGAAGGCGATAGGCCGCATACCCACCTGCAAGAAGGGTGCCTCCAATAAACGCAAGTTCACCAGTCTGCTGTTGCTTGCTGGGCTTATAGAAGTCCGAGAACTCAGGCTCTTTATAATCTTTGATTTGTTTATCAGGTTGCGATTTATGCATTTGGTTATACAAGACCAGGGCTTGGTCAGTGGTTTGAAAGTTTTGGCTAGCTTGGTGTTTAATTCGATCGTTGGCTGCAATCCAGTCGAGGAGCTTAGTGCGGTCCTTCTGGTATTTGGCGTAAGCCGCTTGGTATTGTTCCAGAGCTTTGTCATGCCGGATTTTCTCATCCATTGCTGCCTTTCCGTTATCACCAGATAGATATTTCGCGAGATAATTGCCGCCAGTGAAAGCTGCAGCATTCAAAACAGCACCAAGGGCCATTATTGCAATGCTGGCCATTGTGGTTGTGTGTATACATATGGTTTTACATATTGTCTGGGAGGATTTTCTGGTCCTCGAGATATTTCTTCAGCGCGATGCTGCCAGCCATGACGGCTGTGAACTTGACGTAGTTCATCAAGCTTGCACTGGGGTCGGCAGTGAAGTTTTCTTTGATGGCCTTTTTACCAATCCAACCAATACCAGCGACAAGGCCAGTTATTGTTGCGGCGTCGAGGATAGACTTTACAAGCTTATTGTCAGCCATGGTTTGTGTGCAGTATACATATGTGTTTTTTTTTATTCCATTTTTTTAAGTCCTTGTCTTACCGGAATTCTAGATGGGGGTTGTTCAGGTGGTGGGGTCGGTGTGTTTGCTGGTGTTGCTGGTGTATTTGTTTTGTGGCCAAGCTTTTGCATTATGGCTTCGCGTTGGTAATACACACCCATAAAAGAGACAATCAACCCTCCAACACCCAGAATATAAAAGATTGAGTTGCTGTTGGTGTCAGTTGTTGTGTTAGTTGTTGAGGGTTCACTTGTTGTGACACCACCAGATGGTGATGGTGTGGAAGCGGCCTTTTGTGCTTCGGCCATTTTCTTTGCTTCACGGGCCAGGCGGTTGCGCTCTGCTAGCCTTTTGCCAGAAGCAACACGGCCGGGGTTCTTTTCTGTTGCAGGCTTTGTTTTCGGGGCCTCAGAGGTAACGCGTGCAGGTGTTGGAGTTGGTGTTGGTGTTGGAGTTTGAGTTTCTTCAGGAATCGCCTCGAGTGGTGTGGTCATAGTGGGTATATATATGATTTTTGAAAATTTGGCCAGGTGTGCTGACAGGTTTCACCTAGGTTCCGCCCAGGTTCCGCTTTTGCATTATGGCTTCGCGTTGGTAATACACACCCATAAAAGAGACAATCAACCCTCCAACACCCAGAATATAAAAGATTGAGTTGCTGTTGGTGTCAGTTGTTGTGTTAGTTGTTGAGGGTTCACTTGTTGTGACACCACCAGATGGTGATGGTGTGGAAGCGGCCTTTTGTGCTTCGGCCATTTTCTTTGCTTCACGGGCCAGGAGGTTGCGCTCTGCTAGCCTTTTGCCAGAAGCAACACGGTCGGGGTTCTTTTCTGTTGCAGGCTTTGTTTTCGGGGCCTCAGAGGTAACGCGTGCAGGTGTTGGAGTTGGTGTTGGTGTTGGTGTTGGAGTTTGAGTTTCTTCAGGAATCGCCTCGAGTGGTGTGGTCATAGTGGGTATATATATGATTTTTGAAAATTTGGCCAGGTGTGCTGACAGGTTTCACCTAGGTTCCGCCCAGGTTCCGCACAGGTTCCGCACAGGTTCCGCCCAGGTTCCGCCCAGGTTCCTTCAAGGTCCCAGCCCAACTTCATCAAAGCCCTCGAGTGGATAACCTTCACTGTCTCTGCTTGGATGTGTGGGTTGTGGTTCCAATTCTATTAAGTCAGGCTTGTGATCAGGCTCTCGTTCAAACTTGACGTGTTTTGTTGTGATGAGAGCAGCATTGGCAAGTGCCAGCCATCGTCCGCATCTCAGGGCAAGACCTCCAGCAAGATTTGACAGCTCCTGGTAGATGATGTAATCATTTTTGAGTTCTTTCTGTAATTCCTTGACATCATCAAGGTCGACCACCATGCCAACTCCTTTGGACAAGAGCATTATGGCTGAATCAACTAGGGATTCTGTTGTCTTGTTGCCGACATAGGCCTCGTACCTTTTGATGTACTTGTCAACGTCCTTGTCTGAAAGGCGCTTCACATGATCGTGTGTAAGCTGCACGCCGATAGATTCTTTGGCCTTGCCGGTTGAAACAAGGATTGCCAGCTTCTCACGTTTGGCAGGAATGCCATCGTCACACACGAGACCTGTGGGAGGTGCGGTATCAGGGGCAGCCTCCAGCATCTGCATTACTTCGCTCAAGTCGACCTGGTCTTCAGCTGCTTGTGCCATCATCAGGGGTATATATGTGTGTTTTTTTAATTTTCGATAATTCTCTTGATGGCTGGTAAAAGAGTTTCAATCTCACGTATAAGCCCCGCCATGGTGTCTGGCATAGAATTCAACCGCAAGGGATATCTGTTGAGAAGCATAAGGCGCAGATTTTCCTCACTAGCGGCTTTGATAATTTTGTTTTGCGCATCAAGTGTATGTTTGTGTAATTCATCCAAAAGCTGTGAAAGCACAGTGAGCTTGTGTAGGCTGGTTGGTGCATCCATGTATATATTTGTGTGTGTGTATTTAAATCTTGTACTCAATTCCATACGGGTACCTAAGAGAGAAAACCAGGTGGGAGAACTTGCGGGATTTGAGCCTTGCGATAAACTCTTTGTACTCCTCATGGGAGAGCTCGCCGGCATAGTCTTCGAAGATGGCCTTAGTTGTCTTGCTGGAGGGTGTGTAAAAGAGCACGATCGCTGCAATGTTATCACGATATGGCTTAGCTATGCTGGTGATCTGCTGTGTCAAGACCCACACGGATATGCCGTCATGCCTTGCGCTGAACCCCAGATTGACCAGCTGGCTCGTGCGGCCTTTGACATCTTTTGAGGCTGCGCAGTCATCGAGAATGAATAAAGTGTTAGTGCCTGTGAAAAAGTAGCTCGCCTCCTTCAACCAGTCTTCGATTTTATGCTGTTGGCAGATAATCACAAAGATGTGCGGATCGCGGTCCACGAAGCCATTGTATGTCTTGTTCTTGACAAATGTGGGGCAGAATAAAACAATGTAATCAAAACAACCCCTAAAGGGGCCGCGCAGTTGGTTTAAAAGATACTGTGTCTTGCCAGAGTTGGTGGGGCCCACGATTAGTGCATTGAATGGCAACTTTCTTGGGTCCATAGCCAGCGCCTATATTAGTTGGTTTGCAAACAATTGGTTCATGTGTGGGTGGGGAGGGCGCCTTTGCCAGAAGTCTTTCTATTTCATTGTATGTTAAGGGTCTGGTAGATGGTAGGGGAGCCGGCTTATCATAGAAGTTGATGTTGCTTGTAGCCATGGTATATATATATGTGTATTTTAGTACTGTACAGATTCCAGCTGCCTGCTAATGATGTTCAACTGTGAGTCTGAGATGGTGAAGATGTGGCAGTTTGCATTTCCCGAGCCTGTGCCGTTTCGTTCAATCTCGAGTTGCACACCATCCTGTGTGTTGACGAGTCGTTGGCCGTTGCCGTGCAGAGCTGGGTCAGCCATGGACCGCAGGTCAATCCAGAGACCAAACTTGTTGTCTGTGAGATATTTGGTCAGGTTCATGTTGGGCCTGCCGCGCGTGTGAAAGTGTCGGGAGATTTCACTCCACATGTCAGTGCCGGCGATACCCTCGTTGTAGACCCTGTTTGGAACCCCATTTACGGTTACCTTAACTTTGGTGATGTCTGGATTGAAATAGTTCTCAGAGTCCCTTGCACCCGCAGCATAGGGGCTGATGAACAGCAAGAGGATGCCCTTGAGAGACCTGCGCTGTGGGTTTACCCGAAGATTCATCCGAGTGTCCCCGCTTTTTGAGAAGGGATGCACCCGATCTCGCATTACGAAGTCATAGGCGAACTCCTTGCCGCTAGTATAAGTGTTTGTTGCTTCATCAGCCAGCTCCTTACTTCTGATTGTCTCGTACTCCAGCTGGATGTTTTCCAACTTGTACACGAGCTTGCTTGTGTCTGAGCCTCGGACAACTTGGTTTGCGGGGGCTAGGGTTAGTTCGAAGACCAGATCATTGAATAGGGCCTGGGGGTACATGATTCCGTGATCAGTTAAGATTTGGTGATCCAGTTTGATGCGATACTTATTCTTGTATATTGTCTCCAGCTTCTTCTCTGCATCCACGCCGGAAGACTTCTTGTCGCCGGCATTAGAGCGGATCTTGCACAAATCCTCACTCTGGATGCCCTCCATAAGCATGTTGTCCCGCTCATCGGTTGATTTGAATAGGTCTTCGAAGATCTTGTAGATGTCGTACCCAACTGTGTCCTCGACGGTGGTGGCGCCAAACTTTACAACGAGCCTGTCCACCAGGGCCCTTGAAACATTTTGCACGAGAAAGTTGTTAGCGTGGCCCCCGGCTAGGTTGATGTTAAACACAAGTGCAAGCGAGCCGGACACAAGGACATCATGCTCGCCCAGCTTGGGCACCGAGACGTACAGTGTCTCGCCGGGATTGGCCTCAGATGGGTTGAATGTGATGCGCTTAACGGTTCGCTCTGCCTTCATGGCACCCACTGTCTTTTCGCTGTGAGATGGAAGTAGATTCGGTTGCACAGCCATGGTATATATTTGTGTTTTTAAACTTATATATATATACTCTGACCATGGCAGAAGGTGGATATGATATACCTGGCGAGAACGAAAACACCGGGCTTGACTGGGATATAGACCACGATGGTGACGACGACGAAGAAGAAGAAGTTGATACAACAGCCCCCTTTCAACCGGGAGCTGCATCCACCCCATACCCTGGCGGTGAAGAGCAGATTGAAATGCATACACTGCCTCGCGAACAGAGCGGTTTTGATTCTGAAGGCATCCCTCTGCTTGAAGGCGACTTCTTAGATGCAACGGAAAAAGCATCTAGAATCGATCAAGCTATGGACTGGCTTAAAAGCCGCTTTCCGAAAATAAATCTCAGACGAATAGACCCTATTGGTTTCGGTAAAAAAACAGAAAATATAGGCAGAATTGTTACCTTTGGGCCAAGGGGTGGCGAGAAGCCCATTTTCAAACAAGATGGGTCTGGCCTTCTTAAATCATTTACAGACAAGTTCGAAAGGGCTCTTGGCCCAAGCGCTGAAGAGATACTCGTTGAAGACAGAACATCAATAAGGGAAGAAGAACAAAGTCTGAAGGAGGCAGAAAAACAACTGAAGGAGACTGAAAAGGTTTTTGCAGAAAAACAACAAGCTTCAGAAAGAGTACAAAACCTCAGGGGAAGACTCGAAGAAACACAAGCTAGGCGTGAAGCTTTGGAACAGGATGGTGGTTCAAGACTTGAGAATGAAACCGAGATAAATAGACTGAAACAACTAGAAAAAAATCTTCAACGAGATCTTGAAAACGAGAAAAAAGAATTAGGGGCCCTGCAAAAAATACAAAAACAACGAGACCAAGAGCAGGCAAAGGCGGACAAAATCAGAACACGCCTTTCTGCGAAAACAAGAGAAAGAAATGCTGTCGAAGCAAGACTGAACTCCACCAAGCCGCTGGATGAGTTAAACGAACAAGAGGCCGAGCTTGTACGACAAAACGAGGAAGACCGACGCGTGATAGAGGATGAGAACACTTCTCCCTCTGACAGAGAAGCCGCGGAAGCCCGAGTTGCTGAGCGAGAAGAAGAACTGGCAAGACTAAGAACACAGGTTCAAGAAAGAGAAGAAGCCTTGCCTTTGAGAGAAAGGGTCAAAAATATCTTCAAGAAATATGGCTGGACCCTTCAAGCAGTTGTTCTGGCTGCAGGTCTAGTCATAGGCGCTGTGACGATTGCTGCAATGAATGGCTTAAAGGCCGGCACCAAGGCTATTGGCAATGGGCTCAAAGCCCTAGGAAATAAGGTTGCCTCCATCTTGCCAGGCTTGATCGGTTCGATCGTGAACTTTATCTTCAAAACAGCCGGCCAGGTTATATCCTTCCTTGGCGAGCACGCCTGGCTGCTGATCCTTGCCGTTGTGGGCTTCATGATTGAAAGGATCACCAAGCGCAGGAGATAATTATCTCATCCAGACAAACAAGCCTGCCAAAGCAAGCGCACCCACGCCAATGAGCGCCTTGTTTACATGATGCGGCTCGATCTTAGTCTCTTGCGTTGTGACTGGTTTTGGTGTTGGTGTGGAGGCTAGTTGTGGTGTGGGTACGGGGGCTGGTTTTGGGTCTTTTGGCGCTATACCTTGTGCCTGTGTGGCCTGTTTATGTATCGGGTTCGATGGGTGACTGTTTGGTGGGTTTATTTTTGTTGGTCCCCCATCCATGTGGCGAAGGGAGGCTTTTTTTGTGGCAAGATTGACATCATTGTTAACACCCAGCTTCATCCCTTGCGTTGCCTCCTTGAGATTGTTGTTGTACCCCACCACGCTCTCTGTGTTGATAATCATGCATGATGGCATGAGCCAACTTCCGGGCGCTGTCGCAAAGTCTAAGTGCACTTTCGTTGCTTGGATGGCAAGTTGATATCGCTGTACGCTTGTTGCGATGTCGTTCAGTATTATAGCCTCCTCTAGATGGGTGAGGAATACTCTCTGCGTTTCGAACGCCCGGCCTCCTCTTCCAATGATGCTGCTGCGAGTGTTTGCTTGTGCACCCAGGATGCAGTACACAAAGGCCTCGATTGACTGATTCATACGCGCGAGCCCTGGCTGTGTTAGCCCTTGTGCATAATTCGGCACAAAGTGCTCGAACTGACTAACAGCGCCCTGGTCGTTACGAACGAAGTATATGCCGTTTGCTCGATAGTTTGGGTCTTTTCTGTCTGTGACGCGCTCGTCATCAAACAGAGCTAGATCGGAATCAGGATAGTCGTAATCAGTAGAGTAGGGGCCCTCACCAGGAACCCAAATGTACACATTGCCAAGCCCGTGATTTTTGCCGTATGTGAAACGGAAGTCAGCATTGGGGTCGACACCGAACTCTTGGCAAATCCTCTTGTATGCGTCGATGTTGAACTTGTTGTCTTTCTGGTTGAATGTGGGGTCATCTGGCAAAGCACTCACGCTCTGTTCCCCACCCATTTTGTAAAGAATTCGCCTTGTTGTGAAATAGACGTGAAACCTGTAAAATGACCGGAGCTGCGGGGTTAGGGAGAGAGTCGAGTTCTTATCAAACAGAAGGTCGCGCGAGATCCCGCAGCCGGTTGTTGCACACCACAGAGCAAAGTTTAGTTGCTGTGGCCAGAAACTCATATGCGGGCCGCCGAGCCACTCTCTCCCATATTTCGCGGTTGTGAACGAAATTTGTGTGTCTCTGAAAATGTTTCTGTATTTCGTTGTGAAATAATCAGTTGGCGTGACATAGATCTTTTGCGCTTCATCGTTCAAGACAGAGCCAATCATCATGTCTTTATCGATTGAGGTGGCGAATTCAACAGCCGGGATTGGTTTTTGTGTGTTTCGGTTTAACGTTAACTGATAAGGGAAACCGCCAATATACTCTAAGCCAAGGGCGTCTTTCAGGGCTTGTGTCCAATTCTTGTGCGGTATGTCTGAGGGCATAGCCCAGGAGCCATGCCCCTCTGAGAAAAGAACTACTGCTGTGGCTTTGTGCTTTTCGTCGAAAGAAACTTCTGTTGTAAATCTTGACATATCAGCGTGCGGGAAATGCCTTTTGAAGCCTGAAATAGCCTTAGCCTTGGCGGCTGTAGAGAGTTTTTCAGCCTCCGGAGAACTAAGCCAAGCAAGTTGCGGATTTACTGTGGGTGGTGTTGGCTGTTTTTTGCTAATATACCTGCTCTGTTGGGGATAGAGGGGATTTTGGGGACGAGGAAAAAACGGGGGTGGGGGTCCGTAATCGTGACCGCCAATGTCTAGACCGAGATTTGAACCAGGATTAAAACCACCAGGGCGTCTGCCAAACATGATTGAATATATATATTTTAAATTTAAATATATATATTTATATACACAATGGTTGTGTTAACAATCGTCGCACCTTCGAACCCTCACACCATCTACTTCGACCACCCGCTTCAGAAACCGAGTTACATAAGACTTGTTTCTTGTTCATTTTACAACTCGTGGCATAATTTGAAAGAAAATGCAACTATTTCAACAACAATAGATAGCTCCAATGGATCAACTCCAAACGTGACATTACTTCAAGGGCATTACACCATTGATAGTCTAGCGAAACAATTTAACGACTTATCCACCCAACATAGAATAAAATTACAATTATCAACTACTATAAATACACCAGTCGGCGCGATGGTCATTCACAATGGAAGTAATGTAAAGTTTAGTGACAATCTGGCAAATTTACTTGGCATAAGAGCTGTATTGTTTCTAGTAACATACGTCAAAGGATTAACATCACCAAGCACTTACTTTATCCACTGCGATCTGGTTGATAAAGAACAGAACCTGTTCAACGGTAAGCCTTCGACTGTCTTGGCTAAATTTGATCTTCGAGGTGTGCCATATGAGAAAGTTTTCTATGAATCAACACAGCAGAACATGCGTGACGTCTCGTCTGGTGATTATGTAAACAGCATAACACTGTCTGTAAGGGATGAACACAATGCCCTTTTTGACTTCAATAACATGCCCCTTGAATTTGAACTTGAGATCAATTAAAAAATATATTATATATATACCCCCTGATGATGAGCTCGACTAACGTGTTGCCATCAGCTCCTGAATACAGCGAAACTACATCGCTTTACCCAGACTTATCCAACGGTGAAGACTTCAGACTCAAGAAAATTTCTGATTTGCAAAAGGAGCTTGAGTCGGAGGCGAATCATTACAGACAAGTTGCTAAGAAATACAAGAGAACACACACCATTGTTCACGGAACCGCAGTAAGTTTTGGTTTCATTTCTACAGCTTTGTCTTCAGCCACAATCGTCACAGCCCTGACAGGAGCCGGGCTCATAGCCAGCCCTGTCATTGCCGGCGTGGCAGCTTTGACAGGTTTTTCAGCGGCCGGCATCACTTTGTTTAGCAGGCGGCTTGATAGAAAAATTACTAAACACGAAAAAATATACACACTCGCCCTTGCTAAACGAAACTCTGTCTTTGAGCTGGTTTCAAAAGCTCTAACTGACAAGCGTATCAGCGATTCAGAATTCAAAATAATCCTCCGTGAAGTTGAGAGCTATTATGAACTTAAGAACGAAATACGCTCTGGTGAAGCAAAACCCTCACAAAACAAACAAACTCAAACTCAAACGCCAGATCTTGACAAGATCAGAAAAGAAATACGCAAGGAAGAACAAGAAAAGATTCAAAAAAAACTCAATCGTCTTACCGCTGTGTCCAAGTCAGATTTGAAAGACTAAATTCGGGTTTCTCGCTTTATCTAACAAAAGAACGCAATTGCGTGACAAAGCGTGACACATGACGTGACATTGTGCGTGACTGTCACGCGTGACATTGCGTGACACATAACAAAAAGGGACAAAACCCTCGTCGGGGGGTGCTCTGGTGGCTGTTTCGTTTTGCCTAGCCTAGGCTAGGACTTAACTCCCTGACAAAGGAGTTGTCGTTTCCCATTTAGCCTCTGGGAGCGAGGTTGAGTTCTCCTAGGAGATCTCTGTTCAAGCACCCCCCTGTATCAGTTGGGCCGGGGCTGGTTCACCAGGGGGTCACTAACTGACGCAGCAACCCCACTACCCCTGGTCTGACATCGCATTAGCCGTAAGCAGGATTCAGTGGGGGCCAGCCACACCTCCCTGAGCTATACCGAATTACAGACTTACTATAATATATGGTGCGAACAGGTCTTTTATATTCGACCGTGTTGCCGTGCTTTCACATGTGGTAACTCATAAAGAACTACGCATGCGCAAATATAACCGAAAAGTTGTATTTTTCTAAATATAGGCTTTACATAATAAATACCGGAAGTCACGATCGCCAAATTGAAAAAATAATTGTATTGTATTGTATAAGCATGACTGACTTCACCGCACGGCTCAGTGAACTTGACAAACAACACAATTTTGCCATCCTTCGCTCGCTATATGGTGGTGATTATAGGAAAGAAATACACCGCTTGGGTCTGCCAGAAAAACTTTGCCATATCTACGAAGATATGGGGTTGGCAGAGATGGGGAAACAATATCTACAAGAACATTATAACGCCTTGCAGCGTGAACGTTGGGCCCGAAGATTGTACAAGAGGGCTTGTTATGATTGTGGTGGCTCATTTTTGCAATCAAGCGATTCTTGTGAACTTTATTGCAAAAAATGCGGTCGTGTGGAAGTGCTAGAGGATTATGCTCCGGCATATACGGATCAAAACATTTTGTACAAACCAAGACAAAGGCAGTCGGCACGGTGTTATGCGTTTGGGTACGCTTTAACACGAATTAACAAAAGGATTGGATTGTCTATCGACCAAATAAATGAGGTGAAACGTATTTTCAAACATATACAAGCTCGGCTTCCGAGAATTTCTTATACGTTTGTGATCTACAAAATCCTGGACATTACAATGCCGCTTGAAGACCCACAACGAGCGATTGTAAATTGCCTTAGACAACAGATGTCAAAGAATATGATAATTAAAAACACCCGTTTATGGAGCAACGCTTTCAAAGATCTTGAGTAAGCGCCTCCGCTTTCTCCATAAGAAAGGCTTCTAACATAGCACTGTCATCGCCGATGTTGTCTTCAAAAGTTTCACCAGGTATGAGTTTGTTATGTTGTTTTTCTTTTGTTAAATTTTCATGTATTTTTCTGCGAAGCCTTGCCAAGTTCTCGTGAAATCGTTCGACCTTCGGTTGAATACTGTTCAAAAATCCCTCATGCTTGACAATTTCAAGCTCTGTGACTTTCAACAATTTCCATGCAAAGAAAGCAACCGGCTTCGGTCCCTCATCTGGAGCAAGGAAAGCCTTTTTCATTCTTAAGTAACGTAAAAACTCTTCATCTACGTATTCTTCGCTGAACGACATTCTAACCGCGCCGTAAAAACACCAGAGGTCTTTCTCGGTTATTGAAGTCATTATTTTCTCAAATGTCTGAGTTTGTTCAAGAGCGCCAATGTCAATAAGCTTACTTTGATTGCATGTAAGCTTTTGTTTTGAAAACAGATAACATATGCCCCAGGCAAGCGCTGGGTGATCTTTTGTCTGGTAAATATTTCCGCCGTTTAAAAAATTATTATGATTCGAACTTGGCTCTATCTGGTTTATAGAACACATTCTGAAGTAAGAATCGACAAAAAGGCCTTTGTTGACCATTTCCCCACTAAACACAAGGCCAGTTTGTATCTGGGGTTTATAATAACTGGGCACTCGAGTCATAGCTATTTTCCGCTTGAAAGGACATTTGAACTCCAAAAGAATTAAATTATTATCTTTGTCAAGATAATAGCCGTCAGGGCTGCATATAATCTTTCGAAACAATGGATGATCTGTTGCCAGATTGAGGGATACAGAATGGGCAAATACTCTAGCAGAGTGCTTCTGCTCAAAATATTTACGGGCAAGCGGTTCAAACAGATTGCCCCAGGTACAGGCCGTATTGCTATGCATGTCTGATGGCTGTATTTTTTTAAAAAGCAAGCTCTTTGGTGTTTCAAAGGGTGAAACTCCGATCAAGGCTGCAATTTCGGATGCCCCAAGAGTATTTTGTCGATAACTCACCCAGTCGGCGCTCTTTTGTTTTAGACCAGTGTTCCTCGATTTGAGAAAGTTCAAGAACACTTGTGTTGTCGTCATCATTGATATACTAAGGGAAAGTGTTTTTTCAATTGGTGATAACGGCGACAAGTTGTTGTGGAGTCAGTCTTTGTGCGGCTTCAAGAATATATTTCGGTACAATGGGTAGAGGAGATGTTTGCCCTCGAGTTTCTTCAACGCATTTACAGAGTTCACCTTTTTTTCCTTGTCTGCATCTATGGCAAAGAAGACTTCCATGTCTTGAGTGATTAAAGACAATTCGTTTACTTGATTGTGTCTGAATGCACTTTCTTCCTCTCCCCATCGTCGTTTAGGTACCCAGTAGAGGGGTTTCTTCAATTGGTGGTCTCGTGCCGGGACCAGCATTCACAAGCACTGGGAGTAGTTGGGACGTTGGTGCATCCGGGACCGCCCCCAAACGCCCGAAAAAACGCTTATTTTGAGAACTCCCGAACACCTAAGTTTCCGTGCCCCAGGGCGAATGCAATGAGTCCTGGGGCACGGAAACATAGGTGTTCGGGAGTTCTCAAAATAAGCGTTTTTTCGGGCGTTTGGGGGCGGTCCCGAATCACCAACGTCCCAACTACTTTGTTTCAATAGAAACCTAAAACTCCACTAATGGTCCAGTTTTGTTTGCAAATACTCTACTAGTGCACAGAAACTAGTATTAGTTATCTTTGGCTGCGGATATGCCAGGATGGAAATGGATTGCAACTTGAAAAAGTTTGCCAATTCAGTTTTCAAGGTCCTCTCAAGTGTCGTGGAAAAATCACATAAAAATGTATTATGGTTTGTTCAGTCTTTCTTGAAAAATTCACTTGATATTTTTCGTTGGTGTTACAAGAGCAATTTTATGTTTGAGCAAAGGTAACTTGTCAACTGTTTAGTGTATTTTTACCACAAGACAGCAAAAACTGCGTCACAATGCCCCTTTAATCTTCGAAATGCCTCTGTCATACCACCAAACCTGCAGAATCAGTCATCTTACATGCCATTCTGTCAGTGACGGTGAGAAAGAAACGTAGCACTGAAACTGTCACCACCTACGCATTCTATGACAATGGCAGTGGGGGCAGCTTCTTAATGGAGAATCTTAGAAAACAGATTGGTGTTGACGGTGAAAGAACGAAATTACAGCTTGGCACTGTGCATGGCCAAAGTCTCGTAGCTACCACTGTTGTGAATGATTTGGTTGTGACAGACATGGAGGATAAAAACCCAATCGAGATATCTAGATCCTACACAAGAAAGGAGATACCGGTGGGTGAACAGCAAATTCCTACCCCTGAAGTAGTGAATCAGTGGGAACACCTCCACAGCATCGCTGAAAGGATGTCCAAGTAACTGTCCATCAGCAATAGAACCTTTAGAGGTAGTACCAAGTGGTGATAAGGGACCTTACGCAATGCTATTGCATCATAGCTGGACTTTGACTGGACCCCTGCAAGTGAACACTTCAAGTCCCAATAATGTCACTTGCCACAGAATCACACTTCGAGAGGTGGAGTCGCTTTTAGAGGTAGTATCACCCCAAGCCATTCAGCAAATGTTTGAGTTAGATTTTAACGACCGCAAGTACAGCCCTGATGAATACAGTTACTCTTAGGAGGACAGAAAGTTCATCAGTAAGGTAAAAGAAAACGTTCAACGCCGTGATGGTCATTATGTGGTACCACTGCTGTTCAGATATCCCCAAGTGACCATGTCAAACAACCAGGATCAGGCGCTGAAACGAGCAATTTGGCAACGAAAGAAAATGTTGCGTGACAAGAAGTACCAGAAAGATTGTCAACTTCGTAACTGAAATGATAGCAAAGGATGACTACAAGCAGTGCCTTCATCCTTGATCAGCCAATTAATGCCACAGACCAGTTGCTTGATTACTTTTCTGATTGGCACCAGTTGATAAGGGCTGTAGCTGTATACCTGCAAATTAAGGAGATATTGAGGATGCGACGCAACAACCATTTGAAGATAAAGGAAGAAGTCTCAAGCAACGGCATGAACCCAGCAAGATCTATGGCAATCAGGTTGGTACAGCTTAATGGTGCTGAAGGACCATGCTTGCCTCTTACCGTGCAAGACTTAGTGGATGCTGAGCATGCTCTACTGAAATTCGTCCAGTCTTCAGCCTTTTGTGAAGAAATCCATGTGCTTAAGGAATTGGAAAACGAGAAGGATCCAGTCGGGAAAAGGCAGCAAGGGAAGAAGAAATCAGGTATAAAGAACGACAGCCGTATCCGTCACCTTGACCCCTTTCTGGACAACCGTATCTTCAGAGGTGGAGGTCGGCTCAGACGTGCAGATCTACCGCATGAAACAAAGCATCCGGCCATCTTGCCATGAAAAAGTCATGTTACGACTCTACTCATCCGCCACGCCCATAAACGGTTGGGTCACGCCGGATGTGATCACATTATTGCAAGCCTGCGCAAGCAGTATTGGATCGTCAAAGTCAATGCCTCAGCGTGCCATGTTATATTAAAGTGCATCTTCTGTCGTCATAACCACGGCAAACCAACTGAACAGAAGATGGCAGGCCTACCCAGAGATCGCATTTCTCCAGCGCCCCCATTTACGTTCACAGGTGTCGACTATTTCGGCCCCTTTATTATCAAGGACGGATGCAAGAAAGTGAAGAGGTATGGGGCTCTTTTCACATGTCTAGTCAGCCGTGCGGTACGTATTGAAGTCACAAGTACACTTGAGTCAAGTTCGTTTATTCAAGGTCTTCGACGATTCCTAGCCTGACGTGGTCCTGTAAGGGTAATAAGAAGATCATGAAGAGATTTGAGTCAAACTACGAAAGGAAGGTATCGACTGGCTCTTCAACCCGTCTGCTGCCAGCCATATGGGTGGTGTTTGGGAGAGACAGATAAAGACCACAAGAAAGGTGCTTGCTGGCCTAATGGAAGAGCATGGTCATTGCTTGGATGAAGTATCGTTCAGGACCCTCATGTGCGAAGTTGAAGCCATTATTAATTCAAGACCCCTGACGTCAGTGTCCGGTGGGCCAGGTGACCTTGAACGGCTAACTCCTAACAATATTCTGATGACCAAGTCAACGGTAATATTGCTACCCCCTGGGAAGTTTCAGAAGAATGATATTGTATATGCGTTTCTGTTGGCGAACAGAACAGTACTTGGCGAACTTATTTTGGTCTAGGTGGAGGAAGGAGTACCTGGTGACGATGCAAGAAAGAAGCAAATGGCAGCATCGCCAGCGGAACCTTCTTGAAGGTGATATTGTGATACTTCAGGAAGACAATGCCACGCGCAACACCTGGCCATTGGCGCTCATTGAGCAAACAGAGTCGAATAGTCGAGGCTTCGTGAGGTCTGTTGTCGTCAAAACACGAGGGACCAGTCTAAGAAGACCAGTTAACAAGATTGTTTTGATCCTGCCCAAAGAGGAACAGGAAGGAGATCAAGTAAAGTAAACCCCCTTCGGTTGTTTAGGGGCCGGGAATGTTACCGCAGAATTATGCGTGACTTTATTTTGCGTGACCTAGTATTCCAAGTTATTGCGGTGGTCTGGACCGAGTGCTAGGTCCCGGATGACCACGCTAGCTTTTCTTTACACAGTGAACACGGTCGTTGTAGTTTTCCGCAGTTGAACTCATTGAACAGTGAAGTTTCACGATTTATTTACAGGTTTACGGACTTTATTACGGCTTTAAGGTGGCCCGATAGTCCAAAAATATGATGTCTAGCTTGAATTGCACACATTTTAGGCATCCTTCTTATGAACAGTTACGACACAGAGATATATATATTTTTAGCTACTACTGTGATTTGCAGTCTGTCCATTTGAATTGCAACATTCGATTTTTTGATCAAAGGGCTCTTAAAGCCATCTCGTTAATGCGTTAGATTACAGCTAGAGTTTTTTTTAAGGTGCAAGAAACGAGAAGATTTAGAAAACGCGTGTTATATTTTTGAAAAAAAAAGAGCTGTCAATTCATTGTGGAATTGAGACTAGAGGATAGGATTTTTCTGCATTTTTGAATAAATTAGCTGAAAAATATGCTCTTGTCATTATGTAGTAGAAAGGGATTTGGTAAGTGTATTTAAGGAGTTGTCGTATGTTAATTCGTTCTCTTGGTGCTCTTCGCTGGAGGCGGTTGACTTTTATTTATTTATTTATTTATTTATTTATATTTATTGATTTTATTTACTTTATTTCAATTCAGGATTTGTTTTGTGTCCACCCAGAGAGAGGGCAATTGTGCACAATCACTAAGAGACTGTCCATGCGCAGAGAGTGTGGGACTATAAACAGTAAGGGACCATCTGTGCCCATTAAAAAAAAAAGAAAATTCAAGCACATTTTTGTGTTCAGTTTGTCAGGGACCATCTGTGCCCAGTCAGTAAGGGACCATCTGTGCCCTGTGTCCAGTCTGTTAGGGACCATCAGTGCCTTAAAAAAAAAAAAGAAAAGAAAATTCAAGGACATATTTGTGTCCAGACACTAAGGGACGATCTGTGCTGAGAGGGCGTGGGACCATCTGTGGCTAAAGAGTGTGGGACCATCTGTGCCCAGACAGTAAGGGACCATCTTTGCCCTGTGTCCAGTTAGACAGGGACCATCTGTGGCCAGTCAGTAAGAGGCCATTTTAGTTCGAATCTTAGGCACGAAATGTGCACGAGGAGTTTTTGAATGCAATATTTTATGTTCTTGTTAGTGCTTTTCTGTTTGCAGATGTATGTCGCTCTGAGATGTGGAGGGCCTTTTTCGCCTCAGTTCCTCTACATTTTTCAGCCGTTGCCGGCCAGCTTGGTTCAAGGAACCGTCCTTGCTTCTAGAGCGGATGGTACTGTGTGTTCTTACCTAGGAGGTTTCAAAAGATGGAAACAGTGGGCTTCGTCTAATCACATCTGTTACCTGCCTGTCAACCCTTTTCAATTTGCAGTTTAGCTGCAGTGCCTGCTTAATGAAGTCAGTTCCTCTTCTTCGGTGCTTAATGTCCTCTACAGGGTTTTGGCGGATTTTTCCGTTTCACTGAGTTATGCGTTCTAAGAGCTTGTGATACTAAGTTTTTCCCCTTATGTTTCGTGATGGAGCGTGGATTGCGATTGTAACGACAGACCTTCCGATTTGTCCTGTGAAGGCCTTGGAACAATACATCGCAGCTGTGCATATTGATCTCTCTGAAGATTTACTGCTGTTCAGAGCCCTTGCCAACCCAAGGTCTTAAGGGAAAGTTCGATGCCAGGGGATTAACTACACAAGAACGAGGAAGTTTATCAAGGACGCTTTTAGAGAGTTTATAGACGTTTTCATTATCAGTGTTCAAAGACTTAGAGGCGGAGGGGCCACTGCTGCAGCGAACGCTGGCATTCAAGATAGATTTTTTAAGCGTCGCGGTCGATGGGCGAGTTAAAATGCCAAAGATGGCTATGCCAAAGACAATATCTATCACGGCTGTCAGTTTCTCAGTCATTTAGGATTTAAAATTACTGTAAAGTTTTGTTTCGATTGAGCCCGACAGGTTGGAGAGAATTGTTTATGAGGCCGGGATTTTTCCTGTCTTTTCGTAGCGAGCGCTATGGGGTTTTTCATTCTATGGATGCTCGTTCGTTCTCTCCAAAGTTCTGTTTGTTGTCCCTTCCCGTGTAACGATTCAGTCTGTTTTTACCTTAATAAACCGTGCGGCCTCCAGTGAGCACGCGATGGCAAAAGGTGTTTATTGTTTTCACAGGGAGCCCATACAATCTGTTTGTGTAACATAATGACCGTTTGTAATTTTATAGGAAATGTATGGGATTTACCTAAATTTCATATTATAGCGACGTATCGCCAAATGTATGTACTGATCAACGCTAAACAAACGTTAAATTACCTTATTTGTTGTGTGTTGTTGTCCTTTCACCGTAAAAGTGATTTTTGAGCGATTTTTAAGGATTCTGAGTTCGTCGTTGACTGTATGTCTAAGAGAAGTACAGACGTACAGTCAACGGCGAACTCAGAATCCTTCGAAATCGCTCAAAATATCACTTTTACGGCAAAAGGACGACAACACACAACAAATAAGGTAATTTAACGTATATTTAGCGTTGATCAGTACATACATTTGGCGATACGTCGCTATAATATGAAATTTATGTAAATCCCATACATTTTCTATAAAATTACAAACGGACATTATGTTACACAAACAGATTGTATGGGCACCCCGTGTTTTTTGTCTCCTTGCGTTTCTTTCGGGTGTTATGAAATTTGGGAAATTTAGACAAGAGCTGTATTTAGTCATTTGAGAACTGTTTATTTTAGTAGTCCGATGCTTGTACGATTACGTCACACCCATATTTTCGTGCTAAGAATATGCAAATTTAATAGGCTTCGCAGTCGATTAACTTTTCGGCTTGTAGAGACTCCGTCGTGTGGTTTTGCGGTTAGCATTTGTTGTCATGTCATGTATATGTTTGTTTTCGTGAAGTTGAGTTTGGTTAATTGCGAAGATTCGAGAGTCGAGAGTGCCTTGATTTCAATAGAGACACCAAAAGGTACGAGAAGCCGTTATTTTTATATAAAAGTATATTTTCACTGAAATATACAACATCTATTTCATTTGAGTTGTGGATCAGATATGTCATCTGAGCGTTAACGATAAAATTTGACAGCTTACATTGTTTTAAAAATGCATGTGGCGCTGCGATATGATGGTAGAGAATATTCTACATAGAAAGACGTCAATTTTATTGGGGACTGGGCAGGATGTCGTCGGAGTAAGACGTGCCCAAAAAGCTCCGCGTGCCATTGTAAATGTCATAGTTATTTTTCTGTCGTGTTTTATGGCTGAGAGCCAAAAAAGGAAAAATCGGAGTAGCAACTCGAGTAAAGACAGCGAAAGCTCGTCGCCAGCAGATAAAAAGAAGAAAAACCATTCCAGCGTAGACGAAGACGAGGTTTTCATGGAGACAAATATGGCCGCCGATGTCAGCGAGAGCATTCAGCAGATTCTACACAAGGTTCAGAAGCTCGACAACGTAGAAGCTCTCCTAAATAAAGCCCTAGCTAAACTCGATATGCTGGAGACCCGTGTTAATCAATTAGATATCAAGTTCGAAACCTAGCTTGGATTCGAAATTACGCGTCCAGGAGAAAACAATTGGCGACCTTACAGCGAGCACAGACTTTTTATCGAAGAAATTCGAAGAAAGAAAACAGGACCATGAAGAAACGGAAAACACTATTAAAAGACAGGAATCAGAGATTAATCGTCTCAGGAAAGATTTATTGTATTTGGAGTCTTATTCTAGAAGAGAAAACTTAATTATATCAGGACTACCTAAAGAACAAGACGAAACCGCGGTACAAACCCTTGCCATTCTGCAAAATTTCATGGACAACGAACTGGACGTAGAAGATGCAAACCAAATTCAATTTCAACGTGTTCATCGTCTAGGAAAACCAAGTTCAAGAAGGCCCAGAGCTATTATTGCCAGATTTTTAAAGTATCCCAATAAAGAAAGAATTCTATCACGAGGAAGAAATCTCCGGGATAAAGATATATTTATGTTCTCAGACTACCCGGAAACAATTCAACAATCAAGACGACGACAATTAAAAAAGCTCAAGGAAGCCAAGGAAAATGGCAAAACCGCCTTCTTCAGCAAAAGTAAACCGGACCTCCTATATATCGATGGTCACCTAATTCCAGAATAAGAACATTCAACTAATTTCTAGTTAAGTTTGTTTTCTGATTGACTGCTCTCGTTATAAATAGATATTGCTGTATTCATCTATGCATTGCTTATTGATATGGTAGCAGGAGCTTTATAGGATAACGTAACTTGAGGTAAGTGCTTTCTGTTTTTTTTTTTTTCCTTTTTCAGAATTTAAGTGTAAGTTTATTATTTTCTAATTCTATTACAAATTCAATGTTTTTGCTTTTCGGTTCATTAAGTCTTCTTTTTGGTAAGTTGTTACGGATTCAACTCAGATTTGCATATGTTGCCAAATTTTTTTCGCAAGGTGCAAACAAGGTGCAAACGTTTGTTTTGTTTGAATTTTCGTTGATTGCGCTCTATTATTTAGAAGGTGTTTTTTTTCTAATCGTTAAAACAAATGGAAACAAAGACAGACTTTAATGTTATATCTTTAAATGTTCGGGGTTTGCGTTCCTTAAACAAACGTCGAGGAATATTTTTATGGCTCACAAAACAAAAAGCGGATATTGTTTTTCTTCAAGAAACATATAGCACTTTTCAAGATGAAAATGTTTGGAAAACGCAATGGAAAGGCAGGATGTTATTTTCGCATGGCTCCAATCACAGTAAAGGTGCCTTAATTTTAGTACGACAAGGTTTAGATTTTGAACAGAAAACAATTGAATGCGATCCCAATGGTCGCTTCATATTTTTAGAAGCTCTAGTTCAGGGCTCCCTCTTCTTGTTTGTCAATCTATACACACCGAATAAAGTTCACGAACAGGAAACCTTTTTTAAAAGAATCGAAACGAAGTTGGAAAGTTTCGATTTTGTTTCTAATAGGAAAATTATTATTGGAGGTGATTTAAATGTCTATTTTAAGGAAAAATTGGATTGTCTAGGTGGTCACCCCAAAATTAAAGAGAAAAGTGTTAATAAGATTAAAGACATTATGTCAGCTAATGACTTAATCGATGTTTGGAGAATCCGTCACCCAGACAAACAGAGATTTACGTGGAGGCAAGTAACCTCAGCTATACAACGTAGGCTTGATTACTGGTTGATCAGTGATTCATGTCAAGAAGAGGTTTTTTCTACTGATATTATCCCTGCAATAAAGACAGACCACTCAGCGATTACCTTAAATTTCAAAAGTATCGCGGAATATACTCGAGGACCGTCCTATTGGAAATTTAACTCAAGTCTTGTCGATGATCCTGTTTACACTAACCTAATTAATCAATCATACCCTGCGTGGCTAGAGGAATATAAAGAAATCACTAGTAAACGTCTTTTATGGGACTTAATTAAATATAGAATACGGAAAGAGACCATTAGTTATAGTAAATGAAAAGCAAGGGAACGTCGAGATCAGCTATCAGTCCTCGAAAAAGAGGTAAAATGTTGGGAGGAGAAATGAGATGAATTTCCGACAGTTGAAAATCTATCAAAATTGGAAGAAAAACGAATACAATATGAATCTGCGTATGACTATGTAATACAAGGTTCTATTATTCGCTCTCGTGCTCGTTGGTTTGAAAAAGGTGAAAAAAATAATAGTTACTTTTTACGACTGGAATCGTACAATAAAAGCTCTTGTTGTATTAGAAAGTTAAAACTGGACGACAACAGTTTCTCTACTGATCCTAGTGTTATTCTAGCTGAGCTTAAATCTTTTTACTCCTCTTTGTACCAGAAATCCGTTTCAGACAATGCTGAGACTGTTACTATGAATTTTCTTAACAACCAAGATATCCCCAAGCTGGACGAGGAAGAAAAAGAAAAATGCGAAGGGAAGTTAACTTTCAATGAATGTTTTCGATCTCTGCTCACTTTTCAAAATGGTAAAGCACCTGGTAATGACGGTTTGACGGTAGAGTTTTATAAGTCGTTCTGGCCTCTAGTAGGCCACCTTGTTGTTGATAGTTTAAACGAAGCTTATGATTGTGGAGAATTGTCAAATTCACAGAAAATGGCCATCATCAAATTGATTGAAAAGAAAGGCAAAGATAAGCTATATATAAAAAACTGGAGACCTATTTCTCTTTTAAATGTTGATGTCAAAATCGCGTCGAAAGCTCTCGCTAAAAGGCTAGAGCCCATCTTACCGTTAATTATTCATAAAAATCAAAACACTTACGTTAAAGGCCGATCAATTTTCGATAGCACTAGAATCATTGACGACATCATGTTTTTTACCAAAGAAAATAACTTGTCTGGCCTCTTACTTGCTATTGATTTTGAAAAAGCGTTCGACTCTTTAGATTGGAATTTTTTAACCAAGGCATTGTCAGCTTTTAATTTTGGCTCATCTTTTATAAAATGGGTAAACACTTTCTACTCAAATATTCAGAGTTGCGTTATGAACAATGGATTTTCTTCTGTTCATTTTGATGTATTGAGGGGTGTGAGACAGGGTGACCCATTATCCGCATATCTTTTTATTATAGCACTTGAGATACTAGCCATAAATATAAGAAGCAGTGAAAACATTAGAGGCATCAAACTTCGTGACGGTCAAGAAGTTAAATTAACAGCTTTTGCTGACGATATGACAACTTTTTTACTAGATAAAGAGTCTATTGATAATCTTTTTATAATGTTGGATGATTTTGGAATCTGTTCTGGCCTCAAATTAAATAGAAGCAAGTTAGAAGCTATTTCTATTGGCTCGCCTTCGACAAACTGGAACATTAATTTTGATTTATGCAACTCAATTAAGATTTTAGGTATCTTTTTCTCCTACAATGCGAAAGAAGCTCTCAGATTAAACTTTGAGTCAATTTTAGAATCTTTAAAAAAGAAATTGAATTTATGGAAATGGAGAAATTTAACTATTTTGGGCAGAATACAAATTGTAAAAACATTCGCAATTTCAAAACTTCTCTATCGTGCTTCCCAAATCTCTTTTCCAAAAGAAATAATAAAAAGTGCAAATGCAATCATATATGATTTTATATGGAAAGGTAAGGACAAAGTGAAAAGACGAGCACTGATTAATAATATAGAAAACGGAGGTTTGAAAATGTTACATTTGGAATCCCTAATTGAAGCACAAAAGATATCTTTTTTTAAGCGGTATGCTGACCCTGACTATGCTGCTGATTGGAAACTTGTTTTAGATACAATCTTAAAGCCTGTTGGTGGTCCGTATCTGTTGAATTGCAATTTCGATTTAAAAGTTCTTCCTGTTGCTCTTAGCCCTTTTTATCGCGAATGTCTAACTTTGTAGGCTAAACTTAATACGCAAACATCTGAAAAAGAAGAAGACCTCTTAAATGAAATAATATGGAACAACAGAAATATTCTTGTAAACAAACAGTCATTCTTTATTTCTGATATGATTAATTTAGGCATTCATAGAATTTCTGATATGGTTAAACCCGGAGGAACCTTTTTAACATGGTTTGATCTTCAGGCCAGAGGTTTACAATCAAAAAACTTTCTATTGTGGTGCGGATTAATAGATGCTTTACCTCTAAAATGGAAGCAAATTCTGAGAACTGTGACAACTCTACCCAGAACCCCCTTTGTTTTTACGAATTTTACGTTGCTACTTCAATCAAAACGATTAACACTAACTGAAATTAATACCAAAAAAATTTACGATGAACTTGTATCCGATATACGAGAAACGCCAACTGCTCAGATCAGATTTAATGAAATGTTTTCTGGATGTGAACTTGATTGGAACAAAATTTACAGCCTGCCTTTCCAAGTTGCGTTAGATACTTACACAAGAGATTTTCAGTATAAGCTTTTAAATAGAATAATATTTACTAATACAAAATTATATAAGTTTGGGTTAGCCGATTCACCTTTGTGCACCTTCTGTGGCAAGGAAGATGAAACCCCTGAACACTTATTTATTTTGTGCAATTTTTCAAAGTGTTTTTGGCAAGAAATTTCTTGCTGGTTGGAGCATCGTAATATTCATACCGCTATTGATTTGACCACTCAAACCAATATTATGTTTGGCTTGTTGGATATTAATGAACATTTCATGTCTCTTAATCACGTTATTCTTATAGCTAAACAAACTATTTTTCTTTGCCGTCGAAAGAATATAGCTCCAAATTTCAATATATTTCTTGCAAACCTTAAAAAAGTTGTTAAAATAGAAGAATTTCTAGCTAAACAAAAAAACAAAATGAACCTGCACCTTGAAAAATGGAAACTTTTCGTAGAATTATTTCAGTAATTTTTTTTCTCAGTATTTGTAGCTATAATTCCTTACCGTAATAACTATAACTTTCTATTTTTTTTAATTTTTTATTTTATTTATTTATTTTTTTATTTATTTATTTATTTATTTATTTTATTATTATTATTATCATTATTATTATTATTTTTTTTTTATGTCAAACTCCTTACCTATGGAGTCAAAGCAGAAACGATTTTACGTATTTTTTTTTCCTTTTTTATCTCGTTAATGCGCTTGCGCATTAAGCGAGATTTCGAAGTCGAGTACTAAAAAGGGACAAAAGTTGTTAACAAAATTTTGTGGACTTTTGTCCGGGGGGGTTTCTTGTTCCTTCTTTATAGAAGCTATATTAGGGCATTGAGGATATGGTTGGTTAAAGCGGTTAGGATTTCAAGAAGGGCGTCACATACTGCCACTAAAATGTCTGGGGAGCACCCCCGGACCTATTGTTAATTTCCCTAGGGTATTGGGATGTCAGAACTTGTGATGAACTTGTCATATCTCACATTACGTTACCGCAAAGGTATTAGTCCTTCTTAAATTTCGATATCTCACGTTACCTATCAGTTTCAATCATTTGTCGTAAAGCCATTATAGCTACTTTAAAAGGGTAAAAATAGGTTAAATGCGTTTTCTTGGGAAACGTAGTTTGAGAATTTCACGGTGTATTTTACTAATGGAGAGGTTATAAGAAAGTTAAATGGGACAGGAAAGTTTGTGTGTTAATATGAGCGGTATGGCAGAGCAAAATAGCATGAACTTTGCGTTTTTTTCTATTGAGTTGTGGTTACACACACCTTGGGTTTGGGGCCTTCCCAAGGGTTAATGGCTTGGGTTCGGTTTATCTCAGGTTTCATCTTACCCTTGGGGATGCGGTTATTTGAACTTTGCGTTTGTATGCAATAGTATGGGAAAGACGTCATAGTTTTATTGGTTTAGCTACCGTGCACAAGGAAATTTTTCGGATTGTCCGACTGAATTTGTTTTGCGGGAGGAAATTTTTGCGCGTCGGGACAGCTAAAATTTCTGCTGGGAGGAAATGTTTGTGGATTTCTGGTCAAGTATAAATAAAATCCAAGGCATCGGTATTAAACAATTTTACTTCCTGACCGGAGGTTTGTATAGTTCTCCTAGTTATATGGTTGCTGTTCTGGAACCAATATGAACATAAACAACGAGAAAACTAGTGAGTGAATTATTGTACGTTGTTGTAAAAATGTATCAGTATTATGATAACAGTCTCTGGTTCTTTTGAGGACGTGTGTGGAGTTGAATCGGGAATACAGATGACTGTTGTGCCGGTCGCCTCGGAGTTATGATAGCAATATATTCACTGTTGAAAAGTTCTTCTTAAGCCGATATACATCATTAAAACAAGTAATTTTTTTCTGCGCGAGTATATTTCTGCGGTGGAAAATTTAATACAAAATAAAGTAATACTGCATAATAATGCAACAACGGACAACCTTGCCTGTATCTCGGATCAGAAAAAGGTTTTGAAAAATACTGCAGTCAGGAATCCCGCATGTTTGATTACTTTAGTACAAATTTTATAATTTGAGAAATTGGGGCGCTAAGTTTCATGATGTCACTTTCCGGGAAACTTGATAAAGAGTGTACAGCTATCATGCTGGAGATTCAAATATTTCAAACCGGATGAAATGATGCTATACTTCTGACCCCGAGGGGGGGCCCCCCCCCCCGGGCTTCTGACAATGGAGATACTGCCTAGCTCTCCGAGAAACACATTACACTTACACGCGGAATAAACTCTGAGGAGCTATTAAAAAACAATTGAAAGATCCCACTATTCCAATATATGACTATCGCATAAGACTTGGATCTTAATAGAATATTTTACGAAATTTTGCTGCGGTCGTGACCCCGGGGGTCGTTAAGAAGACACTGTCAACACTATATTTTGAGGTTTAAAGCAGACCCATTTAATCTCTAATAGTTACTAAACACATGATACCGGAAATAGAAAACTCTCGACTTTCGAATAAAAAAGACAGAACTACTATATATTCGCAAATAACCCATTCATGTATAACATTAACTAATGCAGCCATTTCTTTTTCAACTCTCCACAAAAGAAAAATCAATGTCCGCTTCACTTTCCAAAACATTTCACATCGATATCGATAACAACATACAACTGCGTGAAATATTTCCTTTTAACAAGCATTGACAACTAAGCGGAAAACAGATATTTCAGCCCACCCACATCTGACGTCTAAGTTATCAAAAGTTTCTTTGCTTTTGTTGATCCGATGGATTATGAATGTTCTGCGAACCTTGTTATCTTTGTGGAATGTCCGGTTTCCGGAAGATTATAAAGAACAGGAAAGAGCGAATCTCAAAACTGTCTTAAAAACGAAATTAACGTTGGAAAAATATATATTTGCTTAATTCTTTCTTTGAGGAATAGAGGAATTCTAAGGATATGCACTTTTTTGTCTTGACTTCCTGACTGAATTGAAGTCTTAAAATAGCAATGAATATGCGTGAACGGACTCTGATCGATCAATGACAGACATTGTAGCGACCATAGGTCATGGATCAGTTCTTTTCTTCTTTAAAATCTCCGTAAAATTCTTAGATGTTTATATCTTATATATAAAGATCTACAAACGCGGATAAGCGTAAACATTTATCCGATGCGTTGTGGCACCATCAAAGATTTAAATTAGATGATCCCACAGGGAGACCAATCGTGATATCCAGTGCACAGTTAAGAAATATACTAGGTAATAATATGATTTGTCACGGAATTGATAAGCGATAGAAAAATCGAAAATATTACACACTTAAGTCTTCTCACCTTTACTTTATTGTCTCTTGATGTATCCTGACCGGTTTAAATGCATTTTTACAACTTTTGTCACTCGCCCCACTATCCACTATAAAAGAAGGGAAGGCTGGAGACCTCTGAGCGAACCCTCGCCACGCGAAAGCCAGGTTAAATGTCTACCCGTGCGATTCGTGCTAGCTTCCAAATTCCCTTTCACGGGCTCTAAAAGGGCTCCGTTTTGGAGCGATTCTGGCCATCTTCGCTTCGCCATTGTCCGCGATCCAAACGGCTGTACCACGAAATTCGAATACTAAAGCTTAGCGACCGACATTCACCCGAGGGGAGGGTCGTTACTTTTGGCCTCGCGCAAATTGACACCGTCGGGGGAGCCGGCGGTGCATGTAATTCGAACGGAAACCACACGCGTGACCTGTCACTTATTTGTCTTTATTTGATAAAGTGCAAGTTTTCATCAAGATCAAAAGAAAAGTCTCTTTTTAAAATAAAAATGCTCGAAGGAAAATTATTAAGCTTGTTAAAACCAATTTGCGCCAAAAAATCAAAAATCAAAGGTCACGGATATGTATGTGTATACCGGGAGTCTAGGGTGTACTCTAACTGCACGTCCGATCCAAGAGAGAGGAAGATAGGGGCCTTGGGAACGAGGTTGGTAGACGTTTCAATAACAAATTGATCATTAAAACAGACCGTTGGCCGTCGGGTGTTGATATGAACGATATGGTCAATAATGTTTAATTTTTATTGGTAAATTGCACAACCTTCTAAAGTCGCTGTCGTAATTTGTCGTATTTTTGAAGCGGAATCGAGCCGCTTCTCGCTGTTCAGAACGTCTCATGTCGGCAATTTTCGGGGCCACGTCGCTTGTCGTTTTTACCAAGGCTTCTTTAAGCCGAGATGTTTTGAAAACAGCTTCGGCTATAAAAGGAAACGAAATCTAATTACCAGCTCTATTCCTACAAGAGACACCATTCTGCCCGAAGGTACACAATTTTTTAGTTGACGGAAAAAGCGACAAGTAAAATATTTTCATTTGCCTTTTTTACAATAGTCTACCTTAGTGAAGTATTTAGATAAAACATTCCTTTTTTACTGAAGTCTTTTTACTGAACTTATTCATATGCACAAAGTTCTTGTTTTGTCTCATACATCCACATATACACTGCACATATAAATTGGCTGTTTAAAAACATTGCAAGTAAATCAATTTTAATCCCAAATGAAAATCGTTGCAATATGTTTTAGTTTTGTTTAAATATCAATAAATAAAGATAGTAAATATTTTTTAACCTTCGTACATCTTTCCCAAATTTCGATCGATAAGAAAATCGCCATTGTAATGCCATACAAGTCATTGCTACTAAAATACTGTGACTGATACAAAACATGAAAAATTAACTAAGTAAGATAGATTGAATCTAAGTAGTTTTGCCACCCCCATCCCTCCTCATAATTTTCTCCCGTAGCAACCAAATTGGCCTCGGCTCATTCGCTAAATATAATCAAGTTGAAGTTTCCCCTCAACTGTAAAATGAAGACTATTTTGAATAAATACGGTAAATTAACATGAAAATTATTTACATTCATACTCGTGATTATTTTGTTGCTCATGACTTTTATTGATTTGGTGGCTCCTAAAAGAGCCCTTAAGTCCTCTATGACTGCAATGTCTAACTCTACGATTAGACCTACAGGTATTTTCAATCTTTCAACTTCAATAAACCATTTAGCAGCTTTACACATATTACCTATCACGTCTTTACTACATTTACCTATCAAAGGCACCCAACTTTTCCAATTCTTGTTGTTGTTGTTGTTGTTGTTTTTTATTAACCTTACATTCTCTCGCATTAACGAGATGGCTTTAAGAGCCCTTTGATTTTTTATGTACGTATGTATGTATGTAGGTTGTATTGTATTGTAATGTATTGTATTATATCATATCTCATTAAAAAATTTTCAAATTAAAAAAAAAACGTCAATTTTATTTAAGGTAGAATTTAGTTCGTGGTGATTATTGCAGAAGACTTGGATGTTTGTAGAATGGTTTAGCGTAATATAGAACAGAATGTTGTAAGTTTTGGAAACGCAGCGTTGCAGTCATGTCTCGGGGGGAGGGGGGAGTACGTTTTGTACACTATATAGGTATGTGCGGGCCGATAAGTTAGGGTTTTTGAGGTCATGCTCAGTCGTTAAATAGGGTATCGTTTTTGGTAATTTTGGTTTTGTGATGGTTAGAAATTCTAAAACTGTAGTGTGCGACGGAATTGGGGGGAAGGGGGGAGTTCGTTATGTTTGAGAACCTTGGTGGCACAAGAAGAGGTAAAAGTTTAAAAGTTTGTCAATACATCTTCTTTCATGACGTTCTCTGACGTATATCACGAGACGTTCTTTTTGTCTCTGAAAAGAGAAATGCTGTTTGTTTAATTCTGCAAACTGTTTAGTTTAATCGTGTAAAAACTGAAACTCAGATAGTTTATTGCATTCTGGGCGGTGGGGGGGGGGGGTTCGAGGGGAGTGTGGTTTTTCCGTTTCTTAGATCAGAATGGTTCCGGGCGATGTCTTGGAGGTTTCTTGTTTAACTGTTTCACTATCAGACTCCTTTTTCGCGCATTTCATTTGTCAGTCTCCCCTGGTTGTTTTCTTGCTGTGATGGGTATTAAAGGGAGGTGATCATTAAGGATTTCGAGTTGAATTCGTTCTCAATTGATCTGTCGGCGGCATAAGTATTACAGTTAGAGATTTTTTTAAGGTGAAAGGAACGAGAAGATTTAGAAAACGCGCGTTATATTTTTGAAAGAAAAAAAAAGCTGTGAATTCATTGTTGAAGTGAGAGTAGAGGACTGTATTTAGTCATTTGAGAACTGTTTATTTTAGCAGTCCCATGCTTGCACTATTACGTCACACCCATATTTTCGTGCTAACAATATGCCAATTTAATTGGATTTCGTGGAGACGAAACAAGTGGTTTCGTGACTCCGTCGCTGGCTCTTGGGATTTGGTCGGTCACTGTTCGTAGGTTCGTAATTCTCTCGTGGGCTTCGCAGCTGATTTTTAGTGGCAAGTTAACTTTTAGGCTTATAGAGACTCCGTCGTGTGGTTTTGCGGTTACGATTGATTTCAACAGAGACACCAAAACGTACGAGAAGCCGTTATTTTTATATGGGAGTATTTTCCTTGGCGTATACAACGTCTTTTTCATTTGAGTTGTGGATCAGATATGTCATCTGAGCTGTTTTAACGATAAAATTTGACAGCTTACATTGTTTTAAAAATGCACGTGGCGCTGCGATATGATGGTAGAGAATATTCTCTGAAAATGGCTTTAGACTGTTCGTCTTCCATTGTGAATGAAATGGGTAGTTCATACATTGGTAGACGATTTCTGTTGGATTTTCTAATTCTTTAGTCGTGCTTAAAGAGTGTAGAATAGTGACGATTTGATATGTAAGAATTATCAAACAGCTTTGATGTTGGAGAAGCGGACGGAATAATGCCATGTGTGACAATGGAGGTAAATGTAGTTTTTAGAAAGACGTCAATTTAATTTAAGGTAGAATTTAGTTTGTGGTGATTATTGCAGAAGACTTGGATCTTTGTAGAATGGTTTAGCGTGATTTAGAATAGAATGTCGTAAGTTTTGGTCACCGCAGCGTTGCAGTTATATACCGGGGGGAGGGGGGAGTTCGTTTTGTACACTATATAGTTATGTGCGGGTCGATACCTTAGGGTTTTTGAGGTCATGCTCAGTCGTTAAATAGGGTATCGTTTTTGGTAATTTTGGTTTTGTGATGGTTAGAAATTCTAAAATTGTAGTGTGCGACTGAATTAGGAGTTAAAAGGTGTTTCAAACGTTGGTTTTCTACTGTCAATAGGCGTTATCTTTAATTGTCGGCAGTATGGTCCTGTCCTCCCCGCTGTCTCTCGTCGGCCTTCACATTAAATGATGGACTATGATGGAGCTCGAAAGGTGAATTTATGTTCGAAGTGTGGTGAAGTTTCATTGCGTTTATACTTGTAGCCAAGGGTAGCTGTGATGCTGGTTATTCGTGAGAATACTGTATGTCTATTTGAGAGACATTGTTTGTAGTGTTTGAAAAGCACTTTTTCGTGCAGTTGTTTGCGAATTTGTCTAATTATTTGATTTAGAGCTTGACGGGTAAAATGGGTGATTATTCTCTTTTGTTTTTGAACTAAAAAGGTGTACATCGTTTTAAGGAAGAGCATTGCATTGTATTGTGGCTTCCACTTTTTTTTCCTAACGAGCACCTCCGCTTGACGACTTATAGGAGTCTCCCCCCCACCCAGGAGCAGAATATTCTTACCAATTTTTCTTTTCAAGATATTTCCAGTTGTCACTCGGTAAGCGACTTAAAAGGTAGAGCAAAATAGCATGTTCTTTTGAAAACAAGCCATATCTAGAATATTTGATGTCACTTTTAACGTGATTAGTAATACGAGTGGTTTAAATTAGCCCCACGCAGCTATCAAGCGTAGTGAATACAAGCTAAAATTAAAGCTTTGACTGAGTCAAAGTTCCCATATGACTAAAAAAAAGATCGCCGGATTGACCCCTTTCATAAAATAGAAGTCCGTATAAGGGAGTTAAATGAGACGGGAAAGTTTGTGTTTTAATATGAGCGATAGGCAGAGCAAAATAGCATGTTCTTTTGAGAACAAGCCATATCTAGAATATTTGATGTCACTTTTAACGTGATTAGTAATACAAGTGGTGTTAAATTAGCCCCACGCAGCTATCAAGCGTACTGAATACAAGCTAAAATTAAAGCTTTGACTGAGTCAAACTTCCCATATGACTAAAAAAAAATCGCCGGATTGACCCCTTTCATAAAATAGAAGTCTGTATAAGGATGAATATTTTAAGTTCGTTTACCTACAGGTTGCAACTAATTTGATTGAACCTGCACTTGCAATGAGAACACAACGTGCTCGGAAGACTGGTACCGGTAGCATAATATTGGCTGACCCGTGTACTTAAAAAATAACTCGAGCCCTTGAGTGACTAATTTGCGTGGCACTGCCTTTTGTAAACGTGTGAATTCCACGACACGGATGCTGTTTTCCATGTGCTTGTAGCCCGTGGCTTTGAAACAAAGCCGGCGCACTGCTCGCGCTTTCGATTTTGTGCCATTTTAAAACAATTAATCATTGTTATTACAGTTTCATTATGCAACAGTACGCAAAAGACGTAAAAATTTTCGCCATTGAACGCTTGCCGCAATTGCATTCAACCATCATCATTATAAGCCAAAAAATCAACAAAACTATGACGTCTTTACCATACTATTGCACAATCAAACCGTAATAGCAATGAATAGAAAAAAAACGCAAAGTTCATGCTATTTTGCTCTGCCATACCGCTCATATTAAAACACAAACTTTCCTGTCCCATTTAACTTTCTTAAAATGTCTCCATTAGTAAAATACACCGTGAAATTCTCAAACTACGTTTCCCAAGAAAACGCATTTGACCTATTTTTACCCTAAATGATTGAAACTGATAGGTAACGTGAGATATCGAAATTTAAGAAGGACTTATACCTTTGCGGTAACGTAATGTGAGATATGACAAGTTCATGACAAGTTCTGACATCCCAATACCCTAGGGAAATTAACAATAGGTCCGGGGGTGCTTCCCAAAAATTTTAGTGGCAGTATGTGACGCCCTTCTTGAAATCCTAACCGGTTTAACCAACCATATCCTCAATGCCCTAATATAGCTTCTATAAAGAAGGAAGAAGAAACCCCCCCGGACAAAAGTCCACAAAATTTTGTTAACAACTTTTGTCCCTTTTTCGTACCCAACTCCGAAATCTCGCTTAATGCGCATGCGCATTAACGAGATAAAAATGGCAAAATTGGATTCTTTAAACACTTGAGAATCCCATTTTGAAAGAATTTCACTACATTTGCAGCACTAAACAAGTGAACTATAAGATAACTGAACAGTGGTATATAATTTTCCCATAGTAACGGCCCTAGCAACTATTTTTTACATTAGTTAAATGCTCATAAAACGTGCTAAATTAATGCTCCTGCACCTATAATTGATCTAGAATCGATTGTTTAACTTTAAGTCCATTTTTCTCAAATGTTGGAATTTGACTAAACACGTTGCAGCTGAACACTTCTCTCTGAAAGAGTATTTTACCTAAAGCAATAAATTTTGCTACATTCATTTGTGAATAGTTGTTCTATGCAATGAACCAACATCAGAATAATTTTCCGAATTCTAACATTATCCAATAATATGTTAATAGGGTGTGGTAAGAAATGTCTTTGTCAGTTTGCACCCTTGTAAAACGAACGAAGACTGATGTAGATTGTCATGGTTTTGGTTCATTGCACAGATCTATATGTGCTAAACAGACTCTGAAATTTTCAGATCCAAATGTTGCATAAATGGAGAGTTATTGCTGCTGGCGTTTTGGTAATAAAACATGGAGTTTAGAGCGTGGCATGGTTGCCATGGAGACCATAAACCCCGTAACACATGTCAAACAATTTCACTTGATGAGTGTAATAACTTGGCATTAAAAGAAAATTTCTTGAACTTAATGCAAAATTTTCCATATCTGGCCTATTGAGCCACCTTATGTTTTCTTCGTCTTTGTCTTCTTTTTCTCTTCTTCTTCTCTTCTTCTTCTTCTTCTTCTTCTTCTTCTTCGCTTCTTCGTCAGAAGTGAAATCAGAAACGACGCGATGTTCTTTTAAGCAAATCTTTCAATGCTCTGAGTTTCGTAAATGCTTTTTTCATCTGATTGGTTTAAAAACATGTCCCTCGAGCACTTGATTTGAAAAGTGTATTTGTTTGAGTCAATGGACGTTTTCTGAGCGTTTGTTTTAAAACGTTACGCTATTAGCATACATGAGGTTTTATCGAAGCAATGTACAACTTTTTTAATTAAAAAAAAATCGGACAGTGAAGTGAGTTCTCAAGGGCATTCATGTTCTTTTTTTACGAAGCAATATACATTTTTTTAATTAAAAAAAGGCCAGTGAAGTGTGTTCTCAAGGGTAATGTCTATGAGTTTGTATTTGCATACCCTTAAGAGAGATTGAGATTGAAATAAAATGACATTTTTCAAAGTAAGACAATATTAAAGTTCTTTTTTTTTGTTATAAAAAAAACGAAAGAAATATGCACCTTCAGTGGTAAAACCTTTTCTGGTTTGATGGCGTGTGAGTTGTTTACGATATTCGTTAAAAACCATTTGAAAAAATGGATCTTAATTGGTTTGACGGCGTATATTTTTGTTTTGTTTGGGTTGTCGTTAAAAACCGTTTGAAAAAATTAACCTTGAAACCTTTGCTGGTTCGTTAAAAAAAACGTTTGAAAAAATAGACCTTTGTTTGATGGCGTGTTTTTGTTTTGTTTTGTTTGAAGTTGTTCTTTAAAAATCGTTTGAAAAAAATGAACCTTGAAACCTTTACCGGTTTGACGGCGTGTTAACTGTTAGGTTGTTAGTTAAAACCGTTTGAAACATGGAGCCTGCATTGGTGTGTTTTAAATGTAACTGGTTTGACCGCGTTCTCAACTTAATCTGATATCAAATGTTGTTAAAAATTAAAGCATTCAATTGGTGCATTTGAAATCTAAACGGGACTGATAGCGTGGCATTTTTCTGTCAGGTGTGTTATAAAAGGAGAAACCAAGTGAAAGTTGACTCATTCAATTCTATCAAGATCTCAAGATGCAGAACAGGCAAATTCGGTTTAACCCAATAGTCTCGTACGCAGAATTTAGTAGAACATCCAGAACAGATAACAGTATACGACACTCTTTTTACGGTCCTCTTGTTGAGGGAGATGAAGTTCACTCAAGAAACTCTGAATTTCAACTTACTAACCGGGCGCACAAGAGAATTCTACATGAACATCACTGTAGAAGAAAGAAATCTCGCTTGTATATGCGACAAGACATAACTGACGCTTCTTGGGACGTTTATGAACAACAAGCTTGGAACCGTTTTCAAGAGATCACTCGCAATGGATTCAACGTTCTTACAGGAGATCAAATAGAAGCAGCTTTACTAGAAGCGCTTTTTTCCGTGGACAAGGAAGAAACTATCAAAAAATGTATGTATCTTTTACCGCCCGTTGAACAACATCAAATGGTGCCGTTTCATGAACGATGGGTGCAAAGTCAATTTAAAGATCAAGGAAACATTGAAGAGATGAAAGAAGACTGCATATGCGAGCTATTAGTACAAACCATTGGCTCACTGGTCTGGTAAATGAATTAGCAGTTTCTCCAGATACACCATCAACACAAGAATGTAATTTTGAACAAATAACAGAAGCCCTAAATGAACTTGAATGTCTTCATCCTGAAATCTTCCAGGAAGAAACCATTCCAGACGAATTTGATAATTTTGAGCTTGATGTAATGGACGGTGAACTAGTCGATACCATGGAACAATTGGAAGAACAGGAAATTGCGGATGCATTAGATGTTTGGAATTTTGATTTCCTCCTAAACAATGAGGTTAGTGATGTTTCTTTTAGCTTCGCTTCAATTGTCAGCTTGACCTTAGTTTGAATTTATAATATGTTCATCAATTAAAATAAAAATGTGTAGCCATTTTGAATTTATAATGCAATAACCATTCTGAATTATTAATGTGTAGCCAGTCATTTTGAATATATTTGTTTCAGTCATCTTGAATTTTTAATGTGCCAGCCTTTCTTGAATATATATTATATACGTTTCGCTTTTTTTTTCCTTTTTGTAAGTAACTGACTGATAATTAAGCTTTGTTTGTTAGTAACGTTGTACGTTAAGTATCTTAATGAATGAAATACATCTTAATATTTGCCTTTTTTTTTTCTTTCAGTAAATTTTGTTGTTATTGTTGTTAATAGTTGGAAGATGAAGAATGTCTACGCGCAGCAGAGCAGGTTGGGGGTGCAAACAAACTATGGACGTCAGACCGTCACTACACTCTACGTGAAGTGGCCTCAAGGCAGGCCCGCAAATTCAATTCCACGGCTACCGATTATCTTCTTTCATTAAATCCACAACCGGAAGGTCAACCTTTAATGGATCAACTCGGTAGAATTTTTGATTCTATGATTGACGAAATGACCACAAACATGGCTGACAACGATCTTGTTCGATTCATGCTCCAAAGTCATTCCCTTGATTATCCTATCTCTTTACCCTTCATGCCTCGTCATGAGTTGAATGCTGAGAGAATCATGGGAGAAGTTCAGCTTGTCCTTCAATCCAATGAAGATGTCAATTTAGAAGATGGTATGCAGGTCCATTTAGTACATATTGCCATGCCGCAAGGTGGAGCTGCTGTTCGCAAACGAAAACATTATGGGTTTAAATTATCCAAGTTCCTTGACAGCAAGCAATGCGTCATTCGCATCAGAAAAAAAGATAATTTATGTTTAGCTCGCGCACTGATGACTGACATGGCTCGACAAGAACAACACCCCGACTGGAGCTCTATTCGTCTAGGGCGTAAACAGCAAAGGATATTAGCGCAGAAGCTTCACATGAAGGCTGGGGTCCCTGAAGGTCTCTGTGGACTTCCAGAAGTTAAGAAATTTCAGCAAACCCTAGAAGATTACCAGATTGTCGTGTTGTCCGCCGAATACTTTAATGCGATTGTGTACGATGGGCCCAAAAGAAACAAACAGATTTACTTGTATCACCATGACCAGCACTTTGATATCATTACGTCCGTGTCCGCCTTTCTTGGTAAGAGCTATTGGTGCTTGGAGTGCAAAAAAGGTTTTAATAACAAAGAAGATCATAGATGTAACAACGTGTGCAAGTGCTGTTTTAAAGAAGATTGTCGGGGAGTAGCTGAGAAAGCGCCGTGGCGAGAATGCGGACAGTGCCATCGAATATTTGCGGGTGAATGCTGTTACACCAATCATTGCATACCCAACAAAGAGGGACAGTCTGTCTGTGACAAATTTTTCAAGTGTACCAAATGTAATAAGGTAATGTCCTACAAGAACAGAAGACCTCAAGATCACATGTGTGGAGAGAAGATGTGCTGGAATTGTGAAGAATTTGTCGACCCAGAGACACATTTATGTTACATGAAACCGATTCAAACTGAAGAGAAAGATGACGGTGGGCAACAAAAACAACAGAAAAAAACAAAAAAACCAAAACGAAGACGTCTTAAGTGCAAGAAGAAGAGGGGCAGGAGTACTTATTTTTTGACATAGAATCGCGACAAGATGACAGGCGCCATATCGCCAACCTTTTGATTGTACAAGATGAAACGGGGTTTGAAATGGTTTTCAAGGGAGAGGAATGCATCAAACAGTTTGCTACATGGTTGCTGAATGGAGATCATACAGGTGCTATCCTCATAGCTCATAACCTGCGTGGTTATGACGGATTCCTTCTCTGCGAACATTTCTATAAAGAATGTATTCTTCCAAGTCTTATACTGAATGGAGCCAAGATCATGACGATGGAAATTGAAAGTGCTGAAATCAAGTTCCTGGATTCGCTTAATTTTCTTCCAATGCCACTGAAAGCCTTGCCCAAAACCTTTGGTCTGACAGAACTCAAGAAAGGTTATTTTCCCCATTTTTTTAACCGAAAGGAAAACCAAAACTACATTGGTCCACTCCCTAGGGTCCAATACTACGATCCCGACAGTATGAACGTGAAAGAACGGTTAGAGATGCTGACATGGTATGAGGGTTTACGCATGCGCAATTATGTGTTTGACTTCCAGAAAGAACTAGAAGAATATTGTCGAAGTGATGTAGACATTCTCAGACGATGTTGCTTGCAGTTTAAACAGTTGATGGAACAAACCTGCAATCTCGACCCATTTAAGAACTGTGTAACCATCGCAAGTGCCTGCAACCGTGTCTTCCGACAGGAATTCTTAAAAGAAAACACCATCGGCCTCATTCCGTCACAGGGCTACCAACCGGCTCGCAAGTATTCCATCATGGGTCTCCAATGGTTAGCGTGGATTCATTATCAGACGGGGGACCGTATTCTGCATGCTTTGAATGGGGGAGAGCAAAAGATCGATGGCAATTATGTGGATGGCTACAACTCTGAGAAGAGGATCATTTACGAGTTTTTAGGCTGTGTATGGCATGGTTGTTCCCGGTGTTATTTGCCCGACACCATAAATCCTGTGAACGACACCACCATGCAAGATCTACTGGAAGGAACCGTTGCTAGGATTGAACGTTTCAAGAAATTGGGCTTCCGTGTAGAAGTCAAATGGGAATGCGATTTCAAGCAAGAACTTGCCAGCAATCCAACGATGAAAGCCTATGTCCAAACCCTTAAATTCGACGCACCATTAGAACCCCGCGACTGTTTTTTCGGGGGTCGTACGAATGCGGTTTGTCTTCACAAAGAGGTCACGGAAGATGAAAAAATTCATTATGTTGATTTCACCTCTTAATTTGTACCCATGGACGAATAAGTACTGTGAAGTACCCATTGGTCATCCCGAAATTTTTACCAGCGAAACATTGACCAACCGTTCGCCCGGTGAATTCTTCGGCCTCATCAAGTGCACCATTTTACCACCTTCATTTCTATTCCATCCCGTTCTCCCGTACCGTGCTCAAGGCAAACTGATGTTCCCCTTATGCAGAATCTGTGCAGAAAATTTACAGCAAACACCCTGTGAACACAGTGACGAAGAACGCATGTTATCTGGGACCTGGTGTTCCATTGAAATTGACAAAGCACTGCAAGTGGGATATCAAATGGTTCGAATGATTGAGGTGTGGCATTTTCCCCAAAAATCCTCTACTCTGTTTAGAGGCTACATCGATACCTTCCTAAAAATTAAACAAGAGGCAAGCGGATGGCCAGATTGGTGTGATACAGAAGAGAAGAAGCGACAATACATCGGCGATTATGAAAGAAAAGAGGGTATCAAGCTGAACTATGACAACATTAAAAAGAATCCTGGACTTCGATCGCTGTCAAAACTCATGCTGAATTCATTCTGGGAGAAATTTGGACAGCGTGACAACTTGCCTCAAGTCGAGCTTGTCAAGGATCCAGAGCGCTACTTCGAACTTCTAACCTGTCAGTCTACCCAGGTAAAGAACATTCAGTTTGTGAATGATGAATGTGTGGAGGTTTATTACACACAAGGCGATGATTTTGTCCCCACATCCAACAAGACAAACGTGGTGATCGCTGCGTTCACGACAGCTCATGCAAGATTGAAACTATACTCTGTCCTTGAACCTCTACAAACAAGAGTCCTCTACTTCGACACAGATTCTGTCATCTTCACCAGTACTCCAAATGAATGGACCCCACCCCTTGGTGATTACTTGGGCGAACTCACGAATGAATTGGACCAAGACGACTACATCACTACCTTTGTTTCGGGAGGTCCAAAGCATTATGGCTATCAGACCAAGAAAGGTAAAACTGTCTGTAAAGTCAGAGGCTTCACTCTTAATTACCGAGGATCTCAACAACTCAACTTTTCTACCATGTGTCAACAAGTCTGTCGCCCTAATGGAGAAGCCATCTACTTAGAAAATCCTCATTTTATCAAACGTGACGCCAAAACAAAAACGATATACAAAGTGAAACAGAGAAAGAAGTACCAACTCGTCTACGACAAAAGAGTCATCCATGGTTACAGCACATACCCCTATGGATTTCGCTGATATGAATCTTGTTTAATTGGTTAGGGAGGCTTGGGATGGCTATAAGGGGAGGATGGAGGCCATCCGCAGCTCTAAATACGTTGAACTGTCAACATGAACACACTGTATTTCTGCTTGATTCGTTTTTGCGCTCGACTCCATTTCTGTCGCTTCAAGTTCCGACCCTTGCCATGTGAACGTTCACCAGCTCTTCTGAATGCGTTAGAACCTATGAACTGTGGTCGTCTGCTGAGTTTTTATTATTTCATGGATCAATGTAACGCCCCTTTCACCGAACAATACGAATTCCATTGAACGTTATGTGCGACGTATTCAGCGCATTTCCCTTCCTCCTGGTGGATGTTTTGGCAGATTATAAAAAGCATGTGGACAAACGTTTCTCATCAGCTGTTTTGAAACCATGGGTGGTGTCACAAGTCGTCTGTGTGGAAGTTCATCACCTACCTTGGCTTTAAGTGATATATGTCAGAGGATGCGTTGTTTAGTTGCATGTTGTGGTAGCGAAGTACACATCGATTTAAGAGATGCCCCAGAAGAACAGAGAGAAGATAACCAAGAAGAAGACCAGCAATCAGAAGAACCGTCTATTAGAGAAACTGTTCTATGAATTTAACCGCCCTTCAGCTTTAGGCGGAGTACAAAAGTTGTACCATGCTGCTCGTCAATATGGAATATCCCGTTCACAAGTACTTTGTTGGTTACAATTACAGCCAGGCTACACCCTTCATAAGCCTGCAAGAAAACATTTTCTTCGCAACCGAGTTTTTGTCAATGGTCTTGACGAACAGTGGCAGCAGATTTGGCAGATCTGTCAAGTTTAAGTCGATGGAATCGTGGATACAAATATTTATTGACTTGCATTAATGTCTTATCGAAATATGCGTGGGTAGTGCCGTTGAAGACCAAAACAGGAGCGGCTTTGGTGGCTGCATTCAAGAAAATATTTCGAAAAGGACGCAAACCTGAGAGATTGCAAACAGATGCTGGAACTGAATTCAAAAATAAAACTTTTCAAACGTTTCTCGAAAAAGAAAAGGTTCGTCATTTCGTGACATACGACGAGACCAAGGCTCAGATTGTCGAAAGATTCAACAGAACTCTGAAACAACTTTTATGGAGGTTGTTTACCACCACCAGTTCCTACCATTATTTGGACAAATTGGACAGTTTGGTGAATGAAAATTATAATCAGAGTGTTCACCGAAGCATCAAGATGAAGCCGGCGGATGTAAACGTGTTTAACGCACAAACGGTCTGGAGAACCTTATATGGTAAGCAGTCAGTCTCAAAAAAGTATAAATTCGATGTGGGTGATCAGGTCAAAATCAGTAAGCATAAACGAATCTTTGAGAAAGGTTATATACCATCTTGGACGGAAGAAACATTTACAATTGCAAAAAGACTTCCTCGAGTTCCACCCGTGTATCGTTTAAAGGAAGCAGACGGTGATTGGATCCAAGGCACCTTTTACGAACCAGAGCTGCAGAAAGTGAAAGAAACGTCTGATCATTTGTTTCGCATTGAAAAAATTTTAAAGTATAGAGGAAAAGGTGCTCACAAAGAAGCGTTGGTTCATTGGAAAGGCTGGCCCAAGAAATACGACAGTTGGATTCCCTATAAACAGTTGGTGTCCTTAAAGCAAACATGAAACAAGATGGTGATTTTTACGTCATGCTTCCAAGTAATGCCAATACGAATTTGTTTCCTACCAATTCAGAATCACACTATCGTGTTGCATTACCTCAACAAATTCATTTGCAAGATGCGGAAGATTGGGAAGTCGGGCTTCATCATACAATATATCCATTTTCTTGGTTCGAAGTTCCTCATAAATGCGATCATCCACACGTTATGTTCCGTCGATTTGGTGAGCAACATGTTGATACATTGACTTTACCAGCGGGACGTTATCGAACAGCTTTAGATGTTGTAGAAGGACTGCTTCAATGTATGAACAATCCTCAAAATCCTTGGTACTTTAACATTGCTGTGGATGATGAATGGAACATAACGCTTACATCTGAAGACGTCTGGATCATGGTGACAACATCTGCTAAGCTCTTGGTTGGATTACCAGCGAAAACAAAATTCGTCAAATGAACACATTGGGTTTTAAAATGAATCCAAGGATGGTTCCTAATTATGGATACGAATGGTGTGTCTTACCTCTCCATACGTCTATTACCTTTCCGGGTACCTTTCTCATACCTTTGACGGTGTCTCTCTGCCGTTGCAAACACAGAGTAGTACAAGTACAAACTAACCTAATCGAGCCTCGACAAGTCGGTGAAAAAAGATTGCCATTGTTGCACGAAATGGTACCACACGGTTTGTTTTGAGAGACAATAATGGAGGAACCGGAACATGTGATTTATCTTCCCTTGCGGACCAAGACATTCCAGACAATTGATATCTACTTAACAAGTGGTTGTGACCAACCAATTTCATTTCAAGGTGGAACAGTGAACGTGGTACTACATTTTCGAAGACGAACAAGATGACAAACAATTTTTACATCGTGTTAATGAGTGATGCAAACACAGTTCAATACCCCGAAAACAAACCTTCCAGTTTCAAGATGCAACTGCCAAGCCAAATGCATTTGAGTGAGGATTGGGAAGTGGCCTTGACGCACATTATTTACCCGCATACTTGGCAAAATGTACACAGCAAACAAGTGTCTTATCAGAGTGGAGCTTGCCGATTAATCTACCGAGTGGAACGTATAGAACAGTCGAAGATTTGATCAGTGGTATGGTGACGGGACTAGACATTTACCTCAAGAGTGGAAAAAAGATCAAAAGTCTCGGAGGAAATGAATGTTTCTACATTCATACAAAAGCTCAACATTACTTTGAAGTCTACTTACCTTCAGGATTTCAAGTAACATTACCAAAGAATTTGGCTCAAGCTTTAGGGTACCTGAACCATCAAAACCGTGTACCAACTCTTTACGAGATTAATGTTCCTACTCCTGTTCAACTGAATGAGGATCAAACTGTCACCCTCAGGACAACAACCAGAACCGTGCGCCGAAAAGATGAGTTGGTATGGGGCATGTTAAGCAGACATTCCTTTCAGACCATGTACGTCTACTCAGATCTAATTGAGTCGTTAGTGGTGGGAGATGTGCAAGCCAACTTGTTACGTATGATATTACCTAGAGGTCGCCCTGGTGAGATGGTAGCGGAAGAAATCAAAAGACCTACCTATCATCGGTTGCGTACCTCTATTTTCTCTTCGGTGGAGATCAATATAAGAGGTGACACGGGGCAATTGATATCATTTGCATCTGGAGCTGTGCGAGTAACATTACACTTTCGACGTCGAGCAATTCTATAACATGATTCTACCGATGAATCATCAAATGTATCCCTACCAACGTCAAGTGATACCATTTGTTCAGCGAGGCAAAGGAGATATTAGTGTCTTTCAAGGCAAACATCCTTATGGTCAAGGAGGAAATGGAATAGGAGGGATGTTTCATTCCCTCTTCCGTACAGCCACACCCTTTCTCAAGACAGCAGTGAAAAAAGTGGGAAAACGTTTACTCAGTACTGGATTGGATACAGGGGTGCAGATTGTGCAAGACGTTATCAACGGCCAGCCTTTAAAGAAAGTGGCTAAATCAAGAGCAAAAACTGCCGGTAAAAACTTTCTTACCGGCGCCATTCTGGATATAATGCAACAAGGGCGCGGAAAAAGAGTACATAAACGCAAACGGAAAGCTATTCCTCTGTCAGAACAAGACAGACCAAGAAACGAAGAACATCAACTGCAAAGTTTACAACTATTTTTGACTGAAAATGGCTTCAGCGCATCCCTTCTCTGCTCCAGGTGAAAATTCAAGTTTACAGCTGTTCCATGTACCAGTAACAGATGTTTCCATCGTTAAAAGTAAATGGGTGGACTATGAACCAATTCAAAGCGGGACCAATCCCATTGAGTTTGTGATCAAGCCTTTATCGGATTACATCGATATCAACAAGACTGAACTGCGGTTTGTGGTGAAAATTACCAAACGAAATGGGGACGCCCTTGAAGCTGAAAAGAAGTATACGTTGATCAACAACGCCCTTCATTCTATTATCAAACAGTTCACCATCATGGATGAAGTGGATAACTCAGCAGACCACAACATGGGTCTCAAAAAGAGAGGCACTTTTACCAATGAAAGTGCTGAAGTGGGATTGGTTGGTGTACCCTTGTGTGATCTATTCAACATTGACAAGATGTTGTTGGACGGCTTAGAAATTAAGATCAAGATTGATCTCAACAGTGATGATTTCGTTTTGATGTCTGGTGAAACGGCCAACAATTGCAAGTTGCGAATCGTATCAAGTACTCTTCGTGTTCGTACAGTTCATGTGGCAGACAGTACCAAATTGGAGCACGTAAATGCTATGACGGGTCAAAAAGCGCTTCCAGCTATCTATACGTTGACAAGAACCCCGACTCACACCAGAATCATTCTAGGTGGTGTGCTGAATCATACAGAGACTGACGTATTCAATGGTCTTATTCCCCAATGCATCATATTTGGAATAGTACGAAACGATGCTTACAATGGCAACCTGGGAAGGAACCCTTTCAACTTTCAGCTGTTTGATCTGAATGCTGTTCGTATAACGGTCAATGGGGAAGAACTGCCTTACTCAGTCATTGACTTGACAGGTGGCAAGAAAATTGATGGCTACAACACACTTTTCTCGGGCAGTGGGGATATGAACTGTGGCCATGGCTTAGATATTGACAGAGAAGATTGGGAGCATGGGTATGGTTTATTTCGACTGGATACAACACCAGCAGGAAGAGGTCACCCAGATCATTTAATTCCTCATCGCAGCGGAAATGTCAACTTGTATTTAAAATTTGGCACTCCAACACCTGCTGTGCTCAATTTAATAGTGTATGCTGAATTTCAAAATCATTTGGAGATTGACCGCAACCGACGAGTGGTGTATGATCTGTCGCAAGGCGCTTAAAGATGCACACTACCTTTGAATTATGGCAAGCCGCACTACAAGACCCAATTTTGGCCCCTATTATGCAAGGTGTCTACCCCAGTGACAAGTTACCGGTCATCAACACGTTTCCTTCAGGGATGATTGCAAATACGGATCCACATGATCAACCTGGAACGCACTGGATTGCCATGTACTTTGCGTCTCCGTGGGAGAGTGAATTCTTTGACAGCTATGGATTTCCTCCTGAAACTTATGGCATGGATGGATATATAGACCAAGGTGTTACTTACTACAACAACAAACCGTTACAGGGACTTACTTCAGATACATGTGGAGACTATTGTTTATTTTATTTATTTCATCGAGCACGCAATGTTGATTTGAACACGGTTCAATCTAAATTTAGGATTCACGATACACAGTGGAATGATGCACAAGTAGCAGAGTTTGTACACCAATATGTGAAATTGTTAATCAGCATTAGAAAAAAGTCAATGTTGTACCAAAGCGAACAGCAGACTTGTAAATCGTTCAGATGTTGGCGTAAGGAATCAATAAAGCATTGTTAAATTGAAATGTGCGTGGGTGTGTGTATGCTCTATACTCATATAATGAAAGACACGTTTGAAATATCATCAAACTGTTTTCCGGTTAGTGGTGTTAACATGTCACAGTTCAAATGTCCAAGCAGTATTATGATAGCGGGTCCGAGTCAATGTGGTAAAACTACATTCACAAGACAATTACTCCAAAATGCAGATGTTTTGTTTGAGCGACCTATTCGAAAAATCGTTTATTGTTATGGACAGTGGCAGGAATGCTTTAAGGACCTGGTTTCACAAATAACATTTGTGGAGGGAATCCCTGAGGACATTCCAAGTTTATTTCCTGCCAACTGTCGACCAGGATTACTTGTTTTGGATGATCTCATGAGGAATTGCAGTGATGACGAACGTATTCTAGATCTATTTACAAAAGTATCGCATCATTGCGATGTTACCTGCATTTATTTGACTCAGAACCTCTTTCCCCCAGGAAAATTTTCTCGAAATATCTCTTTAAATGCTCATTACATTATTGCTTTTAATAATCCTCGAGATACTTTGGGTTTTCGAACATTGGCTCAACAAGCTTTTGCGGGACAAGTTCCCTACGTATGGGAAAGTTTTCAAGATGCAACATCCCAACCTTTTGGATATCTCATGCTGGATTTACATCCTCGAACACCAACCGTTCAACGATTACGTATCAACATATTACCTGCATCCAAGTCTTACCCTGTGATTTACGTCAACAAGAAAATGCATAAAACAGATGAACCACTACCGGTTGAACTCATTTAACACCATGCCTGCAAACAAGTCACGTCATACTGTAAAAAGCAAGAGAGGAAGTCAGCGTGGCGGAAAAATGATTTTACGTTCTGGCACTTTGACTCAAACCAGAGGGGTCAAAAGAAAACGTAACGGTATTTCCAAAGATTCGAAAGTCAAACAAAACTTACCGTTTCTTTGTACCTGTTTTAAAAGCAATGGAAAACAGCGGAAAGAAATGATAGCCCATGCTAACAAAGGACAGATGGAAGCGATTGGTGAAGTCGCTCTAAATCTTCTTAAAGGGAACATCTTAGTACCAAGATCGTCATTTAAACGATTGAAGCCAAAAGCTCCTCTATTTGACCCGCAAGACACCAAGCCTCAAACGAAAAAAGGAACTGCTCAATCAGAAAGGTGGATTTCTACCAGCTTTAGCTACTTTGATTGCTCCTCTTGCTATTGATTTATTGGGCAAAGCTTTAAAATGAAACATGTCCAAAAGATGCTGATGGTGCCCGAACAATTATTGCAAAGCATGGAAACAGAACATTGATTGACTGCTCCCGCTCAGCTTCCTACTCTAACGCGCTTAGATCAAGATATGAAACAAATCATGGATTCGTCTTTACCAGAAGATCAAAAAGTCCTCATGTTGGATCAACTTCTACAGAAGTATCAAGGTTTGACGAAACAGATGAAGAATGAAACCACCGTAAAACCTACTGTGATACTTCCTACACCAGAACCATCACCTCCACCAGTCACTTTGCCTGAATCTGAAGAAAAAACGACCAAAACAGTTAGAAAACTGCCTGTCACACCTGTGTCTACTAAAGGATCCAAACTCCCCAGAAGAATAGAATCGCCGTCTTCCGTTTTGCCTGACGAATCAACACTTTCTTTGCTTTTGGAAACGCCACCTGATTTCATGCGCAAAACTGTGAAAAAACGCAAGGCACGAACACCTGTGGTAGCCAGGTTACGAAGCAACAAGCAATGGGAACCTTACTAAACCGGACGAACCAGTTTTTCAAGCTGAATTAAAATATAAGGGACAGACACTGTGTTGTCAGAACATTTTTAATTGGACTGGCTTTACATCATGACTCCTATCATTAAGCACCACGTCCTAGAAGTGAATGATGAAAAAACAAAGGAAGCTTATTGGATATGTCTGGCTTTCATGGTGTATGACGACATTCAGAAGAGAGACCCCAGTTCCGTACAAGACAATAAACAGTTGACGACATGTTTGGATCGTACGTTTACAGTTTTGGATAACTATCGCACAAAAGCATACTGGGTATGGCACGATTTATTGGATATTCTGGATTTGCTGGCACCATACGAACAAGACTGGATTGATAATCCACAGTAAGAAAGAGAACGCATTGAAAAGGTTATCCTGCAACTCGATCAGTTTTGTAAAACCTGTTGGTACTGGTTAGACATATTAATAAATGGTATTGATGAAGTTGACCGGTCCTTACCAGTTTGTACTTGTTAAACTAGAAAAACAGGTTTATTGGTTGGTCAAAAAACTGGTTTTTAAAAACTGTATAAAGTTTCTGCGACAGTGTTCATCACACATCAGTTTCAAGATGAATTATTCAAAGTGTGGACTCTGCCAACAAGACCTCGAAGTGATCAAACCCGCTTCTGGAATACCTTATCTTTGCTGTTTGAATTGGAGTGAGTGCCCCTTCTTCTGCCGTGAAGACAATGTCTATGGCTATCAACAATGTATCAATGACCATGTGATACCTGCATATAAAGTATGTGAAGGTGGAAAACAGATCTGTTGCAAACACATGGAAGTACCAACCTTGAGGGTGTCAAGATCAGAAAAGAACCCTTTCAGACCATACTTCATGTGCAGACAAAAGGAAAAGTGTCAGTACTTTCAATGGGCTGATGAATTGCCTGCAGATATCTTTGGTCCTCCAGTGTACAAACCAAGAGAAAGTCCAGCGGAACTGATCAAAAAAGATCAAGACAAGAGCAAAAGACCTACACTTCAGAGACAATTTAGCAGAATAGATAAATCAAAGTGGCAAAGAGACCTTGGAAAATTAATTGCAGATGGCGTGTAAAATAAACGTAAACATCACACTCTTTGTAACAAATCAGAACTGGTTGTAATCTGTTTTTGTTTACTCAATAAAATAATTTTGATTCCATGAAATATTATGTCGTGTCCTTTGTTGTGGGAACAACCTTCAGGGAGATGGGGTGAAAAAAAATCATGGCGCATGGAAAAAAAACCTGTTAGTCCAGGCAATAAAACCAGTTCAGATATAAAAGTGATCAACCTGATTTAAACTGGTTTGACAGTTACTCCTCATTGGTTTACACCCTCCCCATTGTTCTTTAGCCTATATATTCACACCATCACCCGGATGGTTGGGCGGAATCGTAGTACTATCATACCACACCCCTGACTTACAAGACCTGCATCTCATTACCTCAAAACCGGTTTGTCCAGTTTCCTTGTTCAAACAGGTCCTACCTCATTAACTCAGGGCTGCTGCATATATGAATAAAATTGATCTAGTCATCCCCGTCATACTACTAAAAACGTAGGGAGACAGTGGGTCTCCATGTCTTACTCCACGTTCAAGATTAAAGTATTCAGATGCAAGTCCATTATTTATCACACAGCTTTGTATGTTTTTGTAGAAAGTTTGAACCCAATGGATGACATTAGGGCTGAAATTAAACGATTTCAAACAATTGAGAAGAAATTCCATCTGCATGGAGATGTCACTGTGGTATTTTCGACAGGACCGTTACTCAGTTTTGGAGGGTCGCAGGGGCGTTTCTAGGTTTTTTCTGATTGTAAGCCTTGATGGTTGTGAGTGTCATTGTTAGTCAGGGACTTGAGCGCTGTAGGTGCAAACATGTGTGCCGAAGGGACGAATTTTTAGGAGGGTCCGGGAGGATGTCCCCTCCCCCCCCCCTCTCCTGGGAAATTTTTTAAATTTGACTCTCTGAATCGCCATTTCATGCCTTACCTGGACTGGAAGTGGTTAACGGGGAAGGTCTTTAAACGCATTAAAATGCTAACAAAAAATTAAATATTTGAATTGGCAATTATGATAATCCTCAGTCTGCAGGTGTTTGTTTTCAGTAGATTCCAATGGAATCATAGTCTTAAGTAAGCAAAATAAGGCTCAACTCTATTTTTGATATAAAAAAACTATCCAATTTAATTACACTTAACCCATTGACACATGCACCGCCCGAAACCACCCGTGCAAGACTCCACTGCTTTAAAAAATTGCAACTTTCTCAATCGTGCGAACATTTCCCTAACTAGCAGTTGTGAGCATTGACTTGAAACTCCCTCAAATTGAGGTACCCAATAAACACAAAAAAGTCAGCGATTTTTGCAGAATATCATCGTTTGAATTTGGACAATAACAAAAATGACCGTTTTGATGTCATAGAAAAACAACAAAAATCACGTTTTTGCCTTTAGTTTTTTTATTCAAATCATCGTGGCAAACCAAAAAGTCAACATTCACAGCAAAATTCAGTCCTAGTCCTAGCTTAACAGTGAATTTTTTGCTCTTATTCGTTGCTCGGGCCGAGCTTAGGCCTCTCATTCTAGTGCATACTGACCTTGCCACGATTTTCAACATCACCACTGCACTGCATGCTGGGAAATAACGAGATTTTTGACAGCGTTCCTTCCGTCCTCCACACATTTCATATATATACGAAGTCCACAGCCACTCCGACCCTCCGCCGAAATTTTGCGCTTGTTGTGTTCTCCTGTGGTCGCAACTTCCAAAATATGCCGCGGTAGGTCGATAAATTCATCCAGAGTTGAGTCCCAAGGTTACTTCGTTTCTGGACGGCCATTTTTCCAGTTCAACGAGCAACGAGCCAAATTCGTGAACAAAGTACAACACCTAACTCGCTTCATTGAGAAAGTGGACTCTGAACTACCTTCAAGCTTAATGATGCTCATCAGGCAGCTAGTAAAGATGAAAAATGGCTGTGAACGTACCAAAAATCGTAGATAATTCATATTGGACCCCTTATTGCAATTCAACCAAGCAAAATGGAAACGTCACAATGACGTTTCCAGTTAACTCGAGTCTTCAGTGTTTTAGAACAGCAGCACTTTCAATGGTAACTTTAAATATGGAGTCACTAAATCCTATGGGGCGTGTGTATGCAGGAAATAGCTCAAACACTTAAAAATTCTCAGGTGTCAATGGGTTAAGAAGATAATTACTTCGTGTGAAAGTACCAGACCTTACTTGTCAAATGACGAGTGATGCTCTTGCAGATACGCCTCACAACAAGTCTACACTAAGTCTACAGTTGGATCACCGCTTAGTTGAGCAGCTGAGCTTTGTAAATCGTTCTAACACAACATTTTTGAAAAAGTTATTATACCGTCTGAACGGCCTGTAAGCCCGTGCTTATTTGCTTAAAGACAGGTACGCGACTGGTCGTTACTTTCGAATAGCCCGTTACGACTGTTACTTTAGGTTGGACCGTTACTTTCGGGAATTACTACAAAAGTCCAAAAATAAACGTTACTTTTGGGTGGCCACTTTTTTCGCGGGGAACGCTACTTTCGGAACTTTACGGTATAAAAATTTGTCCCAGTTTTACAGAGAAATGTATGGAAAACTCAAAAGCAAACATGCGCTTCCCAGCATAATCACAACCTTCAAATTTAATCGCTCTAAAAACTTTTGCAGGATATCTTAAGCTAACAGACCATAGGTATTCCAGAAATTAAATTTTACCGTGAATGTTTAACATTGAATTCTCATACAAACACTGTATTTTGCACCACGTTTGCCCTACTTTCAAAATGGCGGTCCCGACTGTGAAACCTTCTACAGTTCAACTATTTTTGTTGCACTGTGAAACAAACAATAGTCTGTTAAGCTGTTTTATTTAAGGTCCATGGTAATGTCATTTAGCAAAGGTTGGGAAAATATATCATTTGTAGGAAAAAGGTAAAGAGTTCCAAGGATTTTGTGTAGAAATGAAGCTCTAGTTCAACTGTGGAAACATACAACATTGTCTACATGAAGTCCCTACCTGCTGCAAATGATCCATCATTTCCTGGGACGATTTACGTTCATCGGATTCCTGAAAAAAGAAACACATCCCATCACTTAATAAGTATTTACACATGTGTGTTTTTAAATAAATATTGTTCATGTCCTTTCACAAATATAACTAGTAAAAATCAGAGTTTAGGGGAGTGCGTCCGACAGTGGAGAAGGGTGGAAAATGGAAAATGGGATGCCTGTTTTGGTTGGTAATGAGCGTTAAAAGGCAAGTTATTTTAGCTTGCAAACAGGGCGTCTCAAATGGGTTGTTTGGAACATGTTTCATAAGACCATAACTTTTTATTTATTTAACCTATTGACGACCAGGCTATTTTTCAATTTTATCAATTGTCAGAAATGGTATTACGTGACTGTCTGCGCAGTACATTTAGAGTGCAAAAAAGCTTACAAAAACAACTTTTTCTCAGTATGACTAATTTCCAAAAAAAAAATACACCAGTTTCGTATCGAAAATTGCCTGAAAAACTGATTTGGAAATCAAAATTGCCAAAAATACACAGACATCTTTGTATAAGGCGACGCTATGAACCAAATGTTTTTTGCCAAAAAAAAAATACTTTCTTTGAGATAAAGCCTTTTTCAGAATTGCAAAGACTTCAGAGGAACTTTTATCTATCCTTTGCTAACTTAAAATCATATCTTTTGAGCAGTTTGTTGGGATACGGAGTAGAAACATGAGAATCGTGTTGTGCGACCTTATAAATAACACCGATCAACACTCACCCATTTTCCGTTAATATTAAACTGACCGGAGCCTTGAATCGCATAAATAATAAAGACAATCCTACACTCCATTATATTGCTGTGTTTGGAATATCTGAGCCTTGTCGATCATATCATAGCGTTATTTACTCCAAATTTGTTAAAACAACAGTCGCTAAATGACAGTTTGGAAGTTTCCCACAATGTGTTGCAAAGAGATTGCGTGACGCATAGCACACTGGAATTTGCTGCGTGCTCATGGTATCGGTCAAGGAAAGAACATTGCCGTGGAAAAGGTTTCAGGTCAGTGTCATTTGTAAAGTGGGCTGGGGGTCCTTTAGTTGTAGAACTTGAGGCTCTAGTGGGTTCCGAGTGCATGCCTTCTATATTGATTTTTGACATCGGGAGGCTCGAAAGTGCCTTTTACATCATTCAATACAAGATATTTTCTTAAAAAAATAGTGAAATTCAAAGATACTTTTTCTTTTTAGCCACTATTTCAGACATTTCAGTCACAATCACAGGAGTAACGTCCGTTATTGGAAATGTCTTATAATAATTTTTTTGTTTTGTTACACTGTCAATTAATGTTCAAATCGTCTTTCAGGTGTATTTGGTAAATAAATGTACAAGTCATTTATGGAGGGAGGGGATGTCACCATTTTACTACAACCCTTGCCGGCTCTTTTGTGATAACACACCACATTTATTCTGCTATGAAGTTATGTTTTCGATACCCACATGGGATATATGTGCGAAAGGAATAGGTCAGCGGTCATTCAGTTATAGTAATGGGTTTAACAGATCAAATCGTTAAAAGGGCTATGTCACCTATTTTTAGTATCACTTTGAAAAGCCAAAAAACATATTATTGGTTTCAATAGAAACCTAAAACTCCGCTTATGGTCCAGTTTTGTTCGCAAATACTCTACTAGCGCACAGAAACTAGTATTCGTTATCTTTGGCTGTGGATGGCCAGGATGGAAATGGATTGCAACTTGAAAAAGTTTGCCAATTCAGTTTTCAAGTTCCTCCCAAGTGTCGTGGAAAAATCGCATAAAAACGTATTATGGTTTATTCAGTCTTTCTTGAAAAATTCACTTGATATTTTTCGTTGGTGTTACAAGAGCAATTTTATGTTTGAGCAAAGGTAACTTGTCAACTGTTTAGTGTATTTTTACCACAAGACAGCAAAAACTGCGTGACAATGCCCCTTTAACCTTCGAAATGCCTCTTGTCATACCACCAGACCTGCAGAATCAGTCATTTTACATGCCATTCTGCCAGTGACGGTGAGAAAGAAAGGTAGCACTGAAACTGTCACCACCTACGCATTCTAAGACAATGGCAGTGGGGGCTGTTTCTTAACAAAGAATCTTAGAGAACAGATTGGTGTTGACGGTGAAAGAACAAAATTACAGCTTGGCACTATGCATGGCCAAAGTCTCGTAGCAACCACTGTTGTGAATGATTTGGTTGTGACAGACATGGAGGATAAAAACCCAATCGAGATATCTAGATCCTATGCAAGAATGGAGATACCGTTGGCTGAACAGCAAATTCCTACCCCTGAAGTAGTGAAACAGTGGGAACACCTCCACAGCATCGCTGAAAGGATGCCCAAGTTTATACCAAACTTGGAGATCGGATTGCTAATCGGTAGTAACTGTCCAGCAGCAATGGAACATTTAGAGCTAGTACCAAGTGGTGATAAGGGACCTTACGCAATGCGATTGCATCATAGCTGGACTTTGACTGGACCCCTGCAAGTGAACACTTTAAGTCCCAATAACATCACTTGCACAAAATCACAGTTCGAGAAGTGGAGTCGCTTTAAGAGGTAGTATCACCCCAAGCCATTCAGTGTTTGAGTTAGATTTTAACGACCGCAAGTACAGCCCTGATGAATACTGTTACTCTTAGGAGGACAGAAAGTTCATCAGTAAGGTAAAAGAAAACATTCAACACCATGATGGTCATTATGTGGTACCACTGCCGTTCAGAAATCCCAAAGTGACCGTGCCAAACAACCGGGATCAGGCGCTGAAATGAGCAATTTGGCAACGAAAGAAAATGTTGCGTGACAAGAAGTACCGGAATGATTGTCAACTTCGTAAATAAAATGATAGCAATAGGGTACGCGCGAGAAGTACCAAAGGACCGTCTGTAAGCCGACCCTGGAATTGTTTGGTACATCCCACATCATGGGATCTATCATCCCAAAAAGCCTCAGAAGATACATGTAGTCTTCGACTACAGCCACGCTGTTCTAAGAGCCGTTCCGACCAACATCATTCAAAGGAATCCAAGAACCTCGACTTGGGTCACAACCGCTTGCCCGTCGAACATACCCTCAGGGTTCAGTGGTGTGTCGAATCCTGATGTCTTTGAATTTCGTATAGCTGATAACGACAAACCACCGACAAGAAGAGGAATATTGCCTGTAATTCCTTCAATTTATGACCCACTGGGCTTCGCCACACCGTTCACGCTTCCAGCCAAGAAAATACTTCAAGACCTTTCTAGCGAAGGGATTGGGTGGGATGACACCATCCCTGAGCAGTACCTAAGTGGATGGGCCAAATGGATGAGACAGCTTCCTCTGTTGGAACAAATCAAGGTTAGTAGGTGCGTCAAACCCTCAGAGTTCGGAACAGTGACATACCAACAGATACATCTCTTCTCTGATGCAAGTTCAACAGGATATGGCGCTGTTGCTTACCTTCGTCTGTGTGATGACAGCAACTATATTCATTGCTCATTCCTGATGGGGAAGGCTCGTCTTGCTCCAATCAAGCCAGTCACGATACCGCGCCTAGAGTTAACGGCTGCCACCGTATCCATTCGAGTCGGAGAACTCGAGAAATCGATGGCAACGCTAAGTTCATGTATCATACGGATTCCACTACTGTTTTGCGCTACATTGTTAATGAACAGCAATGTTTCCATGTGTTTGTTGCAAATCGGGTGCAGCTAATTCGTGACCATTCAAGCCTGAGTCAGTGGAAGTACTTACAAACAAAGGAAAACCCAGCAGATGATGCTTTTAGGGGTCTCGATGGACTCAATCTTGTAGAAAGGCAGCCCTGGTTAGAAGGTCTAGGATTTCTGTGGAATCCTGAGAGCGATTGGCCGCAAAAACCGTTTACAGTGAGCCAAATCCCCACCGACAACCCAGAAGTAAACAAGATGACCACAAGCAGTGCCTTCATCCTTGATCAGCCAATTAATGCCACAGACCAGTTGGTTGATTACTTTTCTGATTGGCACCAGTTGATAAGGGCTGTAGCTGTATTCCTGCGAATTAAGGAGATATTGAGGATGCGACGCAACGACCATTTGAAGATAAAGGAAGAAGTCTCAAGCGACGGCATCAATCCAGCAAGATCTACGGCAATCAGGTTGGTAGAGCTTAAGCGTGCTGAAGGACCATGCTTGCCTCTTACCATGCAAGACTTAGTGGATGCTGAGCATGCTCTACTGAAATTCGTCCAGTCTTCAGCCTTTTTTGAAGAAATCCATGTGCTTAAGGAATTGGAAAACGAGAAGGATCCAGTTGGGAAAAGGCGGCAAGGGAAGAAGAAATCAGGTATAAAGAACGACAGCCGTATCCGTCGCCTTGACCCCTTTCTGGACAACGGTATCTTCAGAGGTGGAGGTCGGCTCAGATATGCAGATCTACCACATGAAACAAAGCATCCAGCCATCATGCCACAAAAAAGTCATGTTACGACTCTACTCATCCGCCACGCCAAGCCTGCGCGAGCAGTATTGGATCGTCAAAGTCAATGCAGCAGTGCGCCATGTTATATCAAAGTGCATCTTCTGTCATCATAGCCACGGCAAACCAACTGAACAGAAGATGGCAGACCAACCCCCAGAGATCGCATTTTTCCAGCGCCCCCATTTACGTTCACAGGTGTCGACTATTTCGGCTCCTTCATTATCAAGGACGGACGCAAGGAAGTGAAGAGGTATGGGGCTTTTTTCACATGTCTAGTCAGCCGTGCGGTACATATTGAAGTCACAAGTACACTTGAGTCACGTTCGTTTATTCAAGTGCTTCGACGATTCCTAGCCCGACATGGTCCCGTAAGGGAAGTAAGAAGTGACAACGGCACAAACTTTGTCGGTGCACGAAAGGAGTTACTCCAAGCCATAGAGAGATGGATCATGAAGAGATTCGAGTCAAACTACGAAAGGAAGGTATTGACTGGCTCTTCAACCCGTCTGCCGCCAGCCATATGTGTGGTGTTTGGGAGAGGCAGATAAAGACCACAAGAAAGGTGCTTACTGGCCTAGTAGTAAGAACGATGCCTGCACGGCCCCACCTTTCCGGGAATTTTGCGCCACATTTGGGGTTCCCCACGAACCTCCTTGCAGTCAGTCAATGGGGAACGCCAAATTTCCCGGAAAAAAACGTGGCGCAAAATTCCTGGCAAGGTGGGGCCGTGGCGGGCATTGTTCTTACTACTATCGGAGCCTTCCTGGAAGACTTTACGGGCATGTATATAATCCACTATGCGTCGTGGAAAAAAACTCTTTTTAGACGCCGCCTTTTAAGAAATCGTTGTTATCATGTAAGGAATGTTTGCGTTCCAAGATCGCAACCAACCCAAGTATATTCTGAATCTGTAGACCTTGAAAACTTCTACACAGAACAATTCTTACAAGAAATGATATCATCTCAGCTTGCCTTTCTTGTTTTTCTAGATCAACATTATACACCAGATCAACAGGACGTATCACTAGCTAGTGTTTCATGCTGTTGTGGTGTTACCAATTGAAGAAAAGTATACCCTTTGTATATATACAATGGCGACTGTTGAAGAGTTTATAAACTTTCTTAAATCGAGGAAGACAGGTTTGAAACAAAAGAGCGCCGACTGGGTGAGAGCCAGACAAAATACTATAGGTGCATCAGAGATCTCTGCCTTGACAGGATCTTCGTCATTTGAATCACCAAAAAGCTTGCTCTTAAAGAAAATACAACCAGCAGATACTTTCAATAATAATGCATGTACTTGGGGCAATTTATTTGAACCGTTAGTACGTAAGTATTTTGAACTAAAACACTCTGTTTCCGTTTTTGGACATGGTATCTCTCTAAATCTAGCAAGAGATCATCTGCTTTATCAAAAGGTCACTTGTAGTCCAGACGGATATTTTATTAGCAAAGAAAACACTATAGTTTTGTTAGAATTTAAATGCCCTTTCAAGAGAAAAATAGCTATGAGCAATATCCCTCATTGTTATAGAGATCAGGTACAAACGGGTCTTGCTTTGAGTGGAGAAAGAGTAAACAAAGGATTATTTGTGGATGCATACTTCAGAATGTGTTCATTAAAGCAGCTAGAACCGAGTTTATGCCATAATCAGTTTCTAAACGGAGAGAACACAGAAAACAAAAAACAAAACAACTCTTGCATGGGGAGTTTGTTATCTATTTAGCAAACAAAAATATTAAAAAATCAAAACAGTCTCATTGACCTTGGAGCCCTTGTAACAACAAAAGCCTTGTTTGAGAATTTAATGAATTCCATTGCAGAGAAAAACATCTGGTGTTATGGTAAAGTAAAAATGGGGTTTTCAAAACAAGATGAAGGCGAGGAGAGAGAGCGCTTGATTTCTATGCGACAAGCATTTAGAATGGATCAGGCATGAAATGCCTAAACCCATAGCAGCCTTTGCGTGGAAAATGCTTGATTTGACTGAAATTTGGGCAACAAAAGACAATGACAATGACAGCGAATGCATGAAAGACCTTTTAGAGAATATTTTAGTTTACGAAGAGCAAGATTGTTTATTTACGGCACAGGATTAATGCCCGAGGCTCTAATAGCTGTGTGCCAATGATGTTCGCTCTTTAGATTTGTAGCGGGTTTTTGAAGTTTTAAGTAAGATTAAGTCACGCTGCGGCCCTTCTGGCAAAATTAGATCTAAAATTTTGTAAATTACAAATGGATAAAAAATTCTTTTGGGAAGGTAATTACTTATGCTAGAGTAAACAAAGCTTATTTGACCTGTTTGTTCTTGTGTCAATGGCGGGGAGCTTTTACCGGAAATGACGCGAAACAACAGAGTAGAGTATTTGAATAAATTACTACGGCCAATAATAAAAAGTAAATCTCGTAGAATATCTATTGTTAGCGATGTTGGAAGGATATTTTTTTGCCATTTCTTTCCGTAATTCTGATAAAACGTTTTCACTGTCGCCTATTTTTTCCAATGAGTCATTTCCGAGTATGTGATCAAGCCAGTAATTAACAGTATAATTTGGATCATTCGAGTGAGTACGTCATGGAGTGAGGACGGGTTTTTGAATGCTCCGTTGGCAGCGTATCCTATTTCGGTGTTTATGGAGGTTTCCTCCGTATTTGTTACTCCTAAGAGAAAATTTAGCAAGGGCTCATCCTGTAGTTCAACTGAAACGTTGCCGGAAGAAAAACGAGTTAAAGAGTCCTCATCGCCGGACGTGATAACTTCAACTGTCGCTGAGAAAACAGTGGCCGCTGAAGGTATCGAGGGAAAACTAGACTTCATAATTTCGAGGCTGAAGAGTATGGACTTAAAGATGGAAGATATAAGTCAAACTGTTAAAACACTGCAAAACAAGATTACTTCTGTGGAAGTAGATGTTATATCAGTCAAAGATAAACAGAAAAAGCTCGAAGGAAAATTTGATAGTATGGAAAACAACTCCCAATTTGTCGACAGCGAGCTCAACCGACTCCAAACAACTCTCGACGAGCGTACTAAGGAATTAGGTGAATGTCAAAAGAAAATCCTTTATTTAGAGGCCTACAGCCGACGTGAAAATTTGAAATTCGAAGGAATTCCAGAAGTCTTTCAGAACGGCGCTGAAGCAGGAAAAACTGCAAGTGAAGATACTAAAGATGTTCTTGTTAACTTTCTTGAAAATACGCTTGGAGTTGAGAACGCTAAACAAATTGAATTTCAGAGGGTCCACAGCCTAGGCAAGCCAAAAGATGATACCTGTAACGACGGCCGCATGATTATTGCTCGGTTTCTACGATTCTCAGACAAGGAGCGAGTCTTCAAACAAGGGCGAAACCTAAAGGGCACAAATTTTAAAATGTTTGAGGACATCCCAAAAGAACTACATCTTTTGAGGAAAGCGCAGATAGAGAAATTAAAACAGGCAAGGAAAGAAGGTAGACGGGCCAATTTCAGCAAGTCCGAACCAGACAAACTTTATATCGATGGTAAATATGTTAAATATGTTAAATGATGACTCTGAACCTTTTGAGACTAAGCTTAATTATTGACACAGTTTGCCCACCGGCGACTAAAATATCTTCGGTGAAGTTATAAGATTTTGCCTTCTTTCAATATTATGTTGGATGTTTATTTTTCTTCGTTCTTTCGCATTAAAATAACATATTGTAGTAGATAATTATTCTTTTGTAAGCTTTCTTTGCTCTATGAACATCGCATTTATTTTGATTATATGTTTTTTTTTCGCCAAAGGAGCTTTCTTTTCGCGTAGGAATAAGGTTGCTAGTAGATGGATATAATTAATCTGGGACATGAGGTAGGTGTATTTTCGTGTTTTTTCCTCTTGTTCCTTTTCTGTGTTGTATATGTAAAAGGTAATGGATTCTATTATTTCAAAATACCGATGGTTTTTTTCGCATTAATTTCCTGTCTTCTGAAGAACAATTCATTCTTATTTATATGTTGTAAAAACCTAGCGAACCATTCTTTAATTTTATCTTTTGTTCTCTTCTGCAAGCCCAGGCTTAGTTTTGTTTTTATGAAATGTCCGTTAGCACGTGTAAATTAGTTTCCCTAAATGTAAGGGGCATTGGGAATTTTTATAAAAGGAGAACCATATTCACTTGGTGCCGAAAACAGAAAGCAGATTTCTTTTTCCTGCAAGAAACCCACTCAAAAATAGACTCAGAGACGTGTTGGAGAAATGAATGGGGGAGCGATATTATTATGGCCCATGGGACCTCTAACTCACGCGGGGTGGCAATTCTTGTTAAAAAGGATGTTGATTGCACAATTCATTCAAAAGTGTTGGACCCTCTAGGACAATACGTCATAATAAAAGCAGAATTTAATGACAAAATATATGTTTTAATCAACATCTACGCTCCGAATAAAGACTCAAATATCGTGAGCTTTTTCAACAATCTTCTTGTGGTTTTGCGAAATAATAATTTTGACGAAGAAGAAAATATTATTATGGGTGGAGATTTTAACTGTCCTCTTAATCCATCTATGGATAAGAAAGGAGGCCTCTTGAGTCCAAGAAAATCTGTTATATCAATCATCAATAATCTACAAGAGTTTGACCTTGTTGATATATGGAGAGTTAAGAATCCTCAGAGAAAGAGCTTTACATGGAGTCAAAATTCACCTACGATCTTTTGCCGCTTAGATTATTGGCTGATCGCAAATTCTTTACACGATTTAGTTAAAACAGCAGATATCATCCCGGCAATTAGAACAGATCATGCAGCAATTATTCTTGAAACTGTAAACAAATTTGATGAGATCAAAGGTCCAGGTATCTGGAAAATGAATTGTTCTGTTTTAGATGATGAAGATTATGTTAATGATATTTTGGAGAAGATACCTATATGGGAAGCTAAAGGTCGTAAGGAGCTCTCGAACTGTCAGAGTATTTGGGACTGGTTAAAATACAATAATTTATAAGAGCTCACACAATTCAATATTCTAAAAGAAAAGCACGGGAAAGAAGTAAAAGAGAAAAGCTACTTCAGGAACAACTCGCCAATGCAAAGTGTGCTTTTGAAACAGAACCTAGTATTTTGAATGCAAATCTTCTTAATTCTGCTAAAGATATGCTTGAATTATTTTATGAGGAAAAAGTTAAGGGAATAATTATACGAGCGAGAGCCCGTTGGCACGAGTATGGCGAGAAAAGTACCAAATACTTTCTGAATCTAGAAAAAAGAAATCATGTTAAAAAACATATGAGAAAATTAAATATCAACGGATTGGTTACAGCGGACCCCTCAAAGATCTTGTCCGAACAGCGGCGTTTCTATCAAGAATTGTATTCGAGTAGGAACAGGAATAATGAAAATTTGCATGAAATTAAATCCTTTCTAAAAAATTTAAACATTCCTAAACTGTCAGAAAAACAAAAAATTTCCTGCGAAGGTGTAATCACTATAGAAGAATGTGCAGTTATCTTGGAAAGCTTCCAAAATAATAAAACTCCTGGGAACGATGGAATTCCTATCGAATTCTATAAAAAATTTTGGTCTTTACTTAGTGAACCCTTTATTCGCTGCGCTAATGAATGCTTCGTAAAAGGTGAGATGTCTCGCTCTCAAAAGCAAGCAGTAATTACGCTCATTGAAAAGAAAGGAAAAGATCGATGCTTTTTGGAAAACTGGCGGCCGATTTCTTTGGTAAATGTAGATGCGAAAATAATGACTAAGGTGATAGCTGCTAGAATAAAAAATGTTCTGCCAAACATAATTCATTACAATCAAACTGGATTTATAGAAGACCGCTACATCGGCGAAACAGTGCGATCAATTTTTGACATAATGAACTTTACTGCTGAAAAAAACATTCCTGGTTTGTTGATATTCATCGATTTTCAGAAGGCGTTCGATAGTTTGGAACACAATTATTTACAAAGTTGTCTAGAATCTTTTAATTTCGGTCAGAACTTTATTAGATGGGTATCTTCATTCTACGAAAATATACAAAGCTGTATTATCAACAATGGTACAATTTCTGATTTCTTCACAATCGAACGAGGAGTTATGCAAGGGGACCCTCTTTCTCCGTATCTTTTTGTAGTAGCTGTTGAAACCTTAGCTATCGCAGTAAGACAAAACCCAATGATAAAAGGTATTACAATCGACAAGAAAGAAACAAAATTACTTCAATATGCAGATGACACAACTGCGGTCCTTTCAGATATCGATTCAGCGCAAACCCTTTTTAGGCTGCTAGACGAATTTAAGAAGATCTCAGGTTTAGCCGTCAACCCCACAAAAACGGAAGCAATGTGGATCGGCTCTTTAAAAGAAAACAAATCGAAACCCTTTGGTATTAAATGGTCAAATGAACTAATTAAAGCTCTCGGTGTCTATTACACTTATGATCAAAAATTATTACACGAGAAAAATTTTATAGAAAGATTAGACAAAGCGTTGACAGTGAATATATAAGTGGAAACAAATGTTAATTATGCTAGTAACAACAATGTAAATAAAAGCGTGACAATGTGAGAATTATAAGGATAGTTTCAAATTTACATGATGTAATTGTTGATTCAAAGACGGTTTTTCTCTATGATAAACTTAAGATAAAAGAGGCTTTTCATATTCATAGAGAAAAACCGTCTTTGAATCAACAATTACATCATGTAAATTTGAAACTATCCTTATAATTCTCACATTGTCACGCTTTTATTTACATTGTTGTTACTAGCATAATTAACAAAGATTAGACAGCGTTAAAAAACTAGTAAACATATGGCCTGCACGTGGTCTTTCCCTTTACGGAAAGATCACTGTTATCAAATCCTTAATTATCCCAAAATTTGTTTACGTGGCATCACTATTAGCCACTCCAGAGTGGGTGGTTCAGGAATTGAATAAATTGATATTTAAATTTTTATGGAAAGGTGTTGATAAGGTTACACGTTTGTCAACAATAAATGACTACCAAAAAAGCGGCTTGAAAATGATTGACCTAGAAACAATGGTCAAATCTTTAAGACTTGCCTGGTTAAAGAGAATTTTCAGCGAAAACGACGGCACATGGAAGAATTACTTGTGTTATCAACTTAAAAGCTACGGGGGCCTTTTTCTATTTCATTGTAATTATGATGTAAAAGACGCTGTAGTTACATCCCGTTTTTACTCCGAATTGCTTCAATGGTGGGTCGCTTTTCGTGAGAATTATTCTACAGATAAAATGCGGTATAATATTATTTGGAATAATAAAGATATTCGGATAAACAATAAGTCAATTTTTTACAAAGCATTTGTCGATAATGGTTTCCTTTTGGTTTCCGATCTCCGATTTGATTTGAGTATTGCAGAGTCGTATAGTATTATTATAAGAAAGATCGAAAAAACTAATTTTTTAACATGGGCAGGTCTTAGACTTGCTGTACCTGCCGCCTTGAGAGACAACTTTAGAACAAAGGATTACACCTTTTTGACATTGCCACCCTCTGTGATAATTAAGAATAATGATTTTGACATTTTAAAGAAGAAATCAAAAGATTATTATTCACTGCTCATAAGTAAAAAGGCACAACTTTCAAAAAACACCTCGATTTTAAAACGAGATTTTAATTTGACGGAAGACCAACTGGAAAAAGCATTTCTTTTACCACACATCATATGCTCAGAATCCTATGTTAAGGCTTTTCAGTACAAGGTCCTTAACTCCATATTATATACTAACACTAAGTTATACAAAATAGGATATCTATCTGATGATAAATGTTCCTTTTGTAAGTCGAAACCTGAAACCCTTATTCACCTTCTCTTTGATTGTGTATATGTTAAACTTTTCTGGAAGGACTTTGAATTTTATTATTATCTGCTGTCAAATGAATGGATTAGTCTTAGTTTACAGGATGTGCTATTAGGAATTATAGCTGTACAATGCCCTTTACTGAACTACTTTCTAATAATAGCAAAACTATATATATGGGAGTGCAGAAGATCACAAAACCGTCCTATTATTGCTGGGTTTAAGTTAAGGATAAATATTAAATTTGAAACAGAGAAATATATTTGCACCAAAAACAGAACCTTAAGTGAATTTTATAAAAAATGGTCGGTAATGTGTAACGCGTAAAAGGTTTTTTTTTTGTAATACACGTAGTTTTTATTGATGTCTGTTTGCCTTTGTGTTTATCGTTAATATCGTAAGTAGTATAAGTAGTGTAAAGTAACATGTAAGGAAGCTCTTGTATTTGTGTTATTAAAATAATAAAAAAAAAACAGTATAATTTGAAGTGTAATGGCTTTTTATTTTCATATTTTTATTTTTGTAGAGATGTTCACTAGAAAAAGCCACTCCGTCTATTATTTTAACGCGGCTACATTTTGTACAAAAAAGTTCTGCCAGATCACAATCAAGCGAAAAAGAACCGCCACATTCTAGACACGATTTTGACCTTTAATTTATCCTGTTTGAATTGATAACAAACCGGCTTTTGCTGTTTTGTTGGATAAAATCCTGTTTTGCTGTTAAACTAAGAGCTTCGAAGATGATATAGAGCTTTTCTGGTAGTTGTGAGCGGTGAAGCTCGGTTTGGTAGTCGCTGCCAATGATGTTACGTAGCATGACTTGCTTGTGTTGATTATCTAAAATATTTAGTTGAGTCTTGTATTTTTTCTTTTCATCCAAATGTCTAATGATAGACAGTTGTGTGATAAAGGCTTATAAACTTTAGTGTCTCGCAACGTAGTCCATGTCTATAATTAAAAATGACAAATGTTCAATTGGACAAACTTATGATGGGCATCACTTATGCATGCCTGTAGTTCATAATTGTTCCATATGCATTGTTCTTCAGGAGTTACCACATGTGAAAGCACAGTAGCTTTGATCTTTATATATACCTTAATCGCACTACATATATTTTAAGTCTGTAATTCGGTAGAGCCCAGGGAGGTTATGGTTGGCCACCATATGAACCCTGTTTACGGCTCATGCAATGTCAGACCAGGGGTAGTGGGGTTGTTGAGTCAGTTGATGACCCCCGGGTGAGCCCGCTCCGGCCCAACTAATAACAGAGGGGTGCTCAGAGATCTCCTTGGAGAACTCAACCTCGTTTCCAGAGGTAAAATGGGAGACAACTGCCTTGTCAGCAGTTAAAGTCCTTACTTCGGTAAGGCAAAAAAGTCCTAGCCAGGGCTAGTCAGAAACAGCCAACCGAGCACCCCCTGACCAGGGATTTGTCCCTTTTTGTGACATGTCACTCAATGTCACGCGTGACAGTCACGCGCAATGTCACGTCACGTGTCACGCCGTGTCATGCGATTGCGTTTTTTTGTTAGATAAAGCGAGAAACCCGAGTCTGACTTGGATTGTGCGGCTAAAGAACTTATCTTTTTTGCAATTTAGAACACTCTTCATTGCTAATTTCTTTTCTGATTTTTTCAAGATCTGGCGATCTATTTTGTCTGCCGACTTGTGTGGCCTTTGTTTCACCAGAGCAAATCAAGGCTTTGTGCTCATGATATTTTTGTACCTCGCAAAGTATGATTGAAAATTCTGAATCACTGATACGCTTGTCCATGAGAGCTTTGGAAACCAACTCGCTGACAGAGTTTCGTTTAGCAAGAGCGAGCGTGTAGATCTTTTCATGTTTCGTGATTTTTCGTTCGAGCCGTTTACTGAATGCAGTAAGGCCAGCGGATGAAAATCCTGAAATCGCAGCGATGCTAGCTAGTGGCGGGCTAGTGACAATTCCAAATCCAGTCAAAGCTGTTGCTAAGGTGGCAGAAGACAAGCCCGCAGAAATAAAGCCAAGGCCAACAGCTGACCCGTGAACAATTGAGTGGGTTCGCTTGTATTTTTTTGTTACCTGTCTATAGTGGTCAGCTTCTGTTGAAAGCTCTTTTTGTAGATCAGATATTTTTTTGAGACAGAAGTCATCGCCATTTGGTAAGACTGGGTAGAGCGGTAGAGTCTCGCTGTATTCTGGAGCAGACGGAGGTAATACGTTAGCCGAACTCATGGCGTGTGTATATTTAAGATTTTTTAATTTATTTCTATTTCAAATTCTAAGTGCATGTCATTAAAATCAATGAGGGCTCCATTTTCATCCTTCACTGATATAGTTATGCTATTTACATAATCGCCAGACGAGGCATCACGCAAGATGTTTTGCTGTGTTGTTTCATAGAAAACTTTCTCAAACGGCTTCCCACTAACATCAAACCGCGCCAAAACATCTGAAGGTTTTCCGTTGAGTAAGTTTTGTTCTTTATCAAGCAGATCACAGTGAATGTAATAGCTGGATGGAGATTTTAATTGTGTGACCTATGTCATGAACAGTAACTTAGAGCTTATTGTTAGCACAACCATTGTGTATATAATAAATATTTTAAAAATATATTTATATAAACATGTTTGGCAGCCTGCCTGGTGGATTTAATCCTAGTTCAAATCTTGGTCTAGACATTGGAGGTCATGACTATGGCCCCCCGCCCCGTTTTTTACTCCTCCAAATGCCTACCAGCCTACATATATCAAGAAAAAACAGCCCGCAGTAGATCCTGAACTGGCTTGGTTGAGAACGCCAGAAGCTGCAAAGCTTTCTGCAGCGGCCAAAGCCAAGGCGATCTCAGACCTCAAAAAGTGTTTCCCAAATGCTGATATGCCTAAGTTTAGAGTAGAAGTTGATTTTGACAAAAGCACAAAGCCACTGGAGTAGTGCTTTTCAAAGAGAGCGCAGATTCATGGGCACTCATTTCAGAAATAGAGCCAAAAGATTGGACTCAAGCCATGAAAGACGCTTTGGGCCTGCATCAAGACGGAGCTTTCCCTTTTCAGCTCTCGATAAAGAAGGGTGCCCCCACAAAACCAATCCCAGCTGTTGATTTTTCAAAAAAGATAAACAAACATATGATGGTTGGCGATGTCTTGGATAATGAGCACAGGATTCATGTCACACTGACAGAATTCTTCACCACCAAGTTCAGACAGATTTTCAAAAACTCACAGATTAAATACACAGCCTCGAAATATGCAAGGAAGTGGCTCAAGGGACACAACATGACTTTCTGGCCACAGCAGCTAAACTTTGTTTTGTGGTGCGCAACAACAGGCTCTGGAATCTCTCGTGATATTCTATTCTCATCTAGTCTAGATCTAAGCCCACAGCTCAGGGCTTTTTATCTGTACTACGTCTATTTCACAAAAAGACGAATACTGTTCGAGATGGGTGGGATACAGAGTTTTAGCACTTTGCCAGGTGACCCCACATTATATCAGAAAGATAACAAATATGATATCCCATCGTATAATAGAATCTGTGCGGAGTTCGGTGTCGACCCCAGCACTGACTTCCGTTTCACATCTGGTAAAAACCATGGCCTCGGCAGTGTATACATTTGGATCTCATATGAAGGGCTTAGACCTGTTGATTACGTCTGCCACGATCCCAATCTAGCTTTGTTCGATGATAAGCGCGTGACCGACAGAAATGACCCTAACTTTAAGGCCAATGGAATTTCTTTCATTCGCAATGATCACACAGCCAGCCAGTTCGAGTATTTTGTGCCAAACTTCTCACAAGGGTTAACACCAGCAGGGCTATCACGTATGAACCAGTCAATCGAGGCCTTTGTCTACTGTGTTTTAGGCGCACAGGTCAATGTCCGTAGCAGCATTCTGGGTGGCGGTGGATGGGCCAAGGAGGCGCAGACTGAGTTCCTCGTCCTCATGGAAGATGCTATAAGAACGCCGGACATTTCAAAGAGTGTTCAGCGCTATCAGCTAGCCATCGACGAGGCAAGGGTGCGCTTGGATTTCGCAGTAGCGCCTATAAACACAGAGAGCGTGGAGGGGTATAACAATAAGCTAAAGCAGGGAACGCAAGGAATGAAGCTGGGTGCGAACAATGATGTTAATCTGGGTACAAAAAAGCCTCACTGCGCCCCATGGACAGAGGGCCAACAAAAATAAATCCACCAAACAGCCACCCATCGAACCCTATTCACAAGCAGGCAATACAGGCACAGGGTCTTGGTGAAAAACCTGAAAAGCCAGCTCGCCAAGAAAGGAGATAACCTGCCCGGCCGTTTTGAAAATAAAGCTCACGATTGAGCCGATGAGGCCGGGCAGGAGGGAGCCAACTTTTTTGCAATTTCTTTAAGCCCATTTCCCACAGCCTTAGTACCCGCTTTCAAGGCATTCATTGCAGAAAGCATCACTGCTCCTATGACTAGACCAGCAGCCAGAACAACCACCTGCAAGGTCCACCCATATTTCTTGAAAAGATTTTTGAGCCTTTCCCGAAGAGGCAGGGCTTGTTCCCGTTCTTGAACCTGCGTTCTTGAACCTGTGTTCTTAGCCTTGCCAGCTCTTCTTCTCGCTCTGCAACTCTGGTTTCCACAGCTTCTCTGTCAGAGGGAGACGTGTTCTCATCCTCTATCACGTGCTTGTCTTCCTCGATTTTGCATACAAGCTCAGCTTCTTGTTCTTGTAGATCTTCAAGGGGTTTAGTGGAATTTAGTCTTGCTTCGACAGCATTTCTTTCTTTTTCTTTGCCAGAAAGTTGTGTTCTGAGTTTGTCAACCTTTGCCTGCTCTTTGTCTGTTTGTTTTTGTATTTTTTGAAAGCATCTAATTCTTTTTTCTGGTTTTCAAGATCGCGTTGAAGATTCTTTTTCAGTTGTTTCAGTCTATCTAGCTCGGTTTGACTCTCAACGCTTGAACCGTGTTCCTGTTCCAGAGTATCAATCCTCGATTGAGTTTGTTCGATTCTGCCCCTGAGGTTTTGCACCTCATTTGCTGCTTGTTGTTTTTCTATAGCAAGCCTTTCCACTTCCTTCAGTTGTTTTTCTGCTTCTTTTAGTCTTTGTCTTTCTTCGCTTACAGCTGTATTTTCTTCAGAGACAACCTCTTCAGCGCTTGGTCCCAGAGCCCCTTTGAACTTGTCTGTAAACGATTTAAGAAGGCCTGAGTTATCCTGCCTTAAAATGGGAGTTTCACCGCCCTTTGGTCCAAAGGAAAATATCTTGTTTTGATTTCCGCTTTTTTTACCGAAACCAATTGGGCCTAATCTGTCGATAGCCGCTTTTGGATATAGCCTTTTGATCCAGTCAATAAGTTTATCAACCATTTTTTGTTAGTCTTCAGCATGTGTGAAGTCCCCAAGCAGAGGGATGTCCTCAGGATCAAATCCGCTCTGTTCGCGATCCATTCTAGTCATTTCATGCTGTTCACTGCCATGATATGGGGTGGATGAGCCGCCTGGTAGAAATGGAGTTGTTGTGTGGTGGGTTGTTGTGTCAACTTCTTCTTCGTCATCGTCATCATCATCGTGGTCAATCCCCAGTCTTCCCAAGGAGTCTTATTCTCAACTGTTGGATCATATCCGCCTTCTGCCATGATTTATCAAAGTATATATTTCTTTTTATAAAACATATATATATTCTGGCAATGGCTGTACAACCAAACCTGCCCACACACAACAAGAAGACTATTGGTGCTATGAAAGCAGAGCACACCGTAAAGCGCATCACATTTGACCACTCTGTGGCCAAGCCCAGCGAGACCCTCTACGTTTCAGTGTCCAAGCTGAATGAACATGAGGTTATCGTGTCGGGCTCGCTTGCCTTGCTTTTTAACATCGAGCTCGCCGGCGGCCACGCAAACAACTACCTCGTACAGAATGTTTCTCGGGTGCTGGTTGACAGGCTCGTTGTGAAATTTGCTGCCACCACTGTCCAGGACACTGTTGGGTATGACATTTACAAAATATTTGGGAACCTGTTTCTCTCTTTGGATGAGCGCAACAACATGCTGCCGGAGGGCATCCAGGGTGTGGATTTGTGCAAGATCCGCTTTGGCGCAGGTGATAAGAAGACCTCTGGTGTGGATGCAGAAAACAAGCTGGAGAGCGTTTACAAAAACAAATACCGCATCAATCTGGATCATCAGATTTTGACTGACCACGGTGTTTTATACCCACAGGCCCTATACAACGATCTTATCTTCGAAATAATGCTTACCCCTGCATCTCAGGTTGTAAGGGGTTCGGATACAAGTAAGCTTGTATACAAGTTGACAAATATCCAGCTTGAGTACGAGACGATCCGCAGCAAACAACAGGCTGACGAGACGATGAGCATTTACTCTAACATGTGAAGAGAGGTCGGCTGACTCTTCGGAAAGAAAAGTGGGAGCAGACCCAACATGAATCTGACCAAATATCTCACTGGCAACAAGTTCGACCTCCTTATCGATCTTAGCTCAATGGCCGATACAACCCTGCACGGCAATGGCCAACGCCTCATCAACACAAAGGACGGCGTTCACCTAGAGATTGATCTGGCTCTGGAAATGTGCAATGCCACATCTACACCATCAGTGACTCACAGATAACATCACGGACAGGCAGCTGCAGGCTGTTCAGTGTTAAGCAAAAAAATGTATAAAAGTAAAATTATACATTGGATGGACCCACGAAAGCTGCCCTTCAATGCCCTAATTGTTGGGCCAAAAAACTCTGGCAAAACACAGTATCTTCTGAATCATCTTCGGGGCCCTTTCAGGGGCAAGTTTGACTATATCTTGCTAATTTTCCCAACCTTTGTCCACAACAAGACCTACGATGGTTTCGTGGATAATGAGCCACGCATATTCGTGATAGACTGCCAGTAGCATGAGATTGAATGGTGGTTAAAACTAGCAAGTTTCTTTTTTGAGAAGACGAACCACTCATCATTCTCGATGACTGCGCCGCTTCGAAAGACATGAAAGGTCGCACGAGCCAGCTGGTTAATCTCGGCTTCAGCGCGCGCCACGGGGGGATTAGCGTGTGGGTACTGACTCAACAGATAACCAGCATTGCAAAACCGTTTAGGGAAAACGTGGCAGCTATTGTGTTTTTTTATACCTCATCAAGCAAAACAACGAAGGCCATCTTCGAAGATTATGCCGGCGAGCTTATGCACAAAGAGTACAAAGAGCTTATTGCATGGCTTAAGGAGCAAGTTTTCCCACCTAGTTTTCTCTCTGCAGCATCCATGGGATCCATGGGATCGAAGTGAAAATATAAAACTAAAAAATATATACAATTGATGGATACCCCAACCAGTCTCGACAAGCTAACAGCTTTTTACCAGATTTTGAACAAATTACAGACCAAGACAGAAGCAATGCAATTCAAAATTATCAAAGCCACTGGTGTGGATGATCTGCGTTTCATGCTTCTTAACCGCTACCCTTTGAAACTCGTAGAGATGCCAGACACCATGGCCCCGCTTTTGCAGGAGGTTGAAAGGCTTTTGCCTGACATCAAGAGAATAATCGAAAATTAAAATATATATATTTATGCACAATGGCACACGCAAAGCCTGAAGAGAAGGCCGTAATAAACGAAGTCATGCAGATGCTGGAGGCAGCCTCTGATAGCTCCACGGGGCCTACAGTGCCTTTTGTAGAAGCTGATGGCATTCCAGCTCAATGCGAGAAGCTGGCAGTTCTGGTCTCGGCTGGCAAATCAAAAGAAGCTATCGGTGTACAGCTCTCACACGAGAAGGTAAAATGCCTTACAGATAAGGAGATTGTGAAATACTACAAAAGGTATGAAGCCTATGTTGGTAACAAGACTACCGAATCCCTGATTGACAGCGTTCTAATGCTTGTCAGCAAGAGCATTGGCATGGTTGTTTCGATTGACAACGTCAACGAATTGCAGAAAGAACTCAAGAATGACTACATGATTAACCATGAATTATCATCCTTTGCTGGAAGCCTTGCACTGCGATGCGGGCGATGGTTAGTGCTGGCCAATGCTGCTCTTATCACTACAATTCAAAGAGGACAGACCTCAAATAAATGTGGCTACTAAATATATCTGAAAAAAAAAACACAAAGTTAAGTTAAACACATTAAACACATTAAGAAAAAGAAAAATTAAACACATTAAGTTCGAAAAAGAGCCTGAAAACGCTGTGTGTGAAGAGCTCATGCCACCCACACACCCAAGCAGAGACAGTGAAGGTTACCCACTAGAAGGCTTTGATGAAGTTGACAACCAGGTAGCAACCATGTAGAAATCAGATAGGAACCATGTAGAAACGAGCTCAGGTTTTTTAAAAACTTATATATACTGATGGAGACACAACCACTCAAGACGATTCCTGAAGAAACACCAGCCATGGTTCGTACAACTACAGACAAATAAAATTTAAGGACTTTTCAAGGACTTTACAAGGACAAAAAATAGTTTTCAAGGACTACGTTTCATTTACAAAATCGAAACTCTTTGTCCCCTGGTGCATGAAATTGAGGCAAAGATTACAATTTTGCTTCATGTACGCATTTACGTATTATGCCGACATTTTCGCTAGTTATTTGCGGATTTTAAAAGTCGCTGGTGGCCAATTTTTTCGTAGCAAAATCATTTAATTTATCAGAAAAGTGATAGGGCGTACACAAAGTCCTAAATTAACCTAACCAACGAAAACCCAGTGCACGATGAGGAATTAATCGAAATTTAAAACCTTGTATATACACACCACGTCTGACAACAAGCTTGTGAAGTCAGTTCTTGATGCCGCAACAATCACTGGCCTTGTCGTCAGTATTGGATGGATTGGCAAAAAAACCGTCAAAGAAACATTCACAGGTGACCCCAGCGCGAATGTAATGAACTACGTAAAGTTCACTGCTGTCATGGCTGGGAGCATTGCACTAAAGAAATATCTTGAGGACCAGAAAATTCTTCCAACCTCGTTGTAAAAACACCAAACATCATATATATACATACAACAATGGCCGCCAGCATCGCCATGATGGTTGGTGGAGCAATTCTCAATGCAGCCGCTTTCACTGGAGGTAATTGTCTAGCAAAATATTTGTCTAGTGATAGCAGCCAAGCTGCACTGGAAGAGAAGACCAGGCACGACAAGGCCCTTGAAGACTATCAGGAGGCTTATGCCAAATATCAGAAAGACTGCACAAAGCTCCTCGACTGGATTGCTACCAATGATCGATCAAATATGAAGCAAAACAAAATTTCACTTACACCAACCAAGCACTCATGCTCTACAATCAAACCCATCAGGACCAACAAATAACACTTCCCAAAGAGCCAGAGTTCTCTGACTTCTATAAACCCAGTGAACAACAGAAGCAAGGTGAGCTACTTTTTATTGGCACTGGCACGCTTGCCCTTGGATATCCAGCGTTTAACTTTCTTTAAAACTCAAATAAACACAATGGATGCTAAACTCTCAAAGATCTACTACAGCCCGAAAGTCTATTAGAGAAGCATTGCCGCTGTGAAAAAGCTAGCTGCAGCAGCTAAAGTCTCAGATGAGGCAGCAAAAAAGTGGTTCGTCAAACAAGCCCTTTGGCAAATATATCTCCAGCGCCACGCTACATCCCTCGACCAAAGTTTGATGTCTTCTCGCCCAATGCGGTGCATCAAGCAGACCTTTTTTTGCCCCAAGACAAACTTCCTCGTGGGAGGAAGGTTTACAAATACGCTTTGACGGTTGACGATGTGGCTAGCCCCTACAAAGAAGCAGAGCCCTTGACCTCGAATGAGTGTGATGAGGTTTCAAAAGCCTTTCAGAGGATATACAAACGCAGGCCTTTGAAATGGCCAGAATTATTGCAGGTCGACCCTGGACGTGAGTTTATGGGTGCTGTGACAAAACAGATGGAGAACAACAAAACTGCTATTTGTCATGGGCACGTTGAGACCAAGCTATAGTTGAAAGATTCAACCGAACCCTGGCTGAACGCCTGTTTGGACACCAGTATGCGGTTGAAATGCGCCTTCCCTCCGGCCAGAGATCGACTGAATGGGTTAAAAGACTTCCTGAAGTTGTATCTGCTTTAACCCATTTGCTCCCACACCGGCCAAAACCGGCCATACAACACTCCACTGCTTTAAAAAATTGCAACTTTCTCAATCGTGCGAACATTGCCTTAACTAGCAGTTGTGAGCATTGACTAGAAAGTCTTTCACATTGAGATAACCAATAAACACAAAAAAGTCAGCGATTTTTGCAGAATATCAGCGTTTGAATTTGGACAATAACAAAAATTACCGTTTTTAACGTCATAGAGAAACAACAAAAATCACGTTTTTGCCTTTAGTTTTTTTTATTCAAATCATTGTGGCAAACCCAAAAGTCAACATTTACAGCAAAATTCAGTCCTAGTCCTAGCTTAGCAGTGAATTTTTTTGCTCTTATTCGTTGCTCGGGCCGAGCTACAGCTTCTTATTCTAGTGCATACTCACCACCGCACTGCATGCTGGGAAATAACGAGATTTTTTGACAGCGTTCCTTCCGTCCTCCACACATTTCATATATATACTAAGTCCACAGCCACTCCGACCCACCGCCGAAATTTCGCGCTTGTTGTGTTCTCCTGTGGTAGTAACTTCCAAAATATTCTGCGGTAGGTCGATAAATTCATCCAGAGTCGAGTCCCAAAGCTACTTCGTTTCCTGGCGGCCATTTTTCCAGTTCAACGAGCTACGAGCCAAATTCGTAAAACGAAGTACAACACCTAACTCGCTTCATTGAGAAAGTGGACTCTGAACTACCTTCAAGCTTAATGATGATCAGGCAGCTGCCAAAGATGAAAAATGGCTGTGGACTTACCAAAAATCGCAGAAACACCCTATTGAAGACTTTATTGGAATTCAACAAAGCAAAATCACGACGTCAGAATGACGTTTCCAGTAAACTTGAGCCTTCAGCATTTTAGAACAGCAGCACTTTCAATGGTGACTTCAAATATGGAGTCATGAAAGCCCATGAGGCGTGTGTATCCAGAAAATCGCTCAAAAATGCAAAAACCCTTGGGAGTGAAAGGGTTAAACAATGAAGTGACTAGATTCACTGGCAGGAAGCCTGTGCAAGCAATCAAAGAGGAAGCCGTTTCTGCCAAACCCTCTACCCCCTATTCGAGACCAGTGGGAATAAACGAAAAAAAGCTCCCTTCCCGAGTAAATGTAAGATATTTGTACCAGCCTGGTGAGCTGGAAAGGGGTAGTGGGCGAGCGACCAATCCAATCTGGTCTTTAAAGGTCTACAACATTGAAAGGGTTGATACCAAACCAAACAAGCCGGTCGTGTATTATCTTTACGATGGGCCCAAGCGGGGCTTCGTCCGTGAGGAGCTAATGGTTGTGCCGCCAGACACTCAGTTGCCACCGATATCTTTGGGACCATATGCCAGCATGTGAATGCCGTCGTCTGTAATCCAACGTTTTGAGTCAAATGGTGAAAGCATTGTCTTGTTTAGATGCACACCGTAGATCTGGTGGTCTGCTTCGAAGCATGTCCATCCCGTGTTTGTAGACTTCCTTTTTAATGAGAACGTCTTTATAGTTCTGGTGTAGTATTTCCTTCTTTGTCACCACTTTTGTCGTGCCTTTTGCTTTTTTGATGTTTTTTCTATTTCCCAACAAGATTGAGTACATCTTTGAGTGCAAGTACACAACCTCAGATATTGGCACACCAGCACATTTGTCGTTCATTTTCCCGATGACCTTCTTGTTCTCGACTGTGAAGGAAGTGGTCCTTTGGGAAGTCGCTCGTGTCGTAGTAGAAGGTGTCTTTCTCCATGTCTTTGTAGACATCCTCTGCCTTGATCTCCAGAAGCAGGGAATCTGTGTTGGTGTAGAGAAGCTGGCATGCCGAGCCGTATCTAAGATCCAGGTGGAAGTAGTAGAAGTCGTACATCAGGGTCTTGCTTAGATCCAACACACACATGCCTCTATTCAGTTTGATCTTCTCTTTGTGCATCTGGATGCCAGCAAGACTCTCTCAAAAACCTGATGCTCTTGCGAAGAGAGGGTTGGCTAATAGCTTCCTCAGCTTGTCTTTTTCGTCTGCTCGAACAAGCTTTACAACAGTACGGTTTCTGAGGTTCTCCATCGTCTTGCCAAAGACTGAGTTGTTCATGAGCTTGAAGAAGTTCTTTTCAAACACTGATGTGGCTTGCTTTCTGAGCTCGGTGTTCAGTCTGATACAGGGCTCCATCCAAGCCTTTAGGTCGAAACCCAGCGCCTTGTGCACCTTCTTAAGCTTCATCCGAGCTTGAGATATTGTTGGAGATTTCGGTAGTGGAGGATATAGTTGTGCTCGTCTTTCAAGGTTAGGAGTAGCTTTTCAGTACTGTCCTTCCCTAGAGTCAACTCTCTTGCAAGGGATCTTTGATATGGTTACATCCACTCGCTTGGAACTTTAGTCTTCTCTGGGGCGAGAGGGTAAGAGTTGTGTTTGTTGTGAAGCTCTTGTGGGTACTCCAAGTCCACCTCAAGAATGAAGCCTCGCTTTCTGTTTGGCGCCCACTTCATGATCTGCTCTTCAGTTGGCATTGTTCGGACCCACCTGAAGTTGCCAACTGGAAGCGGCTGACTCATGGCCCAACCGTAGAGATTATTTGCATCGAGGTAAATGATGTAGGCTGTCTCATCCTCAGGGTTGTAGTCGCTGAGGTAAGGATTGTTAACCTTGCTGTAGCGCTTCATCTCTGTGGAAATGTTGCCTCTTGTTCCATTTTCGATGAAGAGATGCATGTTGCAGTCGGTTAGAAGCTCCAACTCGATGGCCGTGTGTTTCAGCAACGCATCCCAACTCAAGCCTGGACTGGTGTAGTAGTGTGCCGGGTCTAAGCCGTAGTTTTTTAGGCATGTTTTTCTAAAGTTCTCATACACGTCTGCCAGGAGAAGGGTGTCTGTTAGAAGATAAAGATTGTGGTAATCTCCGAGATTCTTGCATTCGAAGGCATCCCACACTCATTAAGCGTGCTTGTAGTCTTCATCACTGATGTGCTCATTTTTGAGCTTGCTGTAGAAGGCCTCTTTTGGGGGCAAAGACTCTTCTTCGAAGCGTTCAAAGGAGTCCATGTACTCGTAAGGATAGACACCCTTTCGTCGGAGAAGGCTTCTTTTTACTGAATCTGCTTCGTGTTGCATTGTGATCTCGAAGTCCTCTGGCTTGTTTGATGCAACAAGGCTATCGAGACTTGATTGCAAGAACTGGCAACTGTCTATGAACCTCAGCTTGCCTAGGGAGAATGAGATGTACTTCTCCATGTTATTGGGGATGCATTTCAGATCAGAACCAACCTCTGCAATTTGTTGCATCAGGTGATGAGCGTCGTAGCCTTTCAAGTTATGAAAAACTGGGATGATGGTATTTTTTGGGTTGATTCGGAAGTAGCTTCTGTTGCAAGTGTTGTGGGCCGCACCGCGGAATTTACCTGAAATGTGGTAGTGGTCTCTTACTGCGTCTCTATAACTTTCACGTAATAGAGGCTTGCCGCAGAAGAAACAGTCATCTTTGATGATACCGTCAGGCTTTGGCAATCAAATCCAAGGGAAACTAAGAGCAGCATATAAGAAAGCAAAAGAACTGAACATTACGCGGGCGTCCATTAAAGGTAACAAATTACTTGTAAACAGTAGTAGCTATACAGTGGAAAACATTCCAGATTACCTGCTGCCTCCCCAAAGGGGCAACGAAGACTAAACTTAAATCCTCTTAAATCAAGTGACTGGTCTCTTTTTCTTATTTAATACCTTTACTTTTTTTCTGGCTTTTAATAACTAAAGTCTTCTATGAGTTTTTTTTGCCCTCGATTGCTTTTCTGCTTACTTCTAAAAGTGTGTGTATATGTTTTCTTTTTTCATGCATTAATTACCTTTGCAAAGAGCCTGCGACAAATTCCCAGGACAAATATACTCGCCATTGTTTAAAAAGCTTTAGAAGACATCACTGGCATCTCGACAGCATTAAGCACCTCAACAGACGCTTTCCTAACACCTTCTTGCACTGTTAGCCTAATTGTTTCTTTTTATAGGTGTCTTAGTCGTGTTTATTGTTATACTAATTTCTGTTGTTAATTATCTTTTATAGAAGCTAACTAATTTTATATTTGTGACCTTTTGCGTTTTTTTTTTCCTATTTAAGACTTGTAGAACTATTTTTAATTAGTAGTGCTCTTGTTTTAATTTTGCTGTATTCTTTTTCTTTACGGACAAATCAAAGCGAGAAAATGGATCTTAAAATTGGATCCATTAACACACAGGGACTAGGAGATAAGTTTAAGAGCCGAGAAATTTTTAACTGGCTCAAATGCAAAAAAATGTCAATATATTTTATACAAGAAGCTCATTGTACGGAGGATAACATGCATGATTGGCGAGCTGAATGGGGCTATCAAGCCTTATTCAGCTGCTGCTCTAGTGCAAAGGCAGGTGTTGCAATACTTTTTAACAATAACTTTAACTTTCAGATATCAAAAACATATACTGATCCTGAAGGACGTTTCATTATATGCGACTTAAATACAAATGGAAAACAAATAACTTTGGTAAACATTTATGCCCCAAACGAAGATGATCCTAATTTTTTTATCTCTGTTTTTAATCAGTTGCTCGGCTTCAAATGTGAAGAAATAATAATCGGTGGCGACTTGATGTTGAAAAAGACAAAAAAGGTGGCATCGCTAGATCACACAAAAAATCGGTGGAAGTTGTACAGGATTATTCTAAAAATTTAGATTTGGTGGATGCATGGAGAGCCTTGAATCCTACAGATTCTAGATACACGTGGCGACAGAAAAAACCTGAAGTACATTGTAGGTTAGATTTTTTTCTTGTAAACCAGAGCACCTTTTGTAACACCATTAGTGCAGATATATTACCAGGCTACAAAACGGACCATTCTATGATCACCATAAAAATTTCTTTGCATTCCAACAAGAGAGGACGAGGTTTCTGGAAACTCAACGCCTCCCTCTTAAATGACATTGAGTATGTTAATCAGATTAAAACAATTATAAATCAAACTAGAAATGAATATGAAAAAGATGAGTCAGTTAATCCAAATTTGTTATGGGAAATGGTTTTTTTTTTTTTATTTATTTATTTATTTATTTATCCAGGGGCATCCAAATGGTTAAAATGAAAGCGAGAGAGGTGTCTATGAAATTTGGTGCTACCAAAAAAAGGGAAATTTTGAGAAAAGAAGAGGAAATTGGACGATCAATTGCAACGCTAGAAAAATGTCTCACTGACGAAAATGTAAATGAAAATCAAAAACAAAAAGTTTGGTCTGATCTTGAAACAAAAAAACGCGAACAGGAGGTGATAATTGAACACCGGACAAAAGGTGCGATTGTAAGATCCAAGTCTCAATGGTATAACGAAGGAGAGAAAAACACTAAATACTTTCTAAATCTAGATCAAAGGGCTCTTAAAGCCATCTCGTTAATGCGAGAGAATGTAAGGTTAATAAAAAAAAACAACAACAACAAGAATTGGAAAAGTTGGGTGCCTTTGATAGGTAAATGTAGTAAAGACGTGATAGGTAATATGTGTAAAGCTGCTAAATGGTTTATTGAAGTTGAAAGATTGAAAATACCTGTAGGTCTAATCGTAGAGTTAGACATTGCAGTCATAGAGGACTTAAGGGCTCTTTTAGGAGCCACCAAATCAATAAAAGTCATGAGCAACAAAATAATCACGAGTATGAATGTAAATAATTTTCATGTTAATTTACCGTATTTATTCAAAATAGTCTTCATTTTACAGTTGAGGGGAAACTTCAACTTGATTATATTTAGCGAATGAGCCGAGGCCAATTTGGTTGCTACGGGAGAAAATTATGAGGAGGGATGGGGGTGGCAAAACTACTTAGATTCAATCTATCTTACTTAGTTAATTTTTCTATGTTTTGTATCAGTCACAGTATTTTAGTAGCAATGACTTGTATGGCATTACAATGGCGATTTTCTTATCGATCGAAATTTGGGAAAGATGTACGAAGGTTAAAAAATATTTACTATCTTTATTTATTGATATTTAAACAAAACTAAAACATATTGCAACGATTTTCATTTGGGATTAAAATTGATTTACTAGCAATGTTTTTAAACAGCCAATTTATATGTGCAGTGTATATGTGGATGTATGAGACAAAACAAGAACTTTGTGCATATGAATAAGTTCAGTAAAAAGACTTCAGTAAAAAAGGAATGTTTTATCTAAATACTTCACTAAGGTAGACTATTGTAAAAAAGGCAAATGAAAATATTTTACTTGTCGCTTTTTCCGTCAACTAAAAAATTGTGTACCTTCGGGCAGAATGGTGTCTCTTGTAGGAATAGAGCTGGTAATTAGATTTCGTTTCCTTTTATAGCCGAAGCTGTTTTCAAAACATCTCAGCTTAAAGAAGCCTTGGTAAAAACGACAAGCGACGTGGCCCCGAAAATTGCCGACATGAGACGTTCTGAACAGCGAGAAGCGGCTCGATTCCGCTTCAAAAATACGACAAATTACGACAGCGACTTTAGAAGGTTGTGCAATTTACCAATAAAAATTAAACATTATTGACCATATCGTTCATATCAACACCCGACGGCCAACGGTCTGTTTTAATGATCAATTTGTTATTGAAACGTCTACCAACCTCGTTCCCAAGGCCCCTATCTTCCTCTCTCTTGGATCGGACGTGCAGTTAGAGTACACCCTAGACTCCCGGTATACACATACATATCCGTGACCTTTGATTTTTGATTTTTTGGCGCAAATTGGTTTTAACAAGCTTAATAATTTTCCTTCGAGCATTTTTATTTTAAAAAGAGACTTTTCTTTTGATCTTGATGAAAACTTGCACTTTATCAAATAAAGACAAATAAGTGACAGGTCACGCGTGTGGTTTCCGTTCGAATTACACGCACCGGCTCCCCCGACGGTGTCAATTTGCGCGAGGGCAAAAGTAACGACCCTCCCCTCGGGTGAATGTCGGTCGCTAAGCTTTAGTATTCGAATTTCGTGGTACAGCCGTTTGGATCGCGGACAATGGCGAAGCGAAGATGGCCAGAATCGCTCCAAAACGGAGCCCTTTTAGAGCCCGTGAAAGGGAATTTGGAAGCTAGCACGAATCGCACGGGTAGACATTTAACCTGGCTTTCGCGTGGCGAGGGTTCGCTCAGAGGTCTCCAGCCTTCCCTTCTTTTATAGTGGATAGTGGGGCGAGTGACAAAAGTTGTAAAAATGCATTTAAACCGGTCAGGATACATCAAGAGACAATAAAGTAAAGGTGAGAAGACTTAAGTGTGTAATATTTTCGATTTTTCTATCGCTTATCAATTGCGTGACAAATCGTATTATTACCTAGTATATTTCTTTACTGTGCACTGGATATCACGATTGGTCTGCCTGTGGGATCATCTAATTTAAATCTTTGATGTGTGCCACAACGCATCGGATAAATGTTTACGCTTATCCGCGTTTGTAGATCTTTATATATAAGATATAAACATCTAAAAATTTTACGGAGATTTTAAAGAAGAAAAGAACTGATCCATGACCTATGGTCGCTACAATGTCTGTCATTGATCGATCAGAGTCCGTTCACGCATATTCATTGCTATTTTAAGACTTAAATTCAGTCAGGAAGTCAAGACAAAAAAGTGCATATCCTTAGAATTCCTCTATTCCTCAAAGAAAGAATTAAGCAAATATATATTTTTCCAACGTTAATTTCGTTTTTAAGACAGTTTTGAGATTCGCTCTTTCCTGTTCTTTATAATCTTCCGGAAACCGGACATTCCACAAAGATAACAAGGTTCGCAGAACATTCATAATCCATCGGATCAACAAAAGCAAAGAAACTTTTGATAACTTAGACGTCAGATGTGGGTGGGCTGAAATATCTGTTTTCCGCTTAGTTGTCAATGCTTGTTAAAAGGAAATATTTCACGCAGTTGTATGTTGTTATCGATATCGATGTGAAATGTTTTGGAAAGTGAAGCGGACATTGATTTTTCTTTTGTGGAGAGTTGAAAAAGAAATGGCTGCATAAGTTAATGTTATACATGAATGGGTTATTTGCGAATATATAGTAGTTCTGTCTTTTTTTATTCGAAAGTCGAGAGTTTTCTATTTCCGGTATCATGTGTTTAGTAACTATTAGAGATTAAATGGGTCTGCTTTAAACCTCAAAATATAGTGTTGACAGTGTCTTCTTAACGACCCCCGGGGTCACGACCGCAGCAAAATTTCGTAAAATATTCTATTAAGATCCAAGTCTTATGCGATAGTCATATATTGGGATAGTGGGATCTTTCAATTGTTTTTTAATAGCTCCTCAGAGTTTATTCCGCGTGTAAGTGTAATGTGTTTCTCGGAGCTAGGCAGTATCTCCATTGTCAGAAGCCCGGGGGGGTACTCAACAAAGTTTTGTACGGGGATGCTCCGCCCCGAGGTCCAAACCCTTACCCTTTCATATACCGATTTTGACAGAAAAGGTACCCCTTTCATATACCTTTCATTGAAAATGGTACCCCTTTCATATACTTTTCAATGAAAATGGTACCCTTTTCAGAGCCTTTACGTGCGTCTGTTTGATATATTTTGAAAGGCCATTTTTTTAATACTTAAATGGCAGTTTACCCTACCTTTTTTATTCTTCAACGGCGTGGCTTCGCTTCCCTTTCCTATTCTTCGTGAAATCCCTACCCTTTCATATACTTCAACCCGTGAAATCCCGACCCTTTCATATACCTCTTACCTTAAAAAGGTACCCCTTTCAGGCGGAGCATCCCCGTATAGCCCATTATAGGGAGTACCCCCCCCCCTCGGGGTCAGAAGTATAGCATCATTTCATCCGGTTTGAAATATTTGAATCTCCAGCATGATAGCTGTACACTCTTTATCAAGTTTCCCGGAAAGTGACATCATGAAACTTAGCGCCCCAATTTCTCAAATTATAAAATTTGTACTAAAGTAATCAAACATGCGGGATTCCTGACTGCAGTATTTTTCAAAACCTTTTTCTGATCCGAGATACAGGCAAGGTTGTCCGTTGTTGCATTATTATGCAGTATTACTTTATTTTGTATTAAATTTTCCACCGCAGAAATATACTCGCGCAGAAAAAAATTACTTGTTTTAATGATGTATATCGGCTTAAGAAGAACTTTTCAACAGTGAATATATTGCTATCATAACTCCGAGGCGACCGGCACAACAGTCATCTGTATTCCCGATTCAACTCCACACACGTCCTCAAAAGAACCAGAGACTGTTATCATAATACTGATACATTTTTACAACAACGTACAACAATTCACTCACTAGTTTTCTCGTTGTTTATGTTCATATTGGTTCCAGAACAGCAACCATATAACTAGGAGAACTATACAAACCTCCGGTCAGGAAGTAAAATTGTTTAATACCGATGCCTTGGATTTTATTTATACTTGACCAGAAATCCGCAAACATTTCCTCCCAGCAGAAATGTTAGCTGTCCCTACGCGCAAAAATTTCCTCCCGCAAAACAAATTCAGTCGGACAATCCGAAAAATTTCCTTGTGCATGGTAGATAAACCAATAAAACTATGACGTCTTTCCCATACTATTGCATACAAACGCAAAGTTCAAATAACCGCATCCCCAAGGGTAAGATGAAACCTGAGATAAATTAACCCTTGGGAAGGCCCCAAACCCAAGGTGTGTGTAACCACAACTCAATAGAAAAAAACGCAAAGTTCATGCTATTTTGCTCTGCCATACCGCTCATATTAACACACAAACTTTCCTGTCCCATTTAACTTTCTTATAACCTCTCCATTAGTAAAATACACCATGAAATTCTCAAACTACGTTTCCCAAGAAAACGCATTTAACCTATTTTTACCCTTTTAAAGTAGCTATAATGGCTTTACGACAAATGATTGAAACTGATAGGTAACGTGAGATATCGAAATTTAAGAAGGACTAATACCTTTGCGGTAACGTAATGTGAGATATGACAAGTTCATCACAAGTTCTGACATCCCAATACCCTAGGGAAATTAACAATAGGTCCGGGGGTGCTCCCCAAACATTTTAGTGGCAGTATGTGACGCCCTTCTTGAAATCCTAACCGCTTTAACCAACCATATCCTCAATGCCCTAATATAGCTTTTATAAAGAAGGAACAAGAAACCCCCCCCCGGACAAAAGTCCACAAAATTTTGTTAACAACTTTTGTCCCTTTTTAGTACTCGACTTCGAAATCTCGCTTAATGCGCAAGCGCATTAACGAGATAAAAAGAGACATTGTAAACAAGGAACAATAACTCAACTTAAAGTTAATAACGATGACCTTGTCTGTATGGACGAAGAGATTTTAAACGAATGCGAATCATTTTATCAAAATCTTTACACCTCCAAAATAGACACAAACAATTCAGAAACTGACTACTTTTGCGCACAGCAGCCGGATGAAAAGAGCTTGAACAAAGATGAACAATTGCTTTGTGAAGGACTTTTAAACAGGACAGAATGCTTGGACGCTCTCAAAAGTATGAATTCTGATAAATCTCCTGGAATGATCTGGCAGAAATATTGATAAACTCTCTAAATTACTCTTACGAAATAGGAAAGCTCTCGATATCACAAAGACGAGGAATCATAAAGCTTATACCAAAAAAGGATGCTGAGCTTAATTTAATTAAGAATTGGCGGCCGTTAACATTGTTAAATTGCGATTATAAGATTGCAAGGAAAGCCATAGCAAACCGCATCAAAATTGTTATTCCAAAGCTTATTTCAGATGATCAAACAGGTTTCATTAAAGGCAGATTCATCGGAGAAAACATTCGTTTAATAGACAGCTTCATTAAATATACTGCAGAGAAAAATATACCGGGACTACTCCTTTTCCTCGACTTCGAAAAAGCTTTTGATACGCTGGAATGGTCCTTCATGCGAAAAACGTTCCTACATTTCGGTTTCGGTAAATCCTTACTGAACTGGATAAAAGTATTCTATTGCAATATTGAAAGCTGTATTTTGAACAATGGATGGGCAAGTAACTTTTTTAAACTTAGCAGAGGTGTCAGACAAGGCTGCCCCTTGTCACCTTATTTGTTTATTCTCTCAGTAGAAATACTAGCTGACGCTATTCGCCAAAAGAAGGACATTTGTGGCATAATGTTAAACGGTAAAGAGATTAAATTGAGCCAATTTAATCTCTTTATTTTTAATTTAATCTCTTTTATTTTAAATTATTTTATTTTAAAAACACAACCCTTATTTTAGACGGTTCTGAAAAATCATTCCTAGAAGCCTTGAAGATGATAGACAGTTTTGGTTCTGTATCTGGCCTAAAACTTAATAATAACAAGACAGAAGCCTTGTGGACAGGCGCCAATGCTGAAAGCGATTTTAAGCTATGTCCTGAAAAGAACTTTAAATGGCCACGCAAAAAAGTCAAAGCCTTAGGAGTGTGGCTCTCAACAGACCCTGATATGACTTTGTCTTTAAACTGAAAACGATAAAGACAATCTTAGGCTGTTGGAAACTGCATAGACTCGGTCTGTTAGGGAAAATTACAGTCTTAAAAAGCCTCGTAGCATCACAACTAACATACATTCTCTCGCCTTTACAAACAAATAATAAGGTAATCAAAGAAATAAATGGTATGTTTTACAATTTCTTATGGAATGACAAAGGAGACAAAATTAAACGAAATGTAATGATAAATGATTACCCTGAAGGGGGTCTTAAAATGATTGATATAGATTCTTTTAATAGATCGTTAAAAGCTATTTGGATTAAAAAGTACCTGGACACAGAAAACCAGGGAGGATGGAAAAGGTTTTTTGACCTTGAACTTAGGAAATATGGAGGCCAAGTCACTTTAACTGGAAATTTTAGCAAAAAAGACAGTAGTATTATTAAGATATCAGATCCCTTCATCAAAGAAATTCTTGAAATCTGGTCAGAAGTAAATTTTGAACAAACGATAGTGTCAGATGATCACTTTCTCGCATCACCTTTATGGTACAATTCCTTGATACGAATAGAAACCAAACCAGTTTACTATAAAGATTGGTTTACTAAAGGAGTAACAAAAGTTAAGCATTTAATGAATGGCTCTGGCAAATTTCTTTCACTCTCTGTCTTCCAAAGTAAATATAGCCTGAAAGTCCGGCCTTTAGCTTTTTATGGACTAATATCTGCAGTCAAACTCCTGAAAAAGCACATACCACAAAATACAAGGCCTTCTTTAAAGTATGAAGAGTTCTTGACTAAATTTGTAGAAAATTCAAAACCAAGTAGACTTGTATACAAGAAACTAGTATCAAAAAAGAGTGAACTACCTATTTCAAGCCAACAAAAGTGGTTTGAGGATATTAACGTTACGATCAACTGGAAAACTGCCTATCAATTATTCCTTCAATGTACGAAGAGTACAAAACTTATAGCTTTTAATTTTAAATTCTTACACAGAAGAATATCGACTAACAACTTTCTGAAAAAAATCGGACTCGTTGATAGCGAAAAATGTATCTTATGCCAAGAAGAGACAAAAACTGGTACATCTATTCTGGGAATGCCCCAAAACTCAGTCCTTCTGGGTCAGCATTTCCTTATGGCTTCAGTCATGTAAAATAATTGAAAAAGAAACGCTCATACAACTGGGTACAGCACTGGGCTTAAAACCAGATAGCTCAAAATACAACTTTCAAATAAACTTTTGCTGCCTGCTTGCTAAATACTACATTTGGCTGTGTAAAATGAAAGAATGTCCACCAAAACTTGATGATTTTTTACACTATATGAAACATATCAATGAAATTGAAAACAAAGCCGACATTATTAACCGGAAGAAATGGGAGCCTTTTAAGTCTTTCTTGTAGTCCCCTGTGAACTTGATGCCAGTCCCCTAAGAAATGAAAAAATGTGTATAAATTCTTCTTCTTCTTTTTTCTTTGTTTTGCTTTCCTTCCAGGCTAAATCTAGTTTAAAGTTTTAAAGTAAATGCGGTAATAAGTAGTTATAGTATTAAATTTACAGTAAGAATATAGAAATATTGTGAAATATATGGAAGTAAGCTTAGTGCTACACGTAATGTCATGGTTTGTAATGTATTTGTGATTCCTTTTTTTCTGTAATGTAACACTACTGTTTCTTGTTTAATAATAATAAAAACATAAAAAAAATCTTGTGTGATGAGTTTTAGGACTTCATAGTAACATCTGTTTGTACTTCTGTGTACCTTACTGCAGTACTCTCCTGTAGTTGGTTCGAAGACCTCTATCTCGTCTTGTACGTTATAGCGGATTAAGACTTTGAGGCAGATGTTACATTTGCAGGCTGTGTGGAAGTCCCTCCAGTCTTTCTTTGTCATTTGTAATGGAGCCTTATGCATGAGTGCTTCCCTTATTTCCCTTTCCACTCCAAGAAGGGCGTTCAAAAACTCTTGTACAGAGTTCTCGCCTATGTATGGTATGGTTTGAATGACATATCATCTGATCTGACAACAACCAAGCTGAAGCCGCAGGGTTTGTGAATCTCGGTCTTAGTGGTGCTGCTTTGTTCTGGGAATGGCTCACAGGTGTCTATCTTCTGGATAAGACTCTCGCAGTCGGCATATATTACGAACGGTGCCTTCATCTGTTTTTGGAAGTTCTTGAAGCGAAGGATGTGTTCGCCTTTCTTTGGCATCTCGATTCTGACTGGGCAACCAGCGGCTCCATTGCAGTAGATGAGATGATCCTCAAGGACTCTATTAAATGAGAAACCTTGCAAGCATCTCTTACAGACGTGAACCTGGTGGACCCCTGGTGGTCTGTTGTTCACGAAGAAGCCTGCTTAGACTCTTGATATAGCAGTAGTGGTTACTGTATTCGCCGGTATAGGGATCTATCTTGGAAAGGAGCATTACGTTGACCCGTGGAATTTCCAGGCCTTCCATGTCGCTAACATGATATATCCCTACTTTTCCGTCTTTCCAGCCGAAGACATTGATTGCAATGTCGTTCAGCTTCTCGACCTTTGGTATTTCATGCAGCGGTGTTGGGAAGGAAATGCCTGTTAAGTCAAAGCCATCGTTTGTTGGATATTTACTTGGTCTATCCGAGTGTTTCACATCTGTTGTAGGAAAACGTGCAGCTCTCATAGCCCATCGCAAACAAGCATGATCTCTGTTTTTGATGTTTATAATGGCTTGTTTAGCTTTGAGCTTTGGAGGAAGAGTGATATACACGCTGCCTCTTATTGGCACATTTCTCGCAACATCAAGATAAACGGTTAAAACCCCGTCAACAACCCATCCTGAACCGTTTTCTACCCAACGAGCGATTAACTCTCTTTTTCTATTTATTTCGGCATTAAGTTTTTCCATGATAGATCCTTGATCAAAGGCGTTAATGAGTATTGCCACATCCTGTCTTAAGAAGGAGTCAGTATATTCTACACCATTATTAGTATCTTTTTTAAGCCTAACCATCATAGTGTAACTAAGCTTTAATGGGCCTAAACGATCAACTTCTAATCTAATTGCTCTAAGACGCTCAGGCTCGATGAGTGTGTGAAATATAACTAAATCCTTCACGTGGTAGTTAGCAGGAGAATTCATCTTATAACTGTGTAGCCAGTTTCGAAAACTGCGATTGTTGTACAAGAGTGAGGTTATCCATAGTGGATTATATACATACTGTATAGATTTCTTCAATTGGTGATACCCCACCCGTAAAGTCTTCCAGGAAGGCTCCGATGGTAGTAAGAATGATGCCCGCCACGGCCCCACCTTTCCGGGAATTTTGCGCCCTGTTTTTTTCGGGAAATTTGGGGTTCCCCAAAGACCAACTGCAAGAAGGTTCGTGGGAAACCCCAAATTTCCCGGAAAAACGTGGCACAAAATTCCCGGAAAGGTAGGGTCATGCAGGCATCGTTCTTACTACTGGCCTAATGGAAGAGCGCGGTCATCGCTTGGATGAAGAATCGTTCAGGACCCTCATGTGCAAAGTTGAAGCCATTATTAATTCAAGACCCCTGACGTCAGTGTCTGGTGGGCCAGGTGACATTAACGGCTAACTCCTAACCATATTCTGACGACCAAGTCAACTGTGATATTGCCACCCCCTGGAAAGTTTCAGAAGAATGATATGTATATGCGTCGCCGTTGGCAAAGAGTACAGTACCTGGCGAACTTATTTTGGTCTAGGTGGAGGAAGGAGTACCTGGTGATGATGCAAGAAAGGAGCAAAATGGCAGCATCCCCAGCTGAACCTTGTTGAAAGTGATATTGTGATACTTCAGGAAGACAACGCCCTGTGCAACACCTGGCCATTGGCACTCATTGAGCAAACAGAGTCGAATACTCGAGGCTTCGTGAGGTCTGTTGTCGTCAAGACACGAGGGACCAGTTTGAGAAGACCAGTTAACAAGGTTGGTTTGATCCTGCCCATGCAAAGACGAACAGGAAGGAGATCAAGTAAAGTAAACCCCCTTCGGTTGTTTAGGGGCCGGGAATGTTACCGTAGAATTATGCATGACTTTATTTTGCGTGACCTTGTATTCCAAGTTATTGCGGTGGCCTGGACCGAGTGCTAGGTCCTGGATGACCACGCTAGTTTTTCTTTGCACAGTGAACACGGTTGTTGTAGTCTTCCGCAGTTGAACTCATTGAACAGTGAAGTTTCACGATTTATTTACGGATTTACGGACTTTATTACGGCTTTAAGCATTCCAAATGTTCTAAGGACACAGATGTGAGTATTTCGTATATTGTGCAGTCTGTTGTCCTCGATTTCCATTTGTTAGTTACGACCCTGTTGTAATGTTAGGTTTCGTTTCTCTATAGTTTTCGTTACCTTATATCACTTACCTAACGTCGCCTGATGTACCTATTTACCTGGAATGTATTGATGGTGTGTGTAAACAAACTCTGAGATTAAACAGTTTTCCGTAATCCAATGAATCGTCCTGTGAATCACAGCGTATCGTAACTTCAAGCATTTCTGCGTCCACAGTTTCTATAGTGACTTCAAAAACGTAGGGAGAGAGTGGGTCTCCATGTCTTCCTTCACGTTCAAGATTAAAGTATTCAGATGCAAGTCCATGATTTATCATCTAGAAGGGAGACATTCATTTTCCATATACCTGGACCTTTAATCTCCCCAATTTCCCCTAAATTTAAACTAATTGCCGAATGATCAGTTCTTATTGCATGAATAATGCCAGAAGAAGTTACGCAATCATAAATTATTAGAAATTAGCCAATAATCTAGGCAACATAATACTACTGGTAATTTTTGGCTCCAAGTATAACTTTTTGTTTCAGGATTTTTGATCCTCCAGATATCTACTAGATCTAATTCATTTTGTAAGTTTTCAATACAATCGATTGTCGCTTTCCTTGGTATCATTAAACCACCGCATTTATCCAAACTGGGGTTTAATGGACAATTAAAGTCACCGCCCAAGATAATGTTTTCCTCAGAATCTAAATTTTCAGTTTGAAGTAATATATGCAACTTTCTAAAAAATTGGATTAATTCATTGTCTCTGTTTGGCGCATAAATATTAACAAGAACGTACACTTTGTCATTTGCTTCAACCTTATAGAAATAACAAATCGGCCGAAGGGATCCGGAATTGAAAGGAGTGTTGTACAATTAGAATTGTTACTGAACAGAATTGCAGTACCACGGGAATTTGAATTTCCATGAGAGAATAGCATTTTCCCACCCCATTCATTTTTCCATTGTACTTCCATTGTACTTGTACTTCTTTTTAGAATGTGTCTCCTGTAAAAAGATCACGTCTCCTTTCTGCTTGCGACACCATGAGAAAATAGCACGTCTTTTTTGAAATTACTAATGCCCCTCACTTTCAGAGAAATTATTTTCAAGTTAATTGACATGTTCTAATGTAATATTCTAAATCGTATATTTCCAAGGTTTTAGTTACCGATAAAATAAATGCAGAAGGAAATTGGCACAGCCTATAATTACTAAATCATATCAAAAGTTATTGCCATTAGAATTAAAAATGTATTGCCTTCCATAATACACCACAACCAAACTGGTTATATAAGAGATAGGTACATTGGTGAAACAGTTAGATCGATTTTTGACATTATGGATTTTACAGAAAAAGAAAACTTATCTGGTCTGCCATTTTTATTGATTTTCAAAAGGCTTTCGACACTCTAGATAGGAACTTCCTATTCGAATGTCTGAACGTTTTTAATTTTGGCTTGGACTTCATGCGTTGGATAAGAACTTTTTATACGAATATTAAAAGTTGTGTGATAAATAACGGTTTGTTTTCAGAGAATTTCATTTTAAGTCGTGGAGTTAGGCAGTGAAATGATTGCTAATTGCTAATGAAATATTAGCAATTGCTATTAGAGAGAACCCGGAAATAAAGGGAATTGTAATTGGACAAGAAGAAACTAAGCTCCTCCAATATGCGGATGACACTATTGCGGTACTCTCTGACATAGAATCAGCCCATAAACATTTTCAGTTACTTGACAAATCTAAGGAAATGTTTGGTTTGAAAGTAAACAGCTCAAAGACGGAAGGAATGTGGTTATGTTGTTTGAAAGATAACGACATGAAACCCCTTGGAATTAAGTGGCCTCTGGATCCAATTAAGTGGCCTCTGGATCCAATTAAGTCCCTTGGAGTTTTTTTTACTATGATAAAAAATTACTTTATGTTAAGAACTTTTCTGAAAAACTTGACAAGATAAAACAGCTAACGAATATCTGGTCCTCTAGGGGATTGTCCATTCATGGAAAAGTCACTTTAATTAAATCCTTACTTATACCAAAGGTTGTTTATACTTCCTCCTTATTATCTACTCCTGAACATATAGTTAAAGAATTAAATCGTCTAATATATAATTTTTTATGGAAAGGTAAAGATAAAGTTGGATAAAGGAGGCGGCATCAAAATGGTAGATATTGAAAGTTTGATTAAATCGCTTCGACTTTCTTGGCTTAAAAGGATATTTGGAGACAACTCTGGTCCATGGAAAAGTTATCTAAAATATATTTTGAAAAATTCAGGGGAGCAAATGCTTTTTAGCTGCAACTATAATGTGAAAAATCTCTTCATTACCTCCGAGTTTTACCTAGAAATACTTAAGTGGTGGTCAGAATTTCGGGAAGTTAACGCTATTGATTGTGATTGGCATTATATAGTGTGGAATAACAAGAGTATTAAAATAGACAATAAACCAATTTTTTACAGAAACTACTTTAACTACGGTATCCATACAGTAGAAGACCTACGTTTTGACCTAAGTAATACAGCGTCTTACAAATTAATTGCAAGTAAAATTAAAAGGGCTATTTTTTAGAATAGACTGGTTTGAGACAATCAGTACCTTCAAATTTAAAATCAACTGGTTTTATTTCTAATAATTGTGGCCTTGACCCATCTTTCAAATTTGATGGCGGTGTGTTTGATATATCAAAAAAGAAATCTAAAGATTATTATTCCCTTCTAATCCGCAAAAAGGCATGCTTCCTAATTATGCCCAAAAATTAAAGAACAAGTTTAATTTATCGGATGAGTTATTAAAACAAACATTTCTCCTGCCCCACTCTGTTGCTTTTGAACCATATGTTAAAGCCTTTCAATTTAAGATACTTAATTATATTCTTTACACAAATTCTAAGCTTTATAAGATAGGATACAGGACAGATAATCTGTGTTCTTTCTGTAAAATGGAATCAGAAACTATGTTTCGATCATTTCTTATACAATTGTCCTCATCCATATGCATTTTGGTAAGATTTCGAGACGTATTATTTTTCTTTGACAAGAAAGCCAGTTCACCTTACTCTAAAAGATATCGTTCTTGGTATCTTATTACTGGAATGCCCCTTACCTAATTATTTACTATTTGTGGGAAACATATATCTCTGGAATTGCAGAAGGAATGAAGCACTTCCTAACATTGATAGTTATAAAATTAAAGTCAATATAAAATATGAAACAGAAAAGTATATATGTTGTAAAAATAAGACTTTAGATAAATTAATGGAAAAATGGAAAATATAACTTACTTTTTAGCCTGTAATAGCTCTGATGTATCAATGCTAGATGTGTGGGTATGTAAACGTATAAGTATGTGAGTATGTAAAAGTATGTGTGTATGTGTGAGTATGTTGAGAGTAGTGGTGTAACGATTAATCGAATTCTCGATTAATCGCGATTATGACCCTTCGGTTCAATTCACGATTCTTTGCTTCCACGTTTCGATTTTGGTTCCATTTTTGCATACCTTTTCCAGGGTGCCCTAAATGAGTTATTATATTTGTAAAATCAGAATTCAGAACTTTTTAAAATCTGCGTTTTTGATTGACGAGCAAAGGCATTTGCAGTTTGTGCGCCATTTTGTGTTGCCTGGTAAAATTGCTGCCTTTCTACCACCCCTTGAGAATTTCCAAATAAGGCAAACCATGTGCAACACGCTCATTGTCACATTCTCAAACATGGCGACGAACGACCAAGCAATCGTGATTCTGCCTGCATCTTTTTGATCAGCTGTGTGGAAATATTATGGTTTTACGGCTAACGACAGTACAACAGATAAGTCTAACTATCTGCAAGAAACATTTGCATAATCGAATCGAAATATTCGAAATCGAAAGGCAATAATCGAAATCGAATCGAATCGCAAGGAATATGAATTGTTACACCCCTAGTTGAGAGTGCTGTATTCATTGATGTAACATTGTACTGATGCATTAAATAAAAAAAGTCCATAATTTATCACACAGCTTTGTATGTTTTTGTAGAGCTGAAATTAAACGATTTCAAACAATTGAGAAGAAATTCCATCTGCATGGAGATGTCACTGTGGTATTTTCAACAGGACTGTTACTCAGTTTTGGAGGGTCGTTACTATTGAGAAGCCCGTTATGACCGTTACTTTAGGTTGGACCGTTACTTTCAGGAATTACTAGAAAAGTCCAAAAATTAACCCTACTTTTGGGTGGCCACTTTTTTCGCAGGGACTGCTACTTTTGGAACTTTACGGTATAAAAATTTGTCCCAGTTTTACAGAGAAATGTATGGAAAACTCAAAAGCAAACATGCACTTCCCAGCATAATCACAACCTTCAAATTTAATCGCTCTAAAAACTTTTCCAGGATATCTTAAGCTAACAGACCATAGGTATTCCAGAAATTAAATTTTACCGTGAATGTTTAACATTGAATTCTCATACAAACACTGTATTTTGCACCACGTTTGCCCTACTTTCAAAATGGCAGTCCCGACCGTGAAACCTTCTATAGTTCAACTATTTTTGTTGCACTGTGAAACAACCAATTGTCTGTTAAGCTGTTTTATTTAAGGTCCATGGTTATGTCATTTAGCAAACGTTGGGAAAATATATCATTTGTAGGAAAAAGGTAGAGTTCCAAGGATTTTGTGTAGAAATGAGGCTCTAGTTCAACTGTGGAATAATACAATGTTGTCTACATGAAGTCCCTACCTGCCACCAATAATCCCTCGTTTCCTGGGGCGATTTAACTTCATCGGATTCCTGAAAAAAGAAACACATCCCATCACTAAATAAGTATTTAAACATGTGTGTTATTACAAAAATATTTTTCATGTCCTTTCACAAATATAACTAGTAAAAATCAGAGATTAGGGGAGTGCGTCCAACAGTGGGGAAGGGCAGATGGGTTGGGTGGGAAAAGGAGAGTGGGATGCCTGTTTTGGTTGGTAATGAGCGTTAAAAGACAAGAGAAATTTTAGCTTGCAAACAGGGCGTCTCAAAAATGAGTTGTTTGGAACATGTTTCATAAGACCATATTTAACCTATTGACAACTGGACTATTTTTCAATTTTATCAATTCTCAAAAATGGTATTACGCGACCGTCTGCGCAGTACATTTAGAGTGCAAAAAAAGGTTACAAAAACAACTTTTTCTCAGTATGACTAATTTCCAAAAAAAATACACCAGTTTCGTATCGAAAATTGCCCAAAAAACTGATTTGGAAATCAAAATTGCCAAAAATACACAGACATCTTTGTATAAGGCAACGGTACAAACAAAATGTTTATCGCAAAAAAAAATAGTTCCTTTGAGATAAAGCCTTTTTCAGAATTGCAAAGACTTCAGAGGAACTTTATCTATCCTTTGCTAACTTAAAATGATATCTTTTGAGCAGTTTCTTGGGATACGGAGTAGAGACACGAGAATCATGTTGTGCGACCTTATAAATAACAGCGATCAACACTTACCCACTTTCCATTAATATTAAACTGACCCGAGCCTTGAATTGCATTCACAATAAAGACAATCCTGCACTCCATTATATTGCTGTGTTTGGAATATCTGAGCCTTGTCGATCACATCATAGTGTTATTTACTCCAAATTTATTAAAACAACAGTCGCTAAATGACAGTTCGGAAGTTTCCCACAATGTGTTGCAAAGAGACTTCATGATGTGTAGCACACTGGAATTTGCTGCGTGCTCATGGTATCGGTCAAGGAAAGAACATTGCCATGGAAAAGGTTTCAGGTCAGTGTCGTTTATAAAGTGGACTGGGGGTCCTTTAGTTGTAGAACTTGAGGCTCTAGTGGGTTACAAGTGCATGCCTTCTATATTGATTTTTGACGTCGGGAGGCTCGAAAGTGCTTTTTACATCATTCAATACAAGATATTTTCGAAAACAAATAGTGAAATTAAAAGATATTTTTCTTTTAAGCCACTATTTCAGACATTTCAGTCACAGTCACAGAAGAAACGTCCATTATTGGAAATGTCTTATAATAATTTTCTTCGTTTTGATACACTTTCAGTTAATGTTCAAATCGTCTTTCAGGTGTATTTGGTAGATAAATATACAAGTCATTTATGGAGGGAGGGGGTGTCACCCTTTCACTACAACCCTTGTCGGCTCTTTTGTGATAACACACCGCATTTATTCTACTATGAAGTTATGTTTTCGATACTCTTATAAACTAATTTCGATTTTGAGGCGTCAATACTGCATTATATTGACGGCTAGTTGGGAGAAAATATATTCCGTATTGGGCGGAGTCGCAAAGTATGCGGGTATGTGCCACCTAACGGGATGGTAATTTTGGGACTCCTGATCTAGAACGAACGAACGAACTTACAAATACGCTGTGACAGTTGTCAATATTGCTAGCTGTTTCAAAGATGCTGAGCCATTGACCTCGAAAGAGTCTGCCGAGGTTTTGAAAGCCTTTGAGAAGATTTACAGGTGCAGGCCTTTGAAATGGCCTCGGTTGCTCCAAGTTGACCCTGGCCGCGAGTTTATGGGAGCTGTCACCAAAGAAATGGAAAAAAGCAAAACTGCTATTCGACGCGGGCGCCTTGAAATTCACCTAGATCAGGCCATTGTTAAAAGATTCAACCGCACCCAGTCTACCGAATGGGTTGTTTCTGCTTTGAATAACGAAGTGACGCGTTTGATTGGCAAAAGGCCTGCAGAAACCATTGAAGAGAAGGCTGTTTCCGCCAAGCCTACAACCCATCATTTGAGGCCTGTTGGGGTGAACGAAAAAACCTCGCCTCCAGTGTGGGTGGTCTCTATCTCTACCAGCCTGGTGAGCTGGAGGGCGGCCAATGCCGCGCCACAGACCCTATTTGGTCACTGAAAGTTCATCGACTTGGGCGTTCAGTCACCAAGCCCAATGAGCCAGTTCTTTACTATTTACAAGATGGCCCTGCTTGAGGTTTCATTCGCAGGAGCTTCTTGTTTTTCCTCCCAACACCAAACCACCTCCAGCTAATCCATAAATAACTCGAGAAAAGCAGCTTCAAACTCACCATCTCTTAGTTTATACGTATAAGCAAACACACCAATACCATTTTCTGCTATCCAGCGCTTGCTATCAAAAGACCGTGCGTTGCAATGGGTGCTCCTTCGGGAAGTCGGACGTGTCGTAGAGGTCCTGATCCTTTGCAATATCGGCATAGACGTCCTCGGTTTCGATTTCGAGGAGCAGACTGTCTGTGTCAGTGTAGACCAGTTGGCAGCACTTTCAGTACCTGGCTTTCACGTGAATGTAGTAAACGTCGTACATCAGTTTCTTTGAGAGGTCAAGAATGCTCATCCTGACATATACCGGGCGGTTGAGCACCAGGCGGCTTTTATGTACCTGGATCACGGCCAGATCGTTGCTAAACATGTTTGCCCACGCAAGATAGATGTTGACCAGTTTGCAGAGGTTCTCCATCATCTTCCCGAAAACCGAGTTGTTCATCAGCTTGTAGAGATCCTTCTCGAAGTTGCTGGTCGACTTTTTTCAAAGCTCGGTGTTCATCCGGATGTAGGGCTCTATCCAGGGGGTCTGTTGAAAGCGACCTTCTTCAGGCGCATGCCCAGGGATAGATAGAGCTGGAGATTCCAATAGTGGACTACATAGCGTTCTTTATCGCGAAGGTTGGGTACCAGCATTCCAACCTCGGTCAGCACCACCCCAACGCCTAGGTTTCACTGATATAGCGACATTCAATCCCTCTGAACCACCATGCCCTCTAGCGCCAACGGGTATGCGTTGTGCACCTCGTGCAGCTCTTCTGGGTATTCCAGGTCCACCTAAAGGATAAAGCCCTCTGGACTGTCTGCCAGGTGGTCTGCTATGGCCGTTTTGAGCCAGACACAGTCCTCTACCCACTCAAAGCCGCCCGTGGGCAGTGGCTGGCTCATCACCCACCCATAGAGGTTGTTGGCGTCTAGGTACTGGATGTGGGATTTTGGCTTGGACGATCGTAGCCTGGAACCTGTGGGTTGTTGGCCCTCGCGTGGTGCTTTGAGACCATGGAAATTCCGCCCCGCAGCCCCTTCTCGATGAAGAGGTGCTGGTCATAATCCGTGAGCAGTTCAAGCTCTACCCCTGTTTTCTTGAGTAGCGCGTCCCATGAGGCCTGGCCTCGAGTAGTAGTGCACAGGGTCCAGCCCGTACTGCCGCATGCAGGTCTTTCGAAAGGTTTCAAAAACATATGCCAGGAGGAGGACGTCCGTGCAGTTGTAGAGGTTGTGGTAGCCCCCCCATGTTGTTACACCCAAAGGTTTCCCAAACTTTTTGTGCATGGGTGTAATCTTTTCTGAGATACCCTCCGCAGTACGCTTGCTGTAGAAGGCCTCCTTCAGTAGAAGCCGGGGCTCTGTGAAGCACTCCAACGAGCCCATGTGCTGGTAAGGGTAGACGCCCTTGCGTAGTAGTAGGTGAGGCTTCTCTCTGTCAGGCTTGTATCGGGCTGTAATCTGGAACGCCTCTGGCTGGCTGACTGCCACGAGCCTGTCAAGAGATGTCAGTAGGAACTGGACACTGTCGATGAATCGGAGCTGCCCGATGGAAAACCAGGCGTACTTCTCCGTGTTGTTCGGAATGCAAGAGATCCTGCCCTGACCCTTGAGATGGCCTGCATAATGAGATGGGAATCATATCCCCTCAGGTTGTGAAAGACTACCAGTATGGTTGTGGTTTTCGGACTCAGCCGCAGCTTCAGGTTGCATGCATTGTGGGCTGCGCCTCGGTACTTTCTGGTGATGTGGCAGTGGTCCCGGGCTGAGTCTTTAAAGTTTCTCAGCAGCAAATATTCCCCGCAGAATAAACAGTCTTTTTGAGTCCCCCCGATCCACTCCTCTGCGCTGTCTTTATGTTTTCTTTATTTTTTTGGGCCAACAAACTTTATTTCTGTCAAAGCTTTATAGTAACATCTTTTGTGGGAATTTGTGGGAATTTGGAGGTAAACTGAAAAGGGGTCCAAAAAACTTTCATTTATCAATTTTTTGCTGCAAACATGGCAGTGAGTGGCCCGCCAATCCTCTCGGGTCATCCTCATTGGCTGGGGGTTGCTGAGCACTGCCTTGATCTCACTCTCCTCTTCCTGGATCGCCTTAGGAAATGCTCTGCTGTATGGGGCCCTCTGTATTCCACAGGTTGCTTTGTCTTTCCATCACAACGCACGACCACATAACAGTAGCTGCGCGCCTTGTGCTGCTGGATTTTTTAAAGTGTTGCTCTTGTTGGGGTTGAGCTCTGTCCCTTGGATATTGGTTGTAAGAGACTCAAAATCTGCATAGATGATGAAGGGGACTGGGAGCTGCTTGTGGTAGTTCTGAAAGGAGAGCTCGTTTTTCCTTTCTTTGGCATCTCGGCCCTCACCACAGTCTGGCCAATCCCCTGGCATTCGGGTTTGTGGGCCTCCAGCAGGTCTTCCCTGGTGTAGCCATGTACTCGCAGAAGTGTTGGTGGTCTCGGTACTTGCTCTGGTCATACAACAACCAGTTGAGATTCTTGACCCAGGTGAAGTGGAGCTTTCCTGCTTTCTCGATCAGCAAGAGACTGATCCTTGGGAGGTTGCCCGGCTGCTTGCTCAGTCAGTGTTGTCCCAGCCAAAAACGTTGATGGCTAGGTTGTTTTGTTTTTCAACCTTTCTGATCTGGGAGATGGGTGTGGGGGCCTCGATCCCTGTGAAGTCTAGACCATCATCTGTTGGATACTTATGCCGTGTTTAGACTTGAGCATTTTATCGAGGTATTGGAGTTTACTTACCAAGATAAATATTTTGCGAGTGTAAACGCCAACTGATACCATGGTAAATGCCATCCAAGACAATAGAAAGTTAACCAAGGTAAAAGTTTGATAAGCCCTGTGATCAGGCATGGTTTAGGTCGGTAACCAAGGTCGAGATGACAGGTACATCCGCTTGCGGTCGCACAGTATTTCACAACCCGTGGTGTGGAGATTGCATCAATCTCATTCAATCACAATTTTGCGACGTTTGTTTTGAATCTACTACGAGTCATGGCAAAAAACAATGGTCTGAAAGACATTAATCCTTACGACGACGAACAATCGCCACGATGCCACAACCTCTCGCTTGTTTACCGGAATACATTCACGCAATCTAGTGTCCTTCTTTGCCAGATCCGGACCAACCACTCGGACAATGTAATCGAATGTACGTCTGGACATTCTGAAGTTCTCTTTCCACCAATCTTTAATGAAATGTCCATGCAAAAGAGTTTCAAACCAGAATTGGTTTCTCGGCCATGACCACGCATGTCTAGCGCGCCTTTTCTTTCTAAGAGCAATTTGAAGTAAAATTAATCGCTTTTGCCTTGACTTCTTGAGGTGCTGCAGAAGTAAGAGCCGCTGAAATCTCAAGTCCTGAATTTGCAGCTCAAAAACAAGAAAATGAAACGCGAGGGCTATAAGGGCCACAGCTTCTCTTGTAAACACGGGCATTTTATGCATGGATTTTAGAATTTGCCGCCAATAGTCGATTTGATCGTGATCGTGATTGATGACAGGTTTACCTCGATTATTTGAGCCAGTATAAACACTGAACAAATGTACCAAGGTTTAGTCAGTAAACATTTACCTCAGTAAATGCCCAAGTGTAAACACAGCATTAGTGGGCCTGTCTGCATGCTTCCCGTGGGCCACTGGAAAACCGAGCAGATTGCATGGCCCATCGAAGACAGTGGTCATCTCTGTTTTTCACATTTACCACTGCCTGTTTATTCTTCAGAGCTGTGGGCAAGGGAATGTATGAGCCTTCCTTCAGAGGCTGCAACTGGCCAATATCGAGCCACAGGGTTTCCACCCCGTCAACCAACCACCCTGAGCCTCTCTGTCCATTGTTCCATTAAAGGTCCATCGGCTGCTGTGCTGGCATGAGGCTCTTGCACAGGGGCGGGCGCTAGACACCTTAACACGTTTTTTAACGCACACCACCAGTTAACCCTTTAACTCTCAAGAGTGCCAAACATCAAAATTCAACAAAAATTCCAAATTTCATTTTGTAAAATATTGAAAAACAAATGGTACCATTCAAAATTACTGCCGAAGAGGTTTAATTTGAATGGTCACACCATAGGATTTCGTCCACAGCCTCAAAAAGCCGCTTGCCCACATATGAGAGTAGTATAGAAAATGGGGACGTTTGGGGCCACCTTGTGCTGGCAGCCTTATTTTGGTAATTTAAGCCTTTCTAGCGGAGCTGTGCGGGTCGAAGGCCCGCGTGGAGCACCATTCTCATAGAACCAGAGAACCATAGAACCCATGCCCGTCATTTTTCATGGTCATGGCTAGCGGAATGTTTCGCGGGCGCGTTGTGTGCCTGCCGCCGCCGCCGTCGCTTAGGGTTAACTCGCGGGCGCGTATACCGTCGCAAAACATGTGCGTATGACGCCACACAACAACCGGGATCTTTGCAATTTCACGTCATCTGGGAAAACACTGCTGTGTTTAGCGGAGAAAACCGTTGAAATTAAAGCCGTTATTCTCTTGCATTTTTTCGCGGTTTGCTACTCAAGACAGGGATACTAATTAAGCGATACTCACTCAGAAGCCACTATAGTGGAAATAGAACAGCTTTCAGAGATAAAATCTTGCTTCGAGGACGGGAGCAATGCGGGAAGATGTTTGTCACTTCGAGTTTCAGAACTGAAGAAGCGGAGATTTAAACAATTTCCAAGCAGTGGAGGGACTTAAAGGTAAAACAAAATACATTTTTCGATGGGAATTCATGTTGATATCAATCTGTGATTGACCTTTTCTTTGTTCTCGCTTGTTGTGGAGAATTGTATATAACACACGCTCAATTAAATTCAGTTGTTTTGATTTCTTTTATCGGAGACATCTCGGCCTCGATGAGCTCTTAATGGTTCGCGTTTTGCTTTTAAACATAAACTTATGGAGATTTGAATAAAATTTTTCGAAAGATTGTGTTGTCCATTTTTGTGTTTGTTCATTCATTACATAGGTTGAAAAGCAATTTTATGTAAACAAAACAAGACTTGGATTTTATAGTTCTAAACTAATGCAAATATGTTTGTGTATTTTTTGCAATTTTGATTTCCAAATCAGTTTCTCGGACAATTTTTTATAAGCAGCAGGTGTATTTTATTTGGAAATTAGTCGTACTAGTTATTCTAGACGGAGAAAAAGTTGTTTTTGTGAACTTTTGTACGGTCTAATGTACTGTGCAAACGGTCGCGTAAGTCTGTTTTTGAGAATTGCTAAAATTAAAAGATAGCCCGGTCGTCAATTTTATTCTTGTGCTTCCGACCTTTCACCTCAGTTAAGTTTATAATTGGCTTTCTGTTCAAAGAGCAACGCTGTTAGGCTCAGGCTATCTATATATATTAAGCTATGTGCTCAGTGAAGCACGTGTTGAGCTAAGCACATAGCTTAGAAAGGCTTAAATTACCAAAATAAGGCTGCCAGCACAAGGTGGCCCGAAACCCCTATTTTAAAAACTACTTGGGGGCGGGGGTTGGGCAATTTGTCTGAGCATGAATATGTTTTCCATCTTGAGGTTGTGCAAGGATATTTTTTTCCTTTGGCTCGCTGTGCATGAAACAGCATGCAAGATCGACCAAAACTTTTCACACCAGGGAGCAAAGTATTTCCCAAAGTGATTTCTGAGCTTTAGTAATTTTCGAATAAGAACCTGCTTCATTTGTCAAGCTGAAGTGCTTCTTATATATTAGATGCTTATAGTTAGTGAAATTTCAGCTTGGAGATTCTTAAGAGTGAGTCCACCATAGGACCAGGCAAGTGTGGCACAAGCCATCTCTCCGATTTCAACCAAACTTTGCCAGTATAAAGGTTTCGATAAAAGATTTAAGAATCCAAAGTAGTTTACGTCTTCCATTATTCCAAGAGGAACTGGGCACCCCCATAGTTATTTAGTGGCAAAACCCCTAAAATTATCATATATTTAGCATAAAATGGATACATTTGTAACACTTACAGGATTCTTGGTTTTCACATGACGTCATAAAAATGAAAAAATCTAAAGTATACATCCTACTAGAAATAAGTGTCTCGCAGAACCTCGCGAAGCTCGGGGGAGGATGCATCGCAAAATTTTAGCGATGTGGGAGGGAGAGATGGCATTTCTGATTTAAATGGAGAGGTTGGGTTGCTTGCTGGCAATGACTTCATTTAAAGTTGAGACATTTTCGTTCTCAGTCTCTTCAATTTAACTTGTACTTTGTGCCCTGTCTTCCTAAAATAAAATAAATGGGAGCTGGTGTTGGTCAGTGTTGGGTTTTGAGCTGTGGGTCGCTGTAACTGCCATGGGACTGCCCCCCTTCCCCCATCTTCATTAATTTTTGTCAGAAGGAAAATTGGTCTGAAAGTGGATGTATTAAGTACTGTTGTAGGACATGGGTCCAGGACAATATGCAGCGGTGTTCTGTTTATTTTGATTGTCTCAATTAAATTCCATTTTTGAAACTTGTGAGCTAGTGCTATCTCCTGTTCCCTTTACATACTGCTATAGTTTTTGTTCTATATACTGGGAATCAAACAATTGGTAATGCAATTTGAATGGTTGAGATCACAGGAGGTTACTGCTGCTGAAAAGTGATGTTGTCCAAAAAATAACAACTCAATGGTGAAAGTGGCATGAGATTCTCCCAGCAGTAACAATACTATATTTTGGATACAGGTAATGGGAATTACAAAACTGATTACAAAACATGAATATTCAAGATGAAGCAACAGATTCTCTGCAAATACCATAAGCAATGTATAGAGACCTGGATGGAGAATTTGTAGGTTAAGACCAGGACTTAGGCCTTCATGACCAGTTTTAATAGCGCCTTCAAAAATCTTGAAATGAAAATTAATTTGTTGATGTACATTCTCCTTACTGGTGTCAATGCAGTTTACATAGCCATATAACTACAGTGAATTTGTATTCAATTTCCACAGACAACTTATGTTGAAGGTGATCAGGTTCTCAATTTGTATAATCTATGTACTTGCTCGTACACTGATATTGTGAGGAGATTTTTAAAAGATACTGATCGCCGTTCCAATAATAAATGTGAAGCAGTAATGTTGATGTGTCGTGTTTAGCTACATGTATATAGTTGCTACACATTGACATTAACTGGTCATGATTGCTAACAGAAAATTGTTTTTTCCTAACAAAATGTTTTTATCCAAATTGTAAACAGAAGTTCTCCTTACCAAACCATTCGAATGTTATTTGTTATTGAACTATTTTATGAAGAATGCTGTAAACTCAAGATACTGTATACGTATACAACTCGATCACTGTTTCATTCACAAACAATGCTACATCAGGTAAATGTTGTATATTTGGGAAATAATTTCCACCTGTGTGATCTGTAGTTTTGATCATTTAAAAAGTTCCTTAGTGACGTTAGTGAGAATATCAATAAACATCAAATTACAGTGTGTAGTAAGAGAATTATTTTTCAGTGTTTGATTATCCTATCAGTAGTTTAGCCGGTGATTTCTTCACCTAGCTACATTTCTTCACCTGAAAATTTCTTAATCGCTCTTCTTCTCTGAGCCTTTCCTGTAATCAGTGTTTGCTTTTCCCTACCGTATCAGGTATGAAAGATATTCGTCAGGAGTATTTAGCTGATCGTGTAATTCTTGCCGCCTCTCGTTGCGTCTACAAACAGAATCATTTTGTCCAACAGTTCCAGTTGGTGTCGCCTCTCCTGATCGGTTTCGTTCAGAATTCTAATGGTGGCATTTTGTCAAGGCGTTTGAATCTAGTCAAACGGCGTGCCTAGGCTGTTCGAAGTCTTTGTAATCTATGATCTCGTTGCCCTCTTCGTTGCTCGATCGCGATCGCGCTGAATTTCAAGTCACCGTTCAGAGGAGTTTCGGTGGTTAATTTTCACGGACAAGGATTTCCAGCCACTTGTGGAATCCAGCGTTGTTGTCTTTGCTGTTCTTTCTCATTTGCATCAGAAATTGGTTGTGTTTCACCGAGAGTAAACATTTTTTCACAGACTACGAGTAAGGTTAAACGGCCGCCGGCACGGCCGCCAGCACGGCCGCCATGAATAAACATGAATACGCCATTGTCAGCGGTCGCGATTTTTGTTGCCAGGCAATTGCCGGACACCATCAAGTATATATATATATATATATATATATATATATATATATATATATATATATATATATATATATATATACATATAAATATATTTTTCGCTCGAATTCACGCGGCTCAGCTCCCGAGGGACGACAAATTTATTAACCTCGCTACGCTCGGGCCTTCGGCCCTCGCTTCGCGAGGAACAAAGCTGTTTCTAACATGGTATGTGGATACGAGTGTTATAATCTTTCACAAAAAGTTTCAGGTTTTAACGATGTTTTGCTTCCGATTTACAAAGGTTTTAAATGTGTCACGCAATGCGTCACGCTATTTCAGATAAACGCGAAAATAAACAAAATTGAATCAGCTGAAAGTTATTGTTTGCATTACAAGTGCTTATAAGCCGAGTTAATGGAGCTTATAGCAAATACAATATTTTTGGATGTGATTTTTGGTGTAATTTGCCCGAGTGGGGCACAAAGATGGCCGCTCCATACATTTCTTACTAAAAATATCTAATACTCGTTCGCCTATAACTCTTGAACGAAATGCTTTGGCGCTTCAAAATTCAAAGATGTGTAGTTTTAAACTCTCTACAATTCCATAAACATTTTGGATTCGAAATCTATTTTTTAATGCTTCTGAATTTTGATATGACGAAAGTGAAAGCCAAGAATATAAAGGAATTCATTCAAACATTACATGTGTAATGTTTGTCCCTTAAGTAACCTCCAAACACAATTTCAAGAGAAATGGTATAGCAGCTGTCAATCAACAGACGTTAATCATTAACCCTGTCACACAACATTTCGAATATGTCAAAAAATGATCAATTTGAGAGGAAATTATCTCTAATGAGAAAACTTGTTCTAACGAGATAATACCACTCTAAATCAGATCTATCCTAGAACTTTTAAAAACAGTTAAAAAATTTTTGGCCTCAATTTTTACCCAGTGAAAAATTTAAACTGAAGTTAATACATAACCTCAAATTCATACTTGAAGAGTTACTTCTATTCTAGTTTACAGGATGTTGAAAAGGCACTAAAGGTCGATTTCATATAAAATGAAATGGAATTATAGGTCATAAGAATCAAAAGGATAAGAAATAAACGAACAAAGAATGATTCATGCAAAAACAGTCACGCAACAGTCCAAAACATATTTCAAAACAATTGGAAACATGCTTGATTATGCAATATTCATATGCAAGAACAAATAGCTTGATGGTTTTCATTTGCTTGGAAATGAGCTAAGAAAATACTCTAACAGCTTTTATATGTTTTGATATGCGTGCGCGTTCGGTTTATACGATCGAGAAGCATACGTCACACAATCTTTTAAAAGGTCGCTTACATGCATTACATTTGACGTCTCTATTAGCCAGTCCAAAACAACCTCTGGTTGTAATTATAATTACCTTTAGAGTAAGAAGTCGATCGGACAGGCTAAACACTTAACTCCGTCAGTATTTTCTCCAGGTGCACGTGAAATGCCGTAAAGCATGTCAATAAGCAAATTCCAAATCCACCTCCGAAAATGCAGTGTATCAAAATACCAAAAATTGCTCATGAGCTGGCTATTGAGTACATGCCCTAGGCATTTAAGGCATGTATCCATTGCGAAAAAGACAAAAAATATGTCACGTAAAAAGATATGGACGCCAGCAGAACATACCTGAACCGCAAAAGGACCAAAATATAAATTTGTACCTGCGAGCGTGACAGGATTGAGTCCTACATCATACTGGTCAGCGTTAGGTGCCACAGGAGTACCAGTGGTCGAAGCAATGCAAAACCGGGAGACATACATGTAACTAATTTCTCCTCACCTCACATTTATGCAAAGAAATATGTTGATTAAATTGAAAATAATAATCTGACTTTTGTATTCATACTCCATTATCTTAAAAAAAATTTAAATTTCTCTGCTGGTTGGTTTACTTCAAGAGAAAATATCATTTTCTCTCGTTTGCCGCAAAGAGTCAGGAGTTTGAGTTTTATTTCTCACTCGGCCGATGGGTTACAAAATGCACTGTCCACGCTCTCCCAATTTTGCAGCAATTGGAGAATGAACATTAATACCAAGAAAACAAAAACCATTATATTTGAAAAGAAACATAGAAAATCTACCCTTTTAAAGCACAATTTCTTTATTAACGGAGAAAACATTGAAATTACCAATAGTTACACATATCTCGGGGTCAGGTTCTCAACAAATGGCAGCTTTAAAGAGAACAAATCGATCTTAAAAGAGAAAACTAGAAGATCATTCTTTGCAACTCGTCGATATCTTGATTTCTTAAAATTACCAGTTGATGTTATAAACAAAATATTTAACTCTCTATACCTCCCTATCCTCATGTATGGCTCTCAGGTTTGGAGTATTTATGATAAAGATGACTATAACTCGTGGGAGAAAGATATTATTGAAAAAGCACATGTTTCTCTTTGCAAACAAGTTTTAGGTGTAAACAAACAATGCCCAAACGTAGCCTGTAGAAATGAACTTGGTCGATTACCACTAAAAGAACTTATTGATTTAAATGTCTTAAAATTTTGGATTCACTTAGAAAATCAACCAGAAGATAGTATTGCCAGACAATGTTTCACAATACCAAAAGAACTTGCCATCAAAAATCAGGTCTGTCTTGCGCAAAAAGTAAACAAGCTATGTGAAACGTACAATTTAAATACAGCAAATTTAACCAAAAATGACCCTTCTGCATTCCTTTCTCAAATACGTCCATCTTTAAGCAAGAAAATTTCCGAACATCAATTAAATTTGATTAAATGTAACAAAGAGCTTAAGTTTTACTCGCAATTCAGAACAGATTGCCACAAAGCTGATTTCTTGAAGACAATCAATAATCCCATCCATAAAAAGACCTTGAATAAATTCTGACTTGGAAATCACCGATTATTGATCGAGACTGGCAGACATACAATTCCTAAAACGCCAGAAAATCTCAGAATTTGTCCTTTCTGTCAATTAAATGAAGTTGAACATGAATTCTTGTCTTTCTTGTCCACTTTACAATAATCTACGTTCCAAGTTTTTTGACGATATAAAGAAGAGATATCCCAATTTTAATAACTTAGATAATAATTCAAAAATCATATTTCTCTTTAATAATGTTGACCCTTTTATATGCCGACTTACGGCTGCTTATGTTCATTTATGTATGGAATTAAGAAAATCTTTTGTAATTTGATGTAATACATACACACATTTATTTATTTCTCTTTTTATTTCTATTGTAATTTTATTAGGTAATACCATGTATTTATATGGGAATACTGAAATAAATTGTTGTTGTTGTTGTTGAATTTGCGACTTTTTGTATTTTGCGGGATTTCATTTCTACGATTTTGAGAGAGACTGAATTTGCCTGAAGGAAGTTTATTTTTATGATAAGCAACAAGAACTGTATCAAGATAATTGGTATTAAATTATAGTTTGTTTTCTGAGACAAATGCATACAGGTGTACATGCAGTACTGCAAAAATTTTTGAACATTGTCAGATTATCACAATAGGTGCGAACTGCTCTCTTGTCGAAACTTTTGGTATCAACTCGATTTTCAATGCTTTGAAATGCTAAAGGAAAATGTTAAAGCAAACAAAAACTCTACAAGTAGTGACGTCGGACTTTAACGGGCTTGTAATTGATATCTTTCGCTTGGTGTTTTATAATCTGTATAATCATTTCGTGTTTTGAGCCAGAAACATCACAATCCTCATGACATAGCTTTAACAGCTTCTTTAACAACTGTTCTACATTTTACAAAAAGCGACTGGTATAGTCCTTCAAAACTGTGAAGGTCCCTCCACTGCATGCATGATCGAAAAAAGGGAGAACTTCTCAATTCAAATTAAAACGTCAATTACTTTCGATCAAATGGTTCCTTACTTACGGCATAGTATCTTATATCCTAAATTGTACTCCTTCTTTTGAGTCCTCGGCGATAAATAAAAAAAATATCATTTGTTTCTCAAACGATGCGTGACATAAATATGAAAGCCAGGGCCGTAGCTAGCATGAGGCAAGACGAGGCAGTTGCCTCGTCTAAGTTTTATCCCCCCCCCCAAAAAAAAAAAAAAAAAAATAAGAAGAAGAAGAAAGAAAGAAAGAAAATAAAACATTTGCCATTGGCTTATGCAGGTAAGTTGAGCGAATAAAGGAAAAAGCTGTAGTATCGATAAAAAAAAATCAGAAAAATCCTTGTCATGTATCTGAAGCAAGTCAACAAGGCCCGGGTATTGATTTTCCATATTTACTTTTCGCGTCAATTCAGTGGAAGGCGCCGGAACGTTGTAAATTTCATTGGATTGCCTTGTGAGTACTCAGTGAAACGCTGCCGTTTTTCATTCAATTTTTCCCGCCGGCACGCTTTCCGTTGGTTTTCTATTCATACACGTACAAATGACGTCTTTGCTGGCGCCACGTGAAGAGTTTGCATTCAGCGCCGAGGCGAGTCACGATGTCTAAGCAAAAACAACAGCTATTGCGTTGGAAGATGAAAAACAATAACTTGACTGCTAAACAAATCCAAAGCTTGCAGGAAGCAGTGGGGCATTGCAATGAACAGTTTTATCCAAACATTTCCACCATGTTACAGATTCTTTTAACCCTGCCAGTTGTTTCCTGCTCATGTGAACGTTCCTTCAGCGCGCTGAGAAGGCTGAAAACCTGGTCCCGAACAAGCATGGCTGATGCAAAAGTCTTAACGGTCTCGCTTTGGCGTACATCCATATAAACCGCCAGACATTGATAGCAGTCAAATCTTAAAGCGATGGGATCTCTCTGGTCACAGAAGAATCGCCTTGGCCTTTAGCAGCGAATAGACCAAATTCGACTCATTCAAACTAAATTCTTTGAATTTTCTTACTGCTCTGAAAGAGATTTCAATATCAGCTTAAATTGTGAGGGTAACTGCTTTGTCCTGTATGAGCTTGACACAAAAAACCAACATTTCAGAGTTTCTTAATTTTATTTCTATTGAAATCTTGAATTGAAGAACTGATAGAGAACATGAACTTTGTCCAATTTAGCTTAGATTTTGAATGTGTCTTTGAGAAAAATACTGCCAGGAAAATGCTGAAAATAGCATTTCCGGGCATCTAGATTTCAAAATTTCCTGGGTGGGGCCTTGCCCCCAGACCCCTCTAGAAAATAGCGCCTCCGGCGCTAAGTTTAGTTGCCTCGTCTTCTGTTCAATCCTGGCTACAGCCCTGAAAGCTGAGATTTGTTACATTTGGTTGACTTTTACGTACCGTGCGAGCAGAGTCGCATGCAAGAATGTTGTAAAAAAAACCCTCATATTTTCAAATGCGTACGGTTGACCATTCAAATCATTTCGATAGGAAAACTTTCATTACATTGTATATTTTAAAACAAGCAGTGATGTGTGCTATTAAAAACAAAGGTATTGAGAAGAATCGGTGATTAAGTCAATAATCAGAACTTTCTAGAATCACATCCTTAATTTCCTAGGATCACATTTCGTATCTTTAATATCTTGCCCAGAAAAATAAGCATTTTAAAACTCGTTGGCGTAATGCCATGAGTAATGAAGAAAACTGTCAATGGATTCTGCAGTGTCACAGTTAATATTCGACTGTGGAGCAGTTACACTACTGCCTATGCTTCGAATTCTTCTTTTTTCACAAAAAGTAGAGTTCTTGTTTAGTTGCTATCTCTTATGTATGTCAAGTAATATGACATCACTGCGGTCATTTTTAGCTGTGAATACGTGAGGCAATGACTTTGGCTTTAAACTCACTATGGAAAATTAAAACTGATCTGTGGACTTCAAATGGATTTTTCAAGACTCCGGTAAACGCTGCAGCATGATATATATATATATATATGTTTATAAATGTGAAACCATTCGAGAAAGCACCAACCTTTTAATTAATTCATCTAAACTTTTAATCTCAAAAACACTTGAAAACAGAAAATCTAAGCCGCAGGCTTCCGTGAACCACTTGAAACAGGAATTTCTTAGGATGAAACACAACCGAATTCATAAGTCAAGCAGGCTTGGCTTGCAGCAAAGCAGCCTGAATAAAAAGGTTTTACGAGAGTACTTTTTGTATTTACTTATTTTTATGATTGAAAAAAATTAAACCCGCAAACAATTCCATACTACGAGGAGGTGCCTAAAAACATAACCCACAACACCTCACACGCTCCCTCCCCCCTCCTCCTCATCAACGGTTCTGTTTACACATGGATAACCATAATATGCAAAGAGGACATTAACGCTTAGGGTGCTTTAATTTGTTCCTTATGATAGTCAAGCGTCACAGCTTTGGCTAAGTGTCCTCGGACCGACCTAATAACGCTACACATAAGTGCCAAAAATGAAATCTGTGCTTGTGATGAAGCTGTACCTTAATTTCCAGAGCACAGTTGACCACTCTTGTTTAACCCTGAGAGCCGCGAGAAGTAGCTTGCAACCTGCTTGGTAGTAAGCCAATCTTCTATAGCAAACATATTTTCACCAGTGTTTTCCGACCTGAGACTCTTTAGCTTGGAGGAGATGTCTGCTGAGTTGGCCTTTTTTCCTTTGTTTTGTCCTCCTTTTTTAAAGCACAACCCTCTTCTGCAGCCGAATGTAGGATTTTCGTTCACGATTCCTGTTCAGATAATGCCAACTTAGGGGGCTCAGTGTAACCACTGATGAAACACCACTCTTGAAGGCTTCCCCCCACCTTCTTTTAATTGCGTTGTGAAAAGATTCCTTCTCGAGTTTGACGAAGTGGTTTCCTGTTTTGAGGTGTTTCTGCAAGTTGTTGAAGGTCACATTTTTTAACGTATCCTTCTTCTGGACAGGAAAAGCTAACTTCCTCGTCTTGCTCCATGATCTGGCATTCGTCGGGTAATGCATCATCTTGAATGGATTGTGTATCTTTTCCACCACTGCATTCTCCATTTGACAAAGAGGTGAGTGTGACTACGCCGACCTATTTGTCTGAAATTCTGAATTCTTCCATAATTTTCATGTCGGTAGCTTCTTGGGGAGGCCCAGTTTTCATTAGCTGTGCATTGGTAAAGTACTTTCCTTGGCAAACGTCTTATACCTTCAGAGGCAGATCAAGGATTTTTTTTTATGGGGGTGGCTACGGGCGTATTCAGTTAAAAAGAAAACTGTTAAAACTTACGGTCTAAAGAAGGGTGGCTAGCCATCTAACCCACCTCCCCCTAACATTCCAAACTCTCTGACTGTTGGAATGAAACTTAAAATTGATAAGGGCTTGTATGCTTGGAAAAGAATGTTTGGCCATACTTTGACAGGAATCAAGGGTAGGCTTCATATTATGCGCTACTTGCACGTGGTCATGACCTTCATTGATAAATCTACGTAAGTGGGTTTTCATTGCAGCGTTCCTGCGATCACAAACATCTTTACTAGCTTATGAATCACTGAAGTCATACCTCTGGACCTCTACACCAGTACGTTTGCCAAGGCTTAAGAAGAGACAAAACTATTTTTTTTTCGCAAAAAGGGTAATGCACAAGGAACAAAACCACCCTTTAGTGTTAATGTTCTCTCTGCATATTGTCAGTGATTATCCATGGGTAAATAGAGGCCAGTTGATGGGCTGGAGTGGAGAGGGGGCGGGTGGGCCCTTGTGGATTATGTTTTTCCTTGTGGTATGAAATTTTTTGCGGGTCCAATATTTTGCAATTACAAAAATAAGTTAATGTAAAATTTACTCTCGTAAAACCTGAACATTACCACTGGCATTTCGAAGCATTGAAAATCGCGTTGATTTCAACAATCCTGACAAGAGAGCAGTTCACACCTAGTGTGATAATCTGACCATGTTCAACATTATTGCATGTAAGCATTTGTCTCAGAGAACAAACTCTAATTTATAGTAATATCAATTATGTTGTTACGAGTTTTTTTTTCCTATCGTAAAAATAAACTTCCTTCAAATAAATTCAGTCTCTTAAAATACCAAAGTAATCGTAGAAATTACATCCGGCAAAATACAAAAAGGTCACAAATTTAAACTCCCAAAAGAATTAGACACTTTTCAGTATTACAAGTACAAAACTGTAAACAAGAGAAAAAGAATCATTTTCTCTTGAAGTAAACCGGCAGAGAAATTTAATGGATTTTCTTTAACATAAAGGAGTATCGATACAAAAGTCAGATTATTCTTTTCAATGTATTCAACATTTTCCTTTGCAAATGCAAGATGAATTAGTTTTGCCATGAGCCGATTTTTGCGTTGTTTTAACCACTGCTATTCCTGTGGTACATAACGCTGACCAGTACAATGTAGGACTCAATCTTGTCACGCTTGCAGGTATACAACTTTATATTTTGGTCAATGACAGTCATTTTGGTCCTTTTATTGCAGTTATTGGTATGTTCTGCTTGCATCCAGAGCTTTTAACGTGACATATTTTGTTTTTTCACATTGGCAATGGATACATGCCTAGGGTATGTACTCAATAACCAGCTCATGAGCAATTTTTGGTATTTTGATACACTGCATTAATTTCGGAAGTGGATTTGGAATTTGCTTTCACATGCTTTACAGCATTTGACGTGGTACCTGGAGAAAATACTGGCAGAGTTAAGTGTTTTGCCTGTCCGACTTCTTACTCTTAAATTAAGTCTTTTTCAAGATATGGTGTAAAAGTCTGGAATAGCTTACCGTGTGAAATGCGTCAAATGTCCAAAAATAACTTTAAAATCAATGTCCACGACACTTTACTCCGAATACTTTCAGAAGAAAATGATTATATTGATTTACCCGACTTAATAACAAAAATTTCCTGAAAACTTGGCCTTCTTATATTTGCAATGTTCATGATTGTAAACTTAATTAAATTGAATTTATTTATATTTATTTGTTTATTTATTTAACTACTGTTTTTCTCTAGTCTTTCTTGTGTTCTGTCTGTATATGTATTACATACGTGTAACCACTGCCCGCCTCGACTAGCTAATCTGCTAACTGCGGGCAGTGGATATTGCTTTATGTAAAATTTGTGATTATTAATAAACAGTTGAAACAGTTGAAACAACTCTTAAGGTAATTATAATTACAACCAGTGGTTGTTTTGGACTGGCTAAAAGAGACGTCAGATGTAATGCATGTAAGCGACCTTTTAAAAGATTGTGTGACGTATGCTTCCCGATCGTATAAACCGAACGCGCACACATATCAAAACATATAAAAGCTGTTAGAGTATTTTCTTAGCTCATTTCCAAGCAAATGAAAACCATCAAGCTATTTGTACTTGCATATGAATATTGCATAATCAAGCATGTTTCCAATTGTTTTGAAATATGTTTTGGACTATTGCGTGACTGTTTTTGCATGAATCATTCTTTGTTCGTTTATTTCTTATCCTTTTGATTCTTATGACCTATAATTCCATTTCATTTTATATGAAATCGACCTTTTATGCCTTTTCAACATCCTGTAAACTAGAATAGAAGTAACTCTTCAAGTATGAATTTGAGGTTATGTATTAACTTCAGTTTAAATTTTTCACTGGGTAAAAATTGAGGCCAAAACTTTTTTAACTGTTTTTAAAAGTTCTAGGATAGAACTAATTTAGAGTGGTATTATCTCTAGTAAAGAAGTATTTTTCGTTTGTCTCACAATGTAGTCACTTCCGATGTGGATCGCGACGTTTCGACTGCATACTGCTAGTCTTCTTCAGGCGATGGGGTCGACTGGTTACGCGTCACCTGATGAAGCACGCTGCTCTGCTGTGATTGGTTGGTTTTCAACAGCTGTGACTGGCGCATTTTTTGATCCTCGTTGTTTCGGCGAATTGTTCCCTAGGCGGTCCGTAGTCGTACGGCTCTCCTGTTGTTGTGTTTCTTGATCGTGGGCATCCATGCTTCTGGAATTTCTATTCCACTGTCCCTGTTGATGTTGTTAGGGTTAAGTCTTATGTGGATCGCCTCTTTGACCCTGCGTGTGTACCAATGAGGATGCACCAGTCACAGCTGTTGAAAACCAACCAATCACAGCAGAGCAGCGTGCTTCATAAGGTGACGCGTAACCAGTCGACCCCATCGCCTGAAGACTAGCAGTATGCAGTCGAAACGTCGCGATCCACATCGGAAGTGACTACATCGTGAGACAAACGAAAAATACTTCTTTACTAGTGTATTCACCACGATGAACAACAACAAACCTTTTTATGGTATTATCTCGTTAGAACAAGTTTTCTCATTAGAGATAATTTCCTCTTAAATTGATCATTTTTTGACATATTCGAAATGTTGTGCGACAGGGTTAATGATTAACGTCTGTTGATTGACAGCTGCTATACCATTTCTCTTGAAATTGTGTTTGGAGGTTACTTAAGGGACAAACATTACACATGTAATGTTTGAATGAATTCCTTTATATCCTGTGAGTGTTTGAACTGTATGCATTTTACACTAAATATATGATAATTGTAGGGGTTTTGCCACTAAATAACTAGGGGGGTGCCCAGTTCCTCTTGGAATAATGGCAGATGTAAACCACTTTGGATTTTTAAATCTTTTATCGAAACCTTTATACTGGCAAAGTTTGGTAGAAATCGGAGAGATGGCTTGTGCCACACTTGCCTGGTCCTATGGTGGACTCACTCTTAATTATCCGCAGTTTTTCTTGTGTGGGTTTTCACTGTATTCAAATCAGAAATTGGCATTAACAAAATTAAAGCCAGAAAGAGATGGATATAAGACGACATATCCTAAAACAGGTTTCTGATTTCCAAAAGTGTTTTGGATTTTTGAACAATTCTGATTTCTGATTCTTGAATTTCCGATTTCGATTAATGTTTTCTGAAACTGAGTATCAAGTAAAGGATGAACCAAAACATGGATAATCTGGTTTTGAATCAAGAAAACAGGTTGGCGGCAGAGCTTTCTCGATTTGCATAGTCAGCTGATAATTTCCACATAAACATTTTCCATCTCCTTTTACAAATTATAAAATAAGCAATATTACTAAGCACGCTTAAATAATTATTGGTTGAAATTCAGTGAAAACGTAGAAAATTAAACCACTTTCAATACCTTGACCACAATCAATCGTATAACAGCTCGAGAAAATATGAGATGACATAACACAGGTTCTGATTCAGTCTGACAAACAGCAATCACAACTGGCCATTCATATGAGTGTACATTGCCTCCATGGTCAAGTACTAAGGCATATTTATTTTCTCCAACACCACAGACTTCAATTCCCAAAGACGTGCACTTATCAGACAGATATTTCACATAAACCTCATCTGTGACAAGAACAGCAACTTTCCTTAGACCCCACATTTCTACTTCAGTGTTGATAATTTCACCTACATCATCTGCTAACGTACTGGCAGTACATGCATGTTTTTTAACAGGTGGTCCACAGACACGATGGCCAATTTTGACTTGCCAGTCTTCTGCCATGGAAGCAGGAACAGAATGATTGAATTGCCTGTGATGAGATTCCTTTGATTTTATGCTGTGTACATAAATCCCAGACTCCTCAGCAAAGTTACTCACAAATTTAAAAACTTGTTCAGTGGATCTCATTGCTGTCTTCAGGGGAGAAGCTGGTTTGCCAAATTGATGGGATTGGCTCAGTCCAAGTTGCAGAATATAACTGTTTGTCCTGGCAAAGTAATAGGAGTGTGATGATGATGAGAATTTGTCTGTTCCTATGTTTATATCCTCATCTGATGGCAATGTGTCTATAATTGCTATGTTTTCGATGTCAACTGGATTTTTAACAGTGCTGGATACATAAAGGCTATTCCTTAAGGTAATGAACTGAGTGTCATCATAGGCAAACCAACAAAAACATTTATCAGGACTTTTCTGTTTCCTCATAAGCTCATTCAGGTAAGCCTTGTTGGTTGGATGGGCACAAAGAATCTGCAACTCATCAACAAATAGATGAAACTTTTCTTCATTTTCAGGAAGGAACTCATGAAAACCTTCAAATGTGTAAATGTTAACTCTACTGGAAATGGCTTTTTTGTTCTTTCGATCCCTCTTAAAAAAGTCCTCATAAAGCTTGTACAGAGGAGTAGGAACACATATTATGACCTTTTCTCCCTTCCTGGCACATTCCAAAGCTCTGCATTGGAGCAGAATTGTTTTTCCACTCCCTGATACACCAGAAATCAGCTGATGGCATGGACCTTTCCAGACACGAAGCTGTTCAACATTGAGAAACACAACTTGCTTTGCTAACTCAGCTAGGTCCAGTCTGTCTGCTGTCTTCACAACTGTCTGGTGAGGTCCAAGGCAACTCTCACTTCCATCAGCCTTCCGTTCCTTTTCCCCTTTTTTGGCGTTTTCCATTTCAAAGCTTCCTTTAAGACAGTTCTGTCTGTAAATGTTTTTGGTTTTTTTTGAGATCACTTTAGCTGGATGAACTTCATGATCTGAGAACTGTATTGGTTCTGTTTCAAGAGACGAATCGACCACGGTTCTCTGCCCAACAAGTTTGTAAAGCAGAGTAAGCAGTTCTTGCTTCTCTTGACTGCCACATTTGTCTGCATCAAAATGCACTTCCATCCAACGTGAAAATTTGTTACAAGAGCCCACATCTGCTTTCTTTATAGAAATAAAGCCATCTTTGCAATATCCGGTACCATCCATATTTGGCAGTGCGATGACTTTGTAAACTGGGATACCACTCTCTCCTGGTAAAAGGCCCTTGACTATCTTCTCTCTATCCCGTAACTGTTCTTTAGCCTTTTCACCAGGCCAATTGTGATCTGCCTTGACTTCAAAAAGAATAACACCAATGTTCAGATGGACTATCACAAAGTCAACCTCTAACGGAAATTGTTTCGGCAGTTCATCCACGAGCTGCTGGTGTAAGCAATACTTAATGAACTCTGTGAACTTCAACTTGGACAGAACAAACATTGGTTGTTTCGTTTCTTCTCCCAACTCTTCCAAGATATCAAAGACCTCCTTTTCGGCGTCATCTCCCTTAATGGTTTCGAGCACCATGTCTTTGAGCGGAGCTGCGCCGGGAACATCGCCACTTGGACTGATATAGTCCCTCTCGAAGAAAGGAGGACACATGATTGTCCCATTGTCATCCTTCCCCCATTCTCCATAAAGATTTCTAAAGTGTTGTTTCATGCCTTCAAAGAACTCAAATATCTTCCCAGCTGGGCCTTTAACAACAGGCGAAGCCACGACTACGTTGACCGAGGCAATGGCCACCTTGAACCAATAATTATACAAACATAAGTTAACAGAGTATGTTAGTTGTATGGGATGAATGTTTGCCCAAGAAAATCATTATCAGAGGACATGTAAGGGAATATCTTAAATATTTATGCTTTCAAGACAATGCAAAACAGGCCTGACGCACACTACTGGTGTACACGTGCGTAACACCACAGGGAGCCACAATAATTGAAAGTATTGATTAAATTAATAAAATATAATTGTGTTTATCGACTCACTGGCTTGTTTCTGTCGCTTTTTAGGATGGATGTGAACGCACTGCACTCATGTGCGCGACCAGCTCCGAGTTGATCTTTATATAGTAAATTGACAAAGGGGGAAACTTTTTCACGAAACAATTAAAACGCACTTTGCAAAATTGCTAAAATGTGATTCCTTTCGGCCTCTTTGACACCATAAACCGACTCAAACGAAAGCTGAATAATTGAAGAGACATATTACCTGCAGAATTACGAAAAAAAAAGGCGTTGAATTCAGATTTTACCTGCATTTTCACTTATTTGTTTGGGCTTTTATTTTTCGTCACTAGTGTGTCCAGTTATCTTAGGCCACACACGTCAGATTCTCGCGCCAATTTCAAAGCAAAATAGTTCCCTACCCTTCTTCCTCCCAAGGAATGGTTTGCGCGACAAATTTTACAATCTCTTCTCCCCTGCTCAGTCAAAGTTTGTGCGGGACCAGAAATAAAATTAATCTGGACTGTCGCGCAAAACATGGATCGAGACTTGCAAGTATTTCATTGAGAAAATGGCAATGTGTAAAAAGGGTTTTTTTTCTTTTATCTTATTAAATGAAAGCCAGTTTGTTAAAAGATTAACTTATGTATTCAATATTGATGATCTGAAAATGCTCAGTGTTGGATCTAAACACCTATATACAATCATGTCTCTAATTTGGTTTCTCTTGGGTATTCAGCATACCTTGCATGTTGGCTCATTAGCATTTTGTTATATAGCGGTGTTAAGTTTTTCTTTAGTTTGTCAGTTTTATTTTCCACTGTTGAGTTCAAAGATACGCCTCGTGCAGTACATTAGCCTGTAGCAGAGTTCTCTAGGTTCTTCTACAGCGCCGTAAGCAATGTAAGTGTCTGATTAGTTGTCAGACTTCTGTTTCGTTTCGCCTTTGCGTTAGTATTTGTACATTTTGTAAGTTAGTTTTTTGTTTGTTATTTCAGTTTCAACCTCATCTTATCTTATCTCATCTCACCTCATCTCATCGTACTTATGTCGTTCATCATACTCTACTGATTATTCGATTGTCAACTCCAATTTGGAAGAACAAAATGAGCATTAAATTGTTGCTGTAAAGGGCATTTGTCTAGAAGTTTCACCTCCGGCGGTTAGATCGTTGAAAATTGCTCGGGTTTCACACGTGAATGCAATGGACGCGAACAACGAGATGGATGAAGTATCCAACGACGACAGTGGCGCTCGCTCCAAGTTGCCAAGTAGAACACTCGAACAAGAAGGTGTTCTCTTCGAAAAGCTTCACAGACTCAAGAATTCAAGATCAGGTTATCTCTCTATGGTTAGTGCCAGAAAGAACGAAATTGATGCATTGCTATCAAACGAGGAGAACGTTCATCTTGTAAAAGAGAAGTTGCCCGGTTTCTTGGCCACATTCGAAGCATTTGAAGAAGCCCATCTTGCCTATTCATCAAACCTTCAAAACAAAACTAGCATAGCCGGATGTCATGAGCATCCTGAGTCTTTGCGAAAAGATGACTTCTATCAAAGGGCTTTGGAGTGGATTAGTGGCAAAGAAGAGATTCTAAGGTTAAACCTTCAAGTCAACCCCCAAGATTCAGCAAGTCAGATCGGTTCTCGTGCCGCGTCTATGTCTTCAAGAGGATTCCGGCACTCAAGTCGAAGGGTTCGCACAGGAGCAATTCATCGTCCTTATCGTTGGCAAGAGTAAAAGAAGATACTTGCATCGCAGAACTTAAGGCAGAGGCAGCAGTGTTCAGCAATTGCTATAAGAACAGAAATTTCGTCTTCAACAGGAGCAAGAACGCTTGTCTCTTGTCTCTGGAAGCCAAGGAACAAATTTTAGCTTCCACGATGGAAACCACTCCGCGTCTAGTCACACCGATCCCTGCTACGTTGGAAGCCAGACAAGACAGAAAAGGGTTAACAGTTACCAAATTGGAGACAAGGCCAGTCCAGTCGTTGCCAGTTACAAAAAGTTCTTCAAAACTTAATCCGGAAGCACCGGAATGGCATCAACGTCTGTTAACATGCGATAATAAAGAAAATGTTTCCGAGTTTGAACACTCTGAGTCATCTTCACCGAGTGAGAAGGCCTTCCATGATATGCTAGAGCTGCATCATCACCAAACTGTGCTACAACAGCAGAGGAAAAGTAGTCTTCCCAAGCCTCGGGTACCAAACTTTGGCGGTGATCCCATCGAGTATGGTCCCTTCATTAGAGCCTTCGAAAACATCATTGCGGCCAAAACATCAAGCAGTAGTGAAAGATTATATTATCTAGAGCAGTTTACCAGCGGTGACGTTAAGGATCTTGTTCGATCATACCAGTACCTTCCCCCTGACAAGGGCTATCGAGAAGCCCGACGGTTGATGGAAAAGAAATTTGGTGACAGTTACCGTATCGTGGCTGCATATGAAAGTAAAGCTTTGAACTGGCCTGAGGTGAAAGCTGAGGACAGCGTCACATTGGACAGATTTTCCATCTTCCTGATGAGATGTACCAATGCCATGGAAGGCAGCCAACACTTTACCAAGCTCGAGCATCCAGACACGATACAGAAGCTAATTCTGAAGTTGCCTTTCAACCTGAGACAAAGATGGCGCCGTTTAGTTTATCACATCACAGAAACTGAAGCAAGGCATATTGCATTCTGTGAACTTGCCCAATTTGTGGACAATGAAGCAAGAGTAGCCTCAAATCCAGTCTTTGGTAAGATTGTTGAAGACAAGAAGCATAAGACAAATGTGAGAGACCGTCGTCCGCAGATCAGAACTGGTGGAAGGAAGCCAGAGGAGGAGCTCAGTCTTGCTGATCTTGTAATTCTTGCCGCCTCTCGTTGCGTCTATAAACAGTATTATTTTGTCCAACACTTCCAGTCGGTGCCGTCGCCTCTCCTGATCGGTTTCGTTCAGAATTCTAATGGTGGCATTTTGCAAAGGCATTTGAACCTACTCAAACGGTGTACCTAGGCTGCTCCAAGTCTTTGTGATCTATGCTCTCGTTGTCTCTTCGTTGCTCGATCACGCTGAATTTCGGTGGTTAATTTTCTCGGACAAGGATTTCCAGCCACTTGTTTGAATCCAGCGTTGTTGTGTTTGCTGTTCTTTCTCATTTGCATCAGAAATTGGTTGTGTTTCACCCAGAGTAAACATTTTTTCAGACTAAACGGCCGCTATGAGGCCGCCATGAATAAACATGAGAGTGCGCCAATGTCAGCGGTCACGATTTTTGTTGCCAGGCAACTGCAGGACACCATCGCAATATATGTAAAGTCAACCCGAGATTCTATCGCCCTACAGCGATCCACGCGCGATCCCCACGTGCGAAAAATTTATAAACACAAAAGAAAAACTTGTACAGTTCCTAATTGTGGAAAAAAGCATCTCACAATCCTCCACACAAACTCTCTCGGTTGAAACCGGCAAGCTGATAATCGTCCTGAAGATTCTTCGTCTCGCGAGGAGGCCACACAAGTTAACAACGGTATGGTGAACCTTGACCGTGCGAAGATAGGCATGGCCCTCGTTCCAGTCAAGGTTTGGATGAAAGGAACAGGAGCACCGATGATCACCTACGCCTTTTTGGACAGCGGTAGTTCCTCATCATTCTGCACAGAGTCGTTGATGAAGCAGTTAGGAGTCAGTGGTACAAGAACTAAAATTTCGCTGACTACATTAGAAAAGGACAGTCTTATGGACAGCTTCGTTGTGAAAGATCTCGTCATTTCCGATCTGGACGAAAACATCTTTATCGAGTTGCCTGCACTTTATACGAGACCCGAAATACCTGTTTCTAAGATACTTACATCAATCAATCAATCAAACTTTATTTAACGAGGGTGACACTTAATAGTTAAAAAACTAACAAACTCGTGGCCCTCAATAAACAACGTTACAATGCTATATTAAGATATCTGTTATAAATAAAGAATTTAATTAAAACCTAATTACAAACTACAAAGTACAATCGATAATTATATCGTGCGTTCTAGAATTAAATTATCTAAAAAAGAAGTAAAATTTTTATCCCTAAGCTGACTTAATCTAAAATGTTTATACAAAGCATTCTTCAAAATATATTGTAAATACATATATTGATTATTATCTTTCCCAAAGGGGCTTTTCAAAGATAATACAAAAAAAATCAATTAATCAATAAAAACAAAAACTACCGCAAAATACATATTACAATAAATGTAGTAAAACTTTAAAATATAAATATACAAGTGTTTAAAAAGTTTTGTAAAATTCATTAATAATTCATAAGGGTACTAAAGGTGCTGTTACACGAGGCAATTTTTTCCTGCAACTTGCAACGCAACGCTGACGCGAGCCGTTGCGAGACAAGTTCCTGATGAAATTGCGCGTGTAACACCTTCTCCGTGCAACTTGTTTCGCAACGAAAAATTGCGCTGCGAGTTGCAGAAAAAGTTGACCACATTTCTACTTTTTGCAACGTTGCGAGACAAGTTGCAAACGTGTAACATGTAATCAGCAACTTGTGTCGCAATGATAAAGGCGATAGCCAATCAGAGTTCAGAACATGAAAGCAGGAGCCAAGTTCGCGCTACTCATTTCAAGATGGCGGACTTGTTTATAGTTTGCGAAGAAAACAGCGCATCAGTTAGCCAAGACAGGAAGCTGACCGACTCAGAAAAGGAAGATCTTTTAGCCGAGCTTGAAAAACGGCCTTGTCTTTGGAAAAGCGGTGGAAATTGGTTGCGAAAAGACAAGACTTCCTCTCAGTACGAGCTGTGTAAAAAGTTCAACATGACGGTGGATGGCTTAAAAAAAGTTATTCATTCTCTGCGAACATCAATGGCCAGAGAAATTAAAAGAGCACAAGACAACCCGGACTTTGTCAGTACGTGGAGGTTTTTTAAGAGCATGAGCTTCTTGGAAGAAATAAGGTCAAGCTTACAACAAGAGGTAGAGTGGAGAGATGATGAAAGTACTACCGTGATCGAGTTTTATAAAGAAAATCCAATTCTTTGGAACCACTGTCTGCCCGAATACAGAGACCGAAACAAGAAGAAGGTGGCTTTCGAAAAGTTAAAAGATCAACTGAAAACCCGCTCCGAGGACCAAATTAAAAATCATTGGCATTCCTTGAAGACAGTTTTCGACCGAGAGGATAAAAGGCAAAGGGGAAGTAAGAAGTCGGGAACGAGCTCCGCGGAAGTTTACAAAAGCAACTGGAGGTTCTTTGACATAATGGTTTTTACAAAGGATTGTAGTGCTGTTGACGAGTCTACATCAACTATGAGTGTTGATTCAGGTTAGTCGAAATCTACTTCTCGCCTTTTTTACAAATGGCATGAAGAACTTTATTCTGTGCTGGAAAAAAGAAAAAGAAAACGGAAAAAATTGACTCATTGATCTCAAAATTGGGGCCGAAGAATTTGTAGCGTGTCGCCTCACTGTGGATTAAGAAAAGCCTCAAAGTTTTTTTCCACCTTTTCTACAATAAAGGACATTGAATAATTTTAATGTAGTAGCAATACAGGTGCCAATTCAAATTAAAAAATAATGATTTAAATTTGTTGACCCAAGTATTTTTTCTTTGTTAACACGTCATTATCAATCTCTCCTTGATTTTAAGCTGTAAATTGCAATTTAGGAGATTTTATATGACAAAAAAATTATTTCAACATAATTTGTGCCTTTATGACCAGGCTCAGATCTCATGTTTAAGAACTCAGCTGAGTTAGAGGTCGTTTTTATTGCTGATAATGAAGCAATTTGTAGCGATTTTAGAATACCTGGCTACATATCTCAGAATGATTTGAAGAGAGCAATAATTTATTATATGAAAACACTGTTTTTTTTTATGAGATGCAAACAAGTATAGTGCCTGGTATTTTAAAATACAGCCATGTTTTTACGTTTGAATTATGACAGGAAATGTTGAAGAAGATGAGCCAGTCTCAAAAAAGAAAAAAAAGGAAAAGGGTAAACTGTCTCCAAAGGAGATTAAATCAATGAGGGTGACATTGTACCAAAATGCTATGGAAGCTCTAAAGTGCAATGACCAGGAATTTCCATCTCAGCCAGTGCTTGAAGAAGAGGCTTTTGGGAGAACTGTCGCTGAAACGCTCTCTAGATTTACATCAAGGCAGAGAGCAATCGCTAAGAAAAGGATTAGTGATATCTTGTGTGAAATTGAAATGGGATTTGAAAATAACCCAACCAGTCCTTTTATGTTTCCTGCATTCTCTCCCCCAAGTTTCTGCACTCTGCCTGATTACCAGCAGGCAAATTGCATGGCCAAGCAAACCCCAGCTACTTCTACACATTACACGGTATAATCATATCATTAACAAAATTTTCTATTGCTTATCCACTCCCCTTATATTTGTTACATAATTGTAGAATGGTCCTGTGGGTGTACAATTACAGCTGTCCAATTACATCAATGGATACAGGTCTGTGATTGGACACCTACACGTTTAAATGGTTTTGCTGTTTCTTCCGATGATTGCAAAACTTATAGAAATATCCTTGGTGTTTAAATAGGCAAAAGTTAACTTGACATTTAAATCTCAAATTTTATTCTTGAATTGATCAATAATAAGTAATTGGACCTTGTGTCGTACAATTCGTTGGTAATCATGCTCATAATTTCACTGAATTTTGCAGTTTCACTGGTTGACTGCATTGCCATGTTTCATGCAAGTATAAGTTACATGTAAAAACCAACATTGCCACTTGCTCATAAATATTTGCTTTGAGTTCTAATTATATGGCTCAGGCATAATCGCCTGGCTTTGCTGGACACAAGTGGATTTTCTGTAAATATGCTTTTTGTACAATAAAGCTTTTATTGGAGAGTCACATGATATGCAGTTTGTTCATATACTGCATGTTTTAACTTTTGATGACTCATGAATTCATTTAAGAAAAATATTTTTTCCACAGCAAATGAGTCATGAAAAATTGAATTATTTGAATAAATATTTACTTTTTCCAATGTCAATGCAATAAATAAATGTAAATTTTGAAAATTACATTGCATTTAAAAATGTACTGTTTTGTTCAGCTCAGTAAAAAAGGAACTGCTCATTTACTGCCATTGATTTGTTGTGAATAACTGCAGTTATGTCCAGGATTGTTGATAATTAGATGCATGACAAATTTGATAAGCGTCACAAAGTGTCCTCTTGCTCCTCTACTCAACTTCAACATCACTTGTTTTCAAAAATTCAGACAATAAACGTCACGAAGTGTCCCCTAAATTCTGCTTTTTAAGTAGAGATAAACAGGTGCGTTTACCCTAACCTAAAAACAACACTAACACTAATGCTTACCTTACATTTCAAAAAAGATAGTTAACACTTAGACTTAATGGGACACTTTGTGTTGGAGATCAAAATTTGTCATGCATCTAATTATCTGCAATCCTGGACATAAGTGAATAACTGCTTTGTCAATATACAGTCAGTCCAATCCACACATTTTCCACTGCCATTCCACAGCTCCTTCATTGATAAAGTACTCCTTGTACTCCTCTCTAATGGACTTGGCCTCGGATGTGTGGTTGTTGCTACATCTTGGAGGGAAGTCCAGCCATGTACCATGAGAAACTTCACCCCCCTGAATTTGTTCCCTTGCATCGCCTTGACTACAAATTTCTGCCGAACGTTCATTCAACAAGTAATTGTGCAGTGTGAGGGCAGCCAATGTTATTTTTGTTACTTTGTCAGGATGAAGATTAATTGGTACTCGAAAGACCCTCCAACGATTACTAATGAGAGCAAATGCATTTTCTGAAATTCTTCTCATTCTAGATAATCTATAATTAAAAACCCGTTGCTCAGCAGTAAGGCCTGTCAGGGGGTATGGCTTCATGAGGTATTTTGTCAGCCCAAAGGCATCATCCCCTACAATGACATGTGGCACTGCCACTGCTCTGCTGGGAAGGGGTACTTCTTCTGGAATATTGAGGGGATTTTCCTCAGAGCTCAGGGCTGCCTTGAAGTCACATCTTTGCCAAATTGTGCCATCTGAAGCTCTAACCATTTGTTCCCACATCTGCCCATAAAACTTCATATCTTGGCCCAATTACCGCTAATAAAATAACACTGTTATGCCCCTTGTAATCAAAGTAGTGTGAGCCAGAATTTTGCGGTTGTTGAATTGTTATTCATTCAATGGCTCCAATGCCATTTGGAAAGTTCCATTGAGTGGCAAAGCCATCAGCTATTTCAAGCCACTTCTGTCTGGAACATGGTGCTTCAAAAACTCTGCACCAAGGATTTTGTAGATGGCTGAACAAACTTCAATTATTATTTCTGGAATTGAAACTGAAGAGACTGGAATGATTCTCCAGTGGCCAATGGCCAGTCGCTCATCTGGTTTTATACTATCCCTCATGATAGTGTCCTGCTTTCTTATGCAGTGATCAATAGCTTCAACAACGAACTGGAATTGGTTTTTATTTAAATGAAAGAACTCCTTGTATGAAGCCTCATCTTCAAGAGCTAATTCTGCAACTAACTAAAACAAAAAAAATACAAAAAATATATTTCAATGATTTGTTACTGTGAATGAACATGAACAGAAATATTTTAACAGTGTACTTTACTTCTTAGCGAGAGCCAGAAAATCGAACATTTTAGGATAATTTTTCAAAATGGCTCAATACAGACACAACTTTTCAATGACTAGTAGGTAAAAATTTGATGAGTAGTCCATTGATTAGTTGATTATGTTATAAGTAATACTGTCAGTGGTTGTCAGAAGAAATGACAACGTTGATGTGCAAATATTTCTTATTTGTTGGATCATTCAACCTTTTACTGTCAAATTATATAAAACTGTTGTTTTTATAAAATAAATTCGCAGTCATCTGTTTAATATCACCAATATCGTCATGAAGAGTTATGTCTGCATGTTACAAAAATACAGGTGGCATTTCAAAGTGATCTTTACCAACCAATATAATTTGGCACATCCCCAGTGTAATATAAATATTCACGACTTTCTTTTGTACAGCTTTTAGATTGCATCATTGGTTTTGATTGCACTGAGAATAAGCCTATAATTTTAAGCAGTTTCAGTTCAGGGTTAGTTTGAGTTTGAGAAATATATTAAACCGTTGACTGCTACTTATCAAGGTATCGATGTTTTACCCTATTTATACCACTTGTACAATCAATGTTTCATCATCATCATCATCAATCAATGTTTAACGCGAACTAACTCGAACTATTAAAGTTTCAATTCTAAACCAGAGATCTTCTTTGGTCATAGTAGGTCATAAACAACGCTCTGAAATATAATTCGAGGCATAAATGGTTCTTTCCCCTTATATTTCCAAGCTGCAATGTCAACCTGACACCGCTCAATAGCTTTAAAATACACTAACTTACTAGTTTTCTGGGTTTACCTCGGTGTAAGAACCTGTCAACCTCACGAGTAACGTAAAACAAAGAAAACAAAAGGTATAAAACGACAGAGTGAAATGGGAATGCAAAACTCCAAAGGAAATTAACACGAATAAAAAAAGTGACAGGTTCTTACGGCGAGGATAAACCAGTTTTCTTGGCTCTCGTCGCTTGTTTTACAAAGTTAGTCACAAAACTCCACGTTTTCTGAGGTGGATAATTATCCTGTAACACTGTCAATAGTATTTGCCACATTTTTTTCACGTCAGGAGCATGTTAAGGCCATTTCTTCCTGGGATTCTTTCACAAATAGAAGTTCACGTAAGTCCTTCCAACAAGAGCCGCCATTTTTTTTCGGGATATTTATTTGTGCCCGGCGAGCAGCGGTTATTTGCCGAACCAATAGGGAAAAAGAATGGTTGACAGTGATTGGCACGTTTAAAAAACGAAAACCGCAAGAAATAACAAATGCTGCTATGGAGACGTCAACTGGGGACTACCCAAGAGACTATGAAAAGCGGCCCGCGAACAGGAAAAGTGCGTAAGTACCTGATGAAAACAACCTCTCTCCTCCCGTCTTGCAGCCCAGGATTTTATCCATTCTTTTCTTCTTCTTTTCACTTTGTGGGCTTTCTCTTCAAGCTCTTGTAATAATTTATGGCTATTGCTTTCCGCTTTAAATTTCTTCCTCGATTTGACATGTTGCGCAAAATGTTGCGAACGTCTGACACCACCGAGCAACTTGTCTCGCAATGTGTCGCAACGGCTCGCGTCAGCATTGCGTTGCAAGTTGCAGGAAAAAATTGCCTCGTGTAACAGCACCTTAACAAATAGAAATGAGCCATTCCAGTCACATGATTACCCTGTATAGGCCGATACAACCTTGATACAACTCACGAGTGGTTGTATCTAATTTGCATTCCAGATACAACTCACGAGTGGTTGTATCTAATTTACACGTGAATGTGAATTTCACAAGTTGTTTACTACATTCGCGTCCGTGTTGTATCGGCACTATACATTCACTCGCCTTCGGCTCGTGATTGTAAAGGCCGATACAACACTCCCACTCATGTAGTAAACATTACATATACAATTTTGAGAATATGTACATGTACAAGTGATTAAAAATTAGGTACAAAGATAGAATTATATCTTTTTAAATTCTTTTAATAACCTATATCTAAGTGAAATTTTAAAAATGTGGACATTTCTTGAAAGTTTGAGCGAAGCATCGAGTGAATTCCATATAGTTACTGTTCTATAATAAAATGTTTTTTTTGTCTGGTGGCTGTTTTAAAAAGCGGTACATTAAGTTTTTGGGAGTTGTGAGTTCTGCGATTTGTTATATCCTTGCGTTTGATGAATTGTGAAGACAGGTATTCTGGAGCACAGCCCGTCATGCATTTAAACGCCACGATGGGGTTACGATAATACAGCTTGCTAGCGACCGGTAACCATTTTAGTTCTTTTAAGAAAGGCGTTATATGACCATATTTTCAGGCTCCGCTTACAATCCGGCAGGCATGGACATACCCATGCAAAATGACGTTGATAGATGGCCTCACTAGCATGGAGTACACTTGCCTGATGTTGATGCTGATATCGGCCTTCTGGTAGCCAGTGACGTACCCACAGTTTTTGATCCTTTGGAAGTAAAGCGCAGTCAAGATGGCGGACCCTACGCCTCGCGAACGCCTGTCGGATGGGTAGCTAACGGTCCCCTGGGGCATTATCATGAAAGCGGGCGTACTGTCAGTTTCTTTGTCAAGGCCGATGTTGAACTTCATCAGATGGTGAAGAATTTCTACGATAGTGGTTTCAGTGAATCTAGCGCTGACGACAAATCTGAAATGTCCCAAGAAGAGCCGCGCTTCTTGCGCGAGTTGGACAGCACCGTAGTCCTACGAGACGGTCACTATGAAATGGCGTTGCCTTTGAAAGACCGAGAGACACCAGTACCGAACAATATGGATCACAAGCACTACAGCATGCTTTCTGGTTAAAGCGAAAGCTACAACGTAATCAGGACCTCTACAATGAGTACCAAACCTTTATGGCTGACATTATTGACAAGGGCTATGCTGGCAAGGTTCCAGCGGATCTTCAGACGTCCAGTAACACAAAGTGGTTTATACCTCATCATGCAGTATACCACCCACACAAGCCCGGGAAGATACGTGTCGTTTTTGACTGCTCAGCCAAATACCAAGGCAAGTCGCTCAACGATCTGTTGCTCAAAGGCCCAGATTTAACGAACACTCTGTTTGGAGTTCTGATGAGATTCAGACAGGAGAGGATCGCCCTCATGGCGGATATTGAAACAATGTTCTATCAAGTCAGAGTAACTGATGTGGATTGTACCTTTCTTCGCTTCCTCTGGTGGCCTGATGGCGAGCTGGAAAGTGAACTTCAAGAGTACCAAATGGTTGTGCACTTGTTTGGTGCAGCTTCTTCCCCTGCATGCTCAAATTTTGCTCTGCGCAAGACAGCTCAAGACAACAGTGAACACTTCTCAGAAGCAGTTGTGAACACAGTTAAAAAGAACTTTTACATGGACGACTGTCTTAAATCCTTACCATCTGTTGAGGAGGCGTTGCAACACACAACTGACTTGCGATCTCTGCTTTCTAGAGGTGGATTTCGACTAACAAATTGGATCAGCAATAGTCGAAGAGTTCTGGAAGCTATTCCCGAAGCTGAGCGTGCCAAAGAAGTGAAGTCTCTCGACCTTAGCAAAGTCAACCTACCAGTTGAGAGAGCTCTCGGCGTTAAATGGTGTGTAGAAACAGACTCCTTTGGATTTGATGTGGACTTTTGCCTCGGAAGAGCTCAACCAACAAATAGCTCTTATTTCTACAGAATCTCGACAAATTCGGCCTCAAGTCAAATGTGTATAAAAGCAACATTCCCATCGATGGGAGAAATACAGGATTGACTTGTACACCAATAAGCCCAAATTACGGAAAATGTATGTCATGCGCATGAGTAAGAAACATTTGTCATATATTTTAATGTACCATAAGAAAAGAAGCAATTTTTCGAAAGCAACAAGACGATAAGAACCCGCATGTTCCCAAGAATCATCCTTTGCACATAATACGCATCTGTGTACAGCACGTTTCTATTTTTTAATTGCTTTTACACATGCTGCCCGTTTCAGGAGACTTTTTTTTTTTTTTTTTTTGTTAGAATGGGGACTTAATGTACTATTGCACGTGTCCAGAGCCCCAATAAGGCAGTTGCTTTATCCTCCATTTAATGCTGTAACGTGTGTATAGGTAATTGCACAAGTATGTTATGAACCAACTTGAATTTAAAGTTACCACAAGAAAACCAGCGATTCGTTGGTGCCTTTAATACAGGTGACTTGAAGGTAAAGGTAAGTGTAGTATGGGTTGGGGTTGGCAGCATGATGACATGATGCTGCTGTGACATCGTTTTGGTGACATCACTGATTATGTCATTCCTGAAAACCGAAGGGAAAAGCCGAAGCCTGGGGTAGGTGACCCGACAGAAAAAGAAAGGGTATTTTAAAAACTGTCTCCTCACTAAGCGACAAGCCACTTAAATGAAATGACCAAACAATCCACCAACTGTTCTCTTAAATCAATCATCCAAACTCTTAAAAACAATGAGCTCAGTTTTCATTCAGCTCTGAAAAAGTAAAGGGGTACAAGCTTCACTGTACACATCAGAGTAATTAGATAAAGTCGAGAAAAAGTTTCAGACACTGAGTTTCTGGAACTTACCTTTATTCCAGTTGAAAAATTCTTGACAAGGCAATTTTTGAGTCCAAAATAAAGTTTGTAGGCTTGCAAACTTTCCTCGCATATTCAAGTTTGCGACGACAGATTCCGGAAACAATTTTCTAGATTTCCCCTTCAAAGTACTTTTTGATTATTGAACGTATTTTATTTTCTCAGATGAAAAATTTCCCTGGTTGAATTTCAAAGCACTATTAAAACTTTCCATCACTTTCATTGAACTCGTGACTTTGTCAGTGCCTTGTCAGCGGAAGCTAGTCAAGTTCATTCATTCTGCCCTTAAGCTGTTTTGATTGATTTTCCCGCATCATCCTATGAATGTCATTAGAATAAGCTATTTGATCAGCACAAAATTATGTATAAGTTTACTGGCATTATAAACCTACATGGGATGTTGGGCGAACACTCAAAAAGCTTTTAAATCAATCGTCTGTAACTCTTGATTTTAAAGCTTTTCTTGTGTTCTCCCAACATCCTGCGTCGGTTTATTACACCAGTAAACTCATACAGAATTCATTCTGTATGAAAATAGAAATTATGGAAATTACTTTTAGTTCATAGTTGCTTAGCAACTACGAAGTTTAGAGGAGACTTTGAGATAGTGGTCGGCTGTTCATGTAAGCAACATAGTATATCCTGAGCCCAACGTCTCTTTGTATTGTTGTCTTCTGGACATAATATTTTGGCTTACTTGAAGTTGATAACAGAGCCAACTTCCGGTGTATGTTTTCTTATGCGTAAACTTCCAGTTCTGGTGTATCTTTTTTTCTGTAAACTTCTGGTGTATGTGTAAACGTGTTTTTAGGGTGAAGTGGTGAACATTCGAGGCAGGTTTTTGAGAAGTTCTCAAAGTTTAGCACTGTAGTGTTTCTTGCGATGGAGAATTGACAAGTGGTTGCCGTCGTCGAAAATGCAAACTGTAGAATACCTTGCCTGGGACATGGACAACATTCTGGGCAGATATTAAATTAAAGGTGTCGAGTTTCGTCATCTCATTTATCATTGTTTATTACTGTTTTAAAAGAAAACATGTACGTACGCAGGAAGACATGTAGAAGCTTGCTTCGAGGTATGCGGATTACGCAGTGCGTAATTTATTCATCCATGTTATTTAATTTCCGTTATTTTTTCCAGGCATATCTTTTAAGAATGGAAAATATAGAACACGATTTTACAACGAGAAATACAGTATTATTACTGCGACATGCTTTTTAGTTAATTTATTTCCAAGTATGTAAAATGTATGTAAAATATAGTCGTGGGTGGGTGGGGAGATGAGATCAGCAATGGACCGATAGCGGCTGCCTGAGGCGCCTTCATAAGCTGACGTCCGATCTCATTCTCATAAGTGTATGTTCTGTGAAGCGCATTTGAATATGTATATAGAATTTGCGCTATATAAATGTATGTATTATTAAATATGATAGGGTATTCAGCAGTTAAACTGAGGAAATAAATAACTATTGTGCCATAATAGTCACTGTGTTATATACTGAAATGTTTCTAGAAGTGTTAACAAAAGGAATCGCATTCGAGCAATTTTGCAAAGTGTGTTCAGATTGTTTTGTAAAAAAGATGCCTCCCTTACAAGTCAATTTATTATAAAAAGATCAACTCCAAGTGAATGCAGTGATCTGAGTGCAGTGCTGTCACATCTATGTATGTAGTGGCTGCATATACGCATGCCTAAACAGCGACAGAAACAAGCCGGTAAGTTGATAAACATTGTATTTTATTAATTTAATCAATACTTTCAACAATTGTGGGCTCCCTGTGGTAATGCCGTGCTTATAAAATTCACGCTTCTGTGAAAGGCACCGATTTTGTGCAACAGCACCGGAGATAAAACATCAAGGCACAAGTTTTTTCCAATAATCAATTTAAAACCTGAATTTTGTATGTATTTTGATTAATAAAAGTCATTCCCAAATAATAAGCGGAACGCACTGAGTATTTTGACTGTAAAAAATATCCTGACATTAATGTAAAATTGCAAAATGCAATATAAATATATACCTTTACCTTTGCTGAGGTTTCTTCATTCACACCTGTGTCTGGGGCTCTGTCATCCTTGTTGTCATTTCCTGGTGTGTCTGTGGACTCTCCTGATGGGCCTGCCTGTGTACTCTCTGGATTTGCAGTAAACCCATCCTGACATCTACCTTGAGAACAATCTACATACAAATAAAAAATATATATATTAGATAATGTGTATGCTTTTATTAAGTTGTAATGACAATATTAAAATATTAAACAATATTAATGTCATAAGACCAAAAACTGAAGTAGTCACTCTAGCCAATCACAACAGATGCAGACAATCCAATGAACCAATCAAAACTTGTAGCAAAGTGCTGGAAAATTTGTGCAGGTAAATCATGATTGGTTTTGATTTTATAAATTTTATGATTGGTTCTGAAAGTGGCATGAGATTTTTTAGCCAATCACAGAGAATATCAATGCAATAGCCAATTGAAAGCAACCGTTAAATTGTTTTCAACACTCAATTGAAAACTACTCTATAAAGAAATTATGTGGGCATCCTAGAGTCAATTGCCCAATTACTATTAAAACATTTCTTTGGGTCTTGAGCATGCAAATGAAATTATAATGTGGGCAAATTATAATGATAAGTTTTAAAATCAGGGATTCTGACAGGATGCGGGAAAAAAACTAAAATTGTGCGGGAGTTTTGGAGTAAATTGTGCGGGAAATAACTTCGATTGTGCGGGAAATTGTGCGGGATTGCGCAATCCTGTGACCAACCAAATATTCAATCACCAGTGTTCTAGCCAGGACAGAAAAATATGACAGGGAGGAAATTCTGCATAAATGAAAAATACAAATAGATGTTTTACTTTGGGGATTAAAATGTACACAGCAATCGCCAATTTGCGGCAGTTTTTCTTCACCAAAGTTTACTTGTCTCAACAAAATCACATTGCGTGACACGAGGAACTCGATCGGGTAAAACCGAAATACCACCTCAAAATAAAATGTTTCCGATCTGAGCGAGTTCCTTTATGAAAAAACCGTACATTTTATGCAGTGTGAATAATTTCCATTAAAGGTTCACACAATTTCATCGAAAGTTTGCCGCAAAAACACAACCTCGAAATGTATGCAAATTGCGTGCTAAAGGTAATTTGATAGCATGTTTGTTTTGCATTTTCCTAAATGAAACGTCTTTCACTTGATAGCCTGTGAATACAGCCGCCTCTCATAATTATCATCGCTCCCGCCCGTTAGGGGTGTTCGTGTGAGAGAGCGTCTGCGATTTACTTTGATGGAATATGGAAGCATGGAATCTCTCAAAGTAAATCGCAGACACTCTCTCGCGCGAACGCCCTTAGTGGCCGGAAGCGATGAGAGGCGGCTGTATTCGCAGGCTATTCACTTGATTGAAAAAATCAAATCCAGTATTCTGTACAGAACTTAATAATTTTCTCCTATCAATCCGAAGTTCCAGCGTTTTAATAGTTTGTCGATTCGCAAACTTGATCAGTTCTTTGCGAAAATAATAATTCAGACAGAGTGACATTCATTTCGGCGCGACGGTACATTTCTTCGGTGTTTCTTCTTCGGTCCCTGACATATTAAACTGAAAGATGAAGCGAAGCGCTCAAAAAAATATCAACAGGCTGCTAAGAAAAACGACATAACGTCTGGAAAATGGCAACTAAAAAGCTTCGCGAAAAATTCGGTAGGAAGTCGGATAGAAGTAAAACTGAGACTAGTTCCCAGGACGGCGATTAGAGAACGCCTTGTTTTTATATATCGATCCACTCGAGCTGTTCGAGGAAAGCGAGGGATTTCTCAATTATTTGGAAGGAAAATGGGCTGAAAATAACCTATAACGTTTCTCGAAATCTTGGTAATCAATAGAAATACCTGACCAGTATTGTGCAGGATTGTGCGGATTCTTAGGAATTGTGCGGGTTTGACCGAATTGTGCGGTCCCGCACCCGCGCACCCTGTCAGAATCCTTGTAAAATGAAAATTGAAAATAAAATTATAATGAAAAGAAATTATAATGTGGGCATCCTAGAGTCAATTGCCCAATTACTATTAAAACATTTCTTTGGGTCTTGAGCATGCAAATGAAATTATAATGTAGGCAAATTATAATAAGTTTTAAAATGAAAATTAAAAATAAACTTATAATGAAAAGAAATTATAATGTGGGCATCCTAGAGTCAATTGTCCAATTACTATTAAAGCATTTCTTTGGGTCTTGAGCATGCAAATGAAATTATAATGTGAGCAAATTATAATGATAAGTTTTAAAATCATAATGAAAAGAAATTATAATGTGGGCATCCTAGAGTCAATTGCCAAATTACTAATATAATTATATAGATAGGCCAAGCCTAACAGCGTCACACTTTGAACCAGCTTAACTAAGGTGAAACTTAACTAAGGTGAAAGGTTGGAAGCACAAGAATTAAGATTAACGACCGGGCTATTTTCAATTTTAGCAATTCTCAAAAACAGTATTACCCAACCATCTGCATAGTACATTTAGACCGTACAAAAGTTCACAAAAACAACTTTTCTCTGTCTAGAATAACTAGTACGACTACTTTCTGAATAAAATACAGTTTTTGTTTGTCAAAAATTGCCTGAGAAACTGATTTGGAAATCAAAATTGCAAAAATACACAAACATAAGCTTATTTGCATAAGGCGACCCGAGTGAAGACAGAAAGTCTTGTTTTGTTTACATAAAATCGCTTTTTAATCTATGTAATAAATGAACAAAGACATAAAAACGGACAACACAATCTTCTTTCGAAAAATTTATTCAGTAGCATATAGGGAGGGCCTCAAATACCGAATTCTCTAAGCTGGCGATTCTAGCGAATTAATGGATTTTTGAACAATTGGTTATCTGTAGATCACCCTTTTTAATGGTTAAATCAGGCATTTGAGCCCTCTCCTCCAACTGCTTGATCCCACGAACCCTTTTCGCCACGAACCTCCTTACAGTCGGCTCGTGGCTCCTGGCGACGAGGATGAACAAGGAACTTCACTGATTGCCAAGAACGAAGCGATGGCCGTAAACATCGAATTTGGTAGCTTAAATGCGTTCGATTGCACGGGCAACCCGACGAGCGTGGGACCCCGCTGGAGGCGTTGGAAACGATCTTTTGAGTTTTTTCTGGAGGCCAAAGGAATTGCAAAGGATTCACAGAGAAAGGCCTTGTTGTTACACTATGCCGGACAAGATGTACAAGATATCTTCGATACCCTAGCCGACCCCGGACCGGTTCCCAAACACGATACAGAATACGCGAAAGCCATGAGGTCGCTAGATGCACACTTCTTACCACAAGTAAACGTCCCATTCGAGAGACACCAGTTTCGCCAAGCTAGACAAGAGGATTCGGAAACAGCCGACCAATTTGTGACCCGATTATTTCAGCTTGCAGAAACTTGCGACTTCGGAACAACCAAAGAAGAACAGATTCGCGATCAGCTAATCGATAAGTGTCGGTCACACGATCTTCGTAAGAAACTCCTTGCGGTTACAAGCGGAAAACTCACTCTCCAGAAAGCCCGGGACATTGCTAGATCCATGGAAGCAGCTGAAAGCCAGGCGAGGTCGATTGAAAGTGATTCGAAGGGTGAAAATGTGAACGTTTTGGAAGATCTACACTCCGAGTCGTGGGGACGAAAAAAAGGAAATTGTTATCGATGTGGACTTGTGGGACATTTCGCAAACGATCCAGAGTGTAAGGCACGACCAGCTAGAAGAGGGAATTGTTATCGATGTGGACTTGAGGGACATTTCTCAAGTGACCCAGAGTGCAAGGCAAGGCTAACTACCTGCATGAAATGCAAAAAAGTGGGGCATTTCGCTAAAGTTTGCAAGACAAAAAAGGAAGACAGATCCAAGAAAGGAGACATTCGCCAAGTTAGCGAAGATGACGAATTTGCCTTCACTGTTCAGACATGTGGTCGTGAAATAACAGTGCCAACCGTAGACATTGAGCTTGGGGGAGTAAAGTTAAAAGAAGTCCTTGTTGATTCTGGATCGACATGCAATGTTATAGACAGAGGAACATGGGAGATGCTTTAAGTCTAACCACATTAAATGTAACTCGAGGAGATCAAGCAGGAAATTGTACTCCTATGGTTCTGCCGAACCACTTACTACAGCTGGTGAGTTTGAAACTGAACTGTCTTATAAAGGTAAACGTTGTACTGTGTGTTTTGTTGTTGTGGAAGAGAAAGCTAGGGCAATACTCAGCCGTCAAACTTCTGAAGAGTTGGGCATATTAAAGATTGAGATAAACACTGTGATTGAAGAGACCTTATTTAGAGATTTTGCTGAGTGTTTTGATGGTGTTGGAAAGCTTAAAGATTTCCAAGCAAAGCTTCATGTTGATGAATCAGTTAAACCAGTTGCTCAGAAACTGAGACCGCCACCCTTTGGGCTAAGAGACAAAATTGAACAGAAACTCAATGAACTTGTTGACTTTGATATCATTGAACCCGTTGAAGGCCCAACACCTTGGGTAAGTCCAGTAGTCGTGGTTCCCAAGCCCACAGGAGAAATCAGGCTCTGCGTAGATATGAGGAAAGCTAATGAGGCTATAGTGAGGGAGCGCCACCCAATACCCAGTGTAGATGACGTTTTGTACCACCTGAATGGCAGCACAATGTTCAGTAAATTGGACCTTAAATGGGGTTTTCACCAGATTGAGCTAGAACTGGAGTCCAGAACTATCACCACGTTCGTCACTCACAAAGGGTTGTATAGATACAAACGCCTTATGTTTGGCATCAGCTCCGCCCCAGAGTTATATCAGCATACTATCCAACAAGCGCTTCCAAGGTGTGAGGGTGCCTACAACATACATGATGATATCATTATCCATGGTCGTACAGTTGAAGAGCACGACAGCCGGTTGCGGAAGACCATGGAATGTATTCGTGAGAAGGGACTAACTCTGAACAAGGAGGAATCTTTCACACCCCCATACAAGGCCCAGTGCCTCTCTCTCTGTCTGTGAGTACCTGCGTTCCACTTCTGTTAAACTACGACTAGCGTATGCAATCACACGCTCTTGACCTTGTGTAACCTGGGTTAGGACTGCCCGGAGGCCTACGGGACTCACATCTGTGATAAGCTTTGTTTCCTCTGCATTGCTGTCAAAATAAGCCAGTGTCTCTGCCCACCCCAGGCTACTCTTCAGGGCATCAAAAGCAGTTTGTTGTACTGCACCCCACACAAAAGGCACATCTTTCCTTGTCAACTCTCGAAGTGGCTCTGTAATACTTGCTAGATTAGGGATGAACCGGGCACTAAAGTTCACTAATCCTAGGAAACTGCGCACCTCGCCAGCATTTCCAGGCTCCTTAGCTCGGACAACTGCTTCAACACGTGACTCCGTTGGGCCGATTCCTTTGCTTGACAACAGGTATCCCATAAACGTAAGTTGTGACATCCTGAATACACACTTCACATGTATCTGTATGGGGTGGACTTCACGCTGTTAACTGACCACAAGCCCTTAGAGGTTATTTACTAAAGCAATTCCCGCAATTCGGCAAGAATAGAGCGGTGGGTACTCCGACTTCAGCCATACAAATTCCGCGTACAGTATATACCGGGCAGACAGAACATTGCTGACTCACTCTCACGGCTTGTTGAGGGGGAAGGAATGAGTGGCTGTAATGATGCAGAAGAGTTTGTTCGTTTTGTAGCAGAGGTATCAGCGCCAGTAGCAATACCCATAAGAGAGATTGAAGAAGAATCTGCACTTGATCCAGAGATATCACAGCTAAGAGAATGTATTTCGACGGGAGACTGGGACAAAGCCCCACCAGTGTATAAAGCTGTAAGAAACGAACTTTGCACTTTGGGCAAATTGGTACTAAGAGGAACCAGGTTACTTATCCCAGCAAAACTACGTGACAGGGTACTAAATTTAGCACACGAGGGTCATCAAGGGCTGGTAAAGACCAAACAAAGACTCCGTACTAAAGTCTGGTGGGCTGGAGTCGACAAACAAGTGGAGGATCGGTGTAAGACCTGTCATGGCTGCCAGCTAGTTGGGCTACCCACCCCACCAGAGCCCTTGAAACAAACAGAATTTCCAAGCCAACCTTGGGCTGATCTAGCAACAGATTTAATGGGGCCTTTACCTTCAGGAGAGTATGTGCTTGTTCTAGTTGATTATTACAGTCGGTACTTCGAGGTAGACATTCTGACAACAGTGACATCTGCCAAACTTATCGGGAGCTTGGAGAAGTTTTTCTGCACCCATGGACTGCCGCAATCGCTGAAAACAGACAATGGTGCACAATTTGTATTTGAAGAATTTGAACGTTACCTAAAAGAGAATGACATTGAACACAGGACCTCAACCCCATTATGGCCCCCAGGCTAACGGGGAGGTTGAGAGACAGAATAGAAGTCTTCTCAAAGTCCTTAGAATTGCCAAAGCAGAAAAGAAGAATCTCTGGACCGAGCTGCGAAAATTCTTGACAGCCTACAGGACGACGCCGCATAGCAGCACGGGAGTTACACCAGCGAAGCTGTTATTTAACAGAGAAATCAGATCAAAGATTCCCGAGCTAGGAAGGTCTAAGTACACTGACAGCGAAGCAAGGGACAAGGACGCAGAGAAGAAACAAAGTAGAGCTGACTACGCGGACGAGAAAAGAAGAGCTCAGGAAAGTGGCATAGAGTTGGGTGATCATGTCCTGTTGAAACAAAAAAAAGAAAACAAGTTATCGACCACGTTTGAAGACGTGCCTTACAAGGTTAGCAGAAAATATGGAAATGAAGTCATAGTAACGTCTCCTGAAGGAGCCAACCTGCGAAGAAATGTAACTGAAGTAAAAAAGTACCTGAGAGAGGCTGATGCCACGGGTGAACAAGTCACTGAAGATGGCGTTACCGAGGGAGATATCACTGGGAGGACAGCAGAGCCACGAGAAAGACCAACCAGGGAGAGAAAGCTGCCAGATTATTTAAATGACTTTGAGGTCTATGGACTGTGTTAAATACTTGAAACTGTTACTCTAATTCCTTACAAAGTTGAACTTTAGATTACTATGTTAAAAGATTGAACAGTCTATTTGTGCTGAGTGAACAGTTTATAGAAACTCGCGTCGAACAGTTTGTTAGCACGTTGACATTATGCTTTAAGATCATATTCTCAGGGAAAGAGGGGTTGTAGTGTATGCCGGGATACCCCAAAAGATTATTATGGACTGGATGCAGAAAAACCGAAACGTCGGAGACGAGTCACATGCAGTTGTTGTGTTTGGAGAATAAAATCCGGTTTAATCTGTACTTAAATGTGTGTTAGAATTCTACAGCCGGTTGCCTGATTGGCTTCGCAACAAAAGAAAAGTCATCTCTCTTGACACCGCCAATGATGATCTTTGTTTCTTTCGGGCTTTGGCTGTTCATCAAGGCATTTGTATAGACCGGAGTACTCGCAGAGCCAGAGAGCTCGCGCGAAGCTTCTTTGCTGCTCACCCGAGATTTCGGCCTAATGGGAATATTGTCACTCTGCAACAGTTTCATCTACTTGAAAGGCACTTTAAACAAGGGCTTGCCGCTTATACTGTTACAGATAACGGCGACTTCGTTTTGAGTTACACACCTTCGCGCTATGACAAGGTTGGACACCCCGTGATGACTGTTGGTATCTACGACTCTCATGCCTTTCTGATCACTGACATAAACAAAGTCACAAACACTACACTTGTGGCGAATGTTTGGCTAGGTTCACACGGGCCGATAACCTAGCGCGCCACACTAAGACGTGCACTCGCAGTCAAACCAACATTGCCTGCCCTGGAAATCAGATCCTTGCTCCCGAGTCAGCTTTTGAAAAGGCGTTTTATCCAGAAGCCAGTTTTGGTATCAAAGCAACTTGCTGGCTAGAGTATGAGGCGTGGCAGAGTGGTATACGTATCCACCACCACAGATGCGGTCATGGAGGTGAGCGGACCATTGCAGGCTACAAAGTTGATGGCTATCATCCAGAAAGCAAAACCGTGTTTCAGTACTATGGTTGCTACTGGCACGGTTGTCGCGAGTGCTTTCCATCACCCGAACAAAGAAACCAAGTGATCCGGACTGATCATAAAGGCAACACAATCACAAGAGAGCAAGCCTTTATAAAAACTGCACAAATCAGTCACGGTATCTGCACGATGCTTGGCTACAACTTGATTGAAAGGTGGGAACACGAGATGCCACGGCCATGGTGGTATGATCGAATCCCGCCTAAAAGAAACGAAACGTATCCACACACTATCGTCTACGACTTCGAAGCTTACCAAGACAAGACCAAGACAAGTCAGCCGACACGGGATCTCTCCTACGAAAGTGAGCATGTGCCTATCTCAGTCTACATTGCTGACACGTTGGACCCCAAGCCTGAGTACATTTGCTCAAAAGATCCCGAAGAGCTTATTCGACTGTTTTATCTATCTCTGGAGCGCCGCAGCGAAGCAATCCGAGAAGATATAGCCCAAAAATACATGCCGCCAGATCTTGAGGGGCTTTCCAAAGACCAACAAAACCTTATCAAGCAATGGTGTGAACAGGTCCCAGTGGTCGGCTTCAACTCAGGCAGATACGATCTGCATCTTATCAGAAAGCACTTTGTTTCTCGTCTCGGGCAAGAAAACCGTGTCTTTGCTGGGGAGAAACAGGGGCAAATCATGTTCATCAACACGCCCTGTTTCAAGTTTCTGGACGTCACTAACTGTTTGTCCCCAGGCATCAACTACGACAAATGGGTCAAGACGTATGGCGCTTCACAGACCAAGTTCTGGCTTCCATACGAATGGTTTGACAGCGCTGACAAACTTGACTACAAGGGCCTTCCGCCATACTGGTGTTGGTACTCACAACTCCGAAACCGCTTTGTTCTAAGCCCAGAGGAGTACAAAGAATGCGAGTGTGTTTTCAAAGAGATGGGGATGAAGAACTTAGGGAATTGGCTGGAATACTACAACAACCTCGACGTTACCCCATTTCTCGAAACCCTCGAGAAAATGAAAGCGTTTTACACCAAGCTCGGTATTGACATTTTCAAAGACGCTGTCTCCTTGCCTGGGGTTTCGATGCAATACATCCTGCGGGGCACGCTGAGAGGCCGTAACCGCCCCCCACTGTACGCCCCAAGCGCCGAAGCCTATGCAATGCTGAAAGAGGCAGTGGTTGGAAGCCCCAGCTTGGTGTTCACACGCAAACACATAGCCGGCGAAACCCGCATTTGCTCACACAAATACGACCTAGCACGCATCACCAAGCGTATTCTCGGGTTTGACGCAAACTCCCTGTACCGTAGCACCATGTTGCAAGAAATGACCTGTGGAAAAGAGGCAGTCGTGCACTATGAAGATCCAGCACAGGCAGCGAGAGCCCTAATCCCCAAGTTGCTCACGAAGCAGTGGTTTGGCTTTGCCGAGGTCGACATTTAAGTCCCCTGGGATTTGTGGGAACACTTCGAAGAGTTTCCACCCCTCTTCATAAACTGCAGCGTGGGTGAAGAGGGTGTTCCACAACACATGAAAGATTACCTTACGCAAAGCAACAGAACCCACTTTCCAGACCAAAAGTTGCTAGGCGTGCTCCAAGCAAAAAAGATGCTGCTATACGCACCAATGCTGGAATGGTACTACATCAACGCTCTCAATATCACCGCCGTCTACCGCATGATCGACTACATGCCCCAAAAAATCTTCGACTGGTTCGTGAAGGAGGTTGCAAACAACCGAAGGAAAGGCGACGCTGAAGCCACAAAAGCTTTGCTCGCGGAAGTGTACAAGCTTTTGGGCAACGCTGCTTACGGTAAGTTTATCGAAGCAGTTGAGCGACAGACAGTTCATGTGACTCAATGCGAGAGCTTAACAGATATGTTCTGTGCATATATTTAGCGGCAAGTCTTTCAATCTTGAACTGTAGTTTATAAATAAGTGTTAAATTTATGTGTGACATAAAAAGCAACATCCAACAACCCTGTGATGGATAATACAATTACAAGTGGTATTAAAAGCTTTAAAAGACATACTAGTGCATTATAAACCCTCTGGTGCACTATTTTTTTTTCAACCTCCCGTAAGCGGACACTTCCCTTCATCCTGAGGGTGTCCGCTTACAGGAGGTTCGACTGTATTACAGGAAACCTAGATGGGCTTGGGCTTGTGAAGTACAATTTAATTGTTGTATGATTATATAGTTATTATAAGCAACCACCAATTGAAAATGTTTCGGCCTACATGTAAGTGTAAGTGGACCATTACTGGGGAGTGGTGCCTCATAAAAGGTCGGGCCACAGTGTGTTTAAACGTTTAGTCCTGTCAACCATGAGTTTGTAATCCTAGAGGCCAAAAGAAAATAGCAAGGACAAACATATTGAATTTTAAACGGCCGTACTAATGGCACCATGTATAATTAATTACAAGAGGTTCCATCTATTGTAATCTGACTGAGAAACTTGTACTCTAATTCACCAAAGACGAAGACAAGGTCGACAAACACCTGCGCTCGGCGTGGTTTGAAGATCTATAAGAGATCGGGGATGCATACAAGATTGAATTGCGCAAAAACAAGGTCACGATAAACCACCCCTTCCAGGTTGGCATCGTCGTGTATCAGCTTGCCAAGTTGCATATGTTGCAGTTTTACTATGGCTTCTTGGACCACTATCTTGATAGAAGAGACTTCGAGCTTATCCAGATGGACACGGACAGTATGTACTTCACCCTTTCGTGCGACACTCTGGAAGAAGCAGTACGGCCAGACCGTTTGGAGCAGTTTGTCTTGGGGCAAGTGGAGCAGCAGAGAGCCCGGCTTGTTCAAACTGGAGTCTGAAGGCACAAGAGCCATCGCGTTGTGCAGCAAGTGCTACTTCGTAGAAGACGAGCACACCGACAAGGCCAAAATGTCCTCCAAGGCCATGTCGAAGGTGCAGAACAAGCTTCTATGGCAAAGATACGAGAGGGCTCTGGATGGGTACAAGGACACGGCCACAGAGGTTTCAGGAGGCACAAAGGTGCTATGTACAAGTACGAGCAGCGAAAGCTGGGCCTTAGCGCCTACTATGACAAGTGCTGGGTGTTGCCAGACGACATCCACACAGAGCCTATAGAGTTTCACACTGGCGGCAACTGAGTATCTGGCGGTACAATCATCAACTCCTCACAGACGAAGCCCCGCTTGGGTCCATCGTAAATATAGTAGGCGACCGGCTCGTTTGGTTTGGTAACACCGTTTTCAATGTTGTAGACCTTCATCGACCAGATTGGATCGGTTGCCCGCCTACCACCACCCTCAAGCTCGCCAGGCTGATATAAATATCTCACACTCACCCGGGGAGGGAGCTTCTTCTCCTTATCCCCAACTGGTCTCGAATAGGGGGTAGAGGGCTTGCGCAGGCTTCTTGCCAGTGAGTCTAGTCACTTCATTATTCAGTGCTGATACAACATCTGGCAGTCTTCATACCCATTCAGTCGATCTCTGGCCGGAGGGAAGGCGCATTTCAACCGCATACTGGTGTCCAAACAGGCGTTCAGCCAGGGTTTGGTTGAATCTTTCAACTATCGCTTGGTCTCTGTGGATATCAACGCGCCCGCGACGAATGGCTGTTTTGTTATCCTCCATCTCTTTTGTCACAGCACCCATAAATTCACGCCCATGGTCGACTTGCAATAATTGTGGCCATTTCAAAGGCCCGCGTCTGTAAATCTTCTGGAATGCCTTCGCAACCTCTAGAGACTCTTTCGAGGTCAAGGGCTCTGCTGCTTTGTAACGGCTAGCCACATCAACAACCATCAAACAATATTTGTAAAGCTTTCTCCCATGAGGAAGTTTGTCGTGAGGCAAAAAAAGTAGATCAGCTTGATGCACCGCATTGGCGTGAAGACATCGTCTTCACAGCGTCTTGTTCAACAGAGATCCAGCAACTACGTTGGCCCTGAGAAGAACCTTTGTCCATGTTTAACTGATTTCCAGCGTACTTTTAGACATTACCAAGTCGAATGGACAGCAAAACAGCTTGAAAACCAGTCCAATATGGCGTCGAAACAGAAACAGCTTACCGGTAGTCGTGCATCGCCTATGCATACTCGAGTCGGCTTGTCATTACTTTGTTTTGATTGGATGCCGAGGCTCTCCCGAGGCTGCCGACGGTTTCATAGATCTTCTACCGCTCTTGATTGGTTCTCAAACAATATTTCATTGTTACTATCGGAAAACCGAGACAGACAGAAGGACAGAATTCTAGATTCTCGATTCTACACGATTAGTAGACTGCCTGCCGGCAGCAATCAAAAGAAAGAGCTTGAAACAGAACATCAAAATAAAAGAAAACAACTGTTACAGTTTCAGAAAATGGCAAAACAAGCAGAAAATTACAAGAAGACATCAATAAACTCGTGGTGGATAATGATAACATAAACAGGAACATAAACGAACTTAGTGTAAAAATAGACTCCAAAAAGACACTTGACAAACTGAAACAACAAAAAGAAGAGCTTGAACAACTAAACGCTGAAGACAAGGCAATGATAAAGGATGAGGCCGCTTCTACCTCTGACAGAGCAGAAGCGCAAGCCCATGTTGATGCGCAAGAAGAACTGGCAAGAGTCGATACACAAATTGAGGAGAAAGAAAGGTGCATGCCTTTGAGAGAGAGGATCAAAAATATCTTCAAGAAATATGGATGGACCTTGCAAGCGGTTGTTCTGGCTGCTGGCATAGTCAAAGGGGCTGTGACGCTTTCTGTAATGAATGCCCTGAAAGCGGGGACTAAGGCTGTTGGAAATGGGCTTAAAGAACTGGGGAAGAAGGTAGCCTCCATCCTGCCCGGCCTCATCAGCTCAATCGTGAGCTTTATTTCAAAGCTGCAGGGCAGGTTATCTCCTTTCTTGGCGAGCATGCCTGGCTGCTAATCCTTGCCGTGGTGGCCTTCTTGGTTGAAAAGACATTGAAGAAGCGTTAACGCATCCAGAGAACAAAACCTGCCAAAGCAAGCGCACCAGCGGCAATGAGTGCCTTGTTTACGTGATGAGGCTCGATTTTAGTCCCTTTAGGGGCCGACCATTTAACTTTTGAGGGGGGGTGGGTGATTTGGAAAAAAAATTTCCTGCAAGCGCTTGTCGGAAGAAAAAAATTGCATGCAGCACAAATGGAATAGAAAAAAAATTCTTGCAGTGCTGTAAGGAAGAAAAAAAATGTTACAAAGCTATTTTATTATTTAGACTGAGAGCTGTACAAAATCACCAGCGAAACTGCAACTATTCTTCTCTTGCTTCCTTTTAAACTCTGGATTTGGTGGTGCTGCAGTCTGAATTAATACTTCATATATGCAATGTATTACAATGTTATTAATATTGACATATCAAGCAATCAGTGTCGTTTTCGGGTTTTCTGTGGTTAAGAATCTCGGGCTTCCTTTTTTTTTCAGTTTCTTTTCGGTCAGAAATCAAAATGGCTTTAATACCTAGTACATTCCTTTTATATATGGGGTAGTCTTTAAGGCTCCATGGAAAACGACACTTTTAGGGACATTGCTTGATATGACAAGCAGTATTATAAAAGGAGGTAAATTCTTCTATTATAAAGAATCAAGTTTTAATACACAAAGAAAATTAATTTTGTTCATTTTTAATATTAAACTGAAACATTTTCATATTAAATATATAAATTTTTTGATGTGACAAATTTTATGGTGAATTTCTTTTTCCAATATATCTATTATTTTTGCAGTGTTAGTATAAATAGCTGTATATTTGATGAATAAAATCTGTGCTGCAAAATAAAACTTAACAGCAGCAATGAACGTCATGAACATAATTATCTAAAAACTGCCAATGTCCAATTAGTAACTGAAACTATTCTATGATTGTCAAATATGCAAGGCAACTGTAACATTTAGACATTCAATTTTTTATAAAATGTATAGAGGTTATTCAGCGTGAAGTTGTGTAATATGGCTGAGTATTTTGACGAGTCAGTTTTTATTTTTTTGAGCCTTTAGGCGAGAAAAAATAAATACTAACGAGTAAAAATGCCCAGCTGTATTACACAACTTTTTGCTGAATAAATTGTTTACTATATGACAGTAATCTTCTCCTAGCGCGCGGTCAGAATAGTGTAATAAAGTGTCATATTTGCACTCGTTTTGATGCATATTTGCAGTCTAGAATGCTATGTCGAATAATAAATATATATATATTATATAATTTTTTGATGCAACAAATTCAATGGCAATTCTCTTTTTCCAATAAATCAAGTATTTTACGATGTCATGTTAATGTGTTAAATGTCTATAGCAATGTCCTTGTCATTTTGATCTTGTAGTGTTTTATAGAGCTTGAAACAATAAGAACCTAAAATTCATTCTATTTCAAGAGGTTCATCTGAGTTTCCGTTTCCTGTTTTCTTTCTTCTTGTTCTTCTCTGTATTCTTTCCCTTTACTTTTGCTTGTGCACATTCACCATACTTGGTTTTGCATTTCTCAACCAGCTTTCCCACATGAGCAAGATGACCCTCCACCATTCCTTTTGCCTCACTCAAAGCTTTCTTAAGAGGATAGTAAAATTCATAGGCCTCAGATTTATCTGTTAAAAAAAAAACAAAGGTGTTATTGTAAGAGTGACCATAGAGTTTGTTGTGCGGTTAGCTTTATTATTAAAATATGAATTAAAGTATTAAATTCAAGGAATTTTCCCAAAGATTATTACAGTAGAGATTGTGAGCACTGTGTATGCAGCAAGACTGTAAATAAAATATATGCATCCTCCCCAGTAGCCAGAATTGCCAAAATGTGTATACCCCCCACCCTCCCCCCAACACACACACACACCCCACCATACATACACACACACAAAAAAAAACAAATCCAAGTATTTAATGCACATTTCATGTACGCAAGCCTGTCTGCAGAGTATGGCAGGTACACACGCAAGTTTTTTTCATGCTGTAACAGAAAATAGGCCTAAAACAGCCTTGCATGCACGAGATCTTGTCGAGTTCTGCCATACTCTGCACACTGGTACACAAGCCAAGCTGCATGCCACACCTGTTTTGACATTTCCTGTAGGACCTAAGGCATCTTGAATGGTCATCTCTACAGTTTCTTCATGCCCATTGATTGTATGGCATAGGCTCTCTATGGAGTCCTTGAGCTCAACACAACTTTCATAATCAGCCTTTTTGACATTTTCCTCTGTTAAAACTGCAACAGCTGGGCACCTTTCTTGTAAGTTGGAAACAATACCATAAATACTCTTCTTCCTGTAATATGGGGTCCATCCTTTAGTGTTCTTTTCTAAAGGTAAAAGCAAGGAGATTCGCTTCTCGCGTTCTTTTCTTGCCCATGTCTCACATTCTCTTTGAGACTTGAATTTGTGCTGTTGTGATTCACACATTCTAAGCATAAAATTGTTGCTTAGTATTTGAACGGGATTTTGAGGATTTTTATAGTAAAGGTTTGACCACTTTTTCGCTAAGTGACTTGTTGGAACGATGACACTTTTTCCACCATCGCGAGTTCCAAGGAAGCCTTGGAATGCTGGAGGAAGACTCACAACAACAGCGTTATTGTTGGTCCTAAGCCCTGGGACGCTCGACGATGGCTTTTGTCCCTTCCCTTTCTTTAATAATTGAAGTTTTTTGGTCTTCCACTCGTTGAACTCTCTTAGCAGTCGCCTTGCTTGGAATGTCGTCATCCCAAAGTTCTGCACGGCGTCGTCTTCTTTGTGGATATCTTCAAGGTGTGAAACTGACGTCAACCCACACTCCTTCATTTTGTTGAAATATCCTTCGAGGGCAATATTTCCCAGCCAAGATTGTAGTGTTTCTTCGCATTCCGTTTCTGGTTCTATTTCTAATTGTCGAATGGATTTGTCGCTAGCCATTGTATTGACCAAATGAACGTCCTCGATGTCCGACATCGACTCCGCCATCTTGATAACAAAAGCGCGCCCACTGCATTTTGGGGATTTTTCTTTTTCTAGAATCGCAGGCTCAGGTTTTAATAGTTTAATACTGTGGCGCCAAAACACCAAATCTCAAAGAGTCACACTTTGATCGAAAATGGAGTCTCTCGCTCATGAAAGCAGAACAAAGCAACGAAATTCGTATCTTTCAAAAGGTTTAGCTTGCCTTCGTATCTCTGAATGCAACAAGACGATTTCAGAAGCAAGGGCTAATCTACAAGAAAGGATTTCCCGTTCAACTTCAGCATCAAATGTGAGTTCTTTTTCGTCTCTTCTGTGTTTACTCGATGAGCTCACGCTGAAACGGTGTTTGCCTTTCCATGTTGCGTTTGATGAGTACGCTGCAAAGCTAGAAAAGGCAAATAATAATAATCATAGCGCTAAAGTGCAATTCAGAGATCTACTCCTTCAAAAGAATGGACTGCCTGTGGTAATAATATCGGCACAGAATGAATTATATGTCCTTTTAATAGAGAGACCAATTGACAATATTGACTTGTGTAAAGGCATTGATTTTCTGCTCGAAGAGAGTATTAGTGACACTCGTGATGCTGGTATACAGAAGCAGTCTCTTTTACTTCTGGCTTCACTCTTCCCAATGCTGAGGAAACTTCTCTCAACTTCGATGGACTTTGCAATAGTTTATTGCATTATAAGTTTGCTGTTGTCAAAAACTACAATCAAGATGTTTATGGGTGTGAATGAGGTCTTTGCAGGTCACATATATGATGAAACGGTAAAGTTAGCCTGGGAAGTGGAGCAGAAAGACCAGGAAGCTACTTGCCAAGCAGAGAAGAAACTTCATGATTTGATCTCTAAGATTTCCAACGACATAGAAAAGGATACAAATAAACTTGAAAGGAAAAGAAAGAGATGTGACCCAGATGTAATAAATAATCTAGAGTTTGAGTTGCAGAACAAACGGCAACGCCTTGAGAATTTGAAGTCAAGTACCAGCAAGCAGACTAAAAGATTCAAACGGCAAACATTCTATTCATGGAAATCAGGACTGAGACGGCAACTGGCAAAGAATAAAGGTTCTTCAAAGATTGACAGAGGTGCAGAAAAGGCTGTATACAATGTTTTGTATGAACAGCTGAAGGCCCATGAGAGAAGGTGGGGAGATGAAGGTACTGGATACCTAGAAGAAGGAAGAATTCAAGGAAGAGAGCTGCGTCGCATAGCAAATAACTACCTGAAAACCAAAAACCTCCCTCTTATTAAGAGCAGGGAAACTGTAAGATCTTGGGGCAAACCAAGAAACAAGAGGTCAAGACAAGCAATGCAACACAGAGGGGAAGGTTTGTGGAAAACAAGACGGGCTGAAAAAAAGTTGTCAGATGTGCATGTGAACATCCACTATAACAGGGCTCACATTAAGAATTACACTAGACTGATATTCAAAAATGACTCTCCATACCGAAAGTTTGCCATAAGAAGAGCCATTGATGACAAAGCCTATTTGCGTTGCGGGACCTCTGAAGGCTTCAGTAGGCCGATACATACACCTTTCCAGATTTCATCTGAAAGTCTTCAATTTAAATTACCCTCATCAGATTACCCACAAGACTCTGGATATGTTTCTCCAGGAGTAATTTTGCTTGTAAATGATATGAAGGAGGTTTCCTATGATGGTACTGACAAGTTTGTGAGGGAGGATGTTACAGTAACTGTTACGTGTAAGCCAAAGAAACTTTATCCCAGCTCTGCTACAAACTGGTTCAATGACCTCTACAGTGTGCGATATTTGTTTCCTGAGGAACATGAATTTGAGCTTGATACTGACCCTGTAACAGACCATCAAGACCCAGGATCAGACCATCAGGAGCCTGCACCAAACCATCAAGAGCCTGCACCAGACCATCAAGACTCCAGTTTGCATCAGGAGATTTCATTTAACAGGGAGCAACTGACATGTCTGCTGGTGATCAGGGACTCCCTGTTTCAGTTTGAAATGATGAATTTGAAGGATGACTACATGCAATGTGTGGAAGGAGGTGACCACTGTGAACGGGAGTTGCTACGAATAAATGTTCTGCTGCAGCGTATGGGAATAGCTTCGTCAGTACTTCAGGATTGCACTGTCCAGAGTTTTAGGATATCAGAGCTTAATGATGTAGTTTTGTCCTTGCAAAGACTGAAGGGTAAGTCCATTCTTTAAACTTATCAGGTCTCAAAACTGTATCAAGAAATTTCAATGTTATGACTACAAATTTTGTTCAGACCAGCCTGCATTTCTGCAAGCTAAGCGTTGTCAATAGAAGTTAATGTATTGAATAAAAGTTATTCAACCAAAGGCGGGTTATACGAAGAGTGGATAGCCAATCCACCGGATAAGCCCTTATCCAGCGGTTTAAATCTATACAAAACCTATGCAATGGATAAGTCTTAATATCTGGCCCCAGTTGTTCAAAAGGTGGATAGCGCTATCCACCAGATAAATCACTATCCAGTTGATAACACAAAGGATTTTGTTAATACTTATCCAATGGATAGTGATTTATCCGGTGGATGGCGCCATCCACCTTTCGAACAACCGGGGCCTGGTGGATAACTTTATCCACCCTTTATACAACCGGCCCCAGCAAGTTAATGTCTTGAATAAAATTTATTCAACGAGCAAGTTAATATACTATAAAAATAAAAAGTGTTCAACGAGCAAGTTGATGAATTGAGAATAATTTATTAGTTAAACTTGCTCGTGGCAAATTGTATTTAATAGTTTTTAAAAAAATTAAAAAAAGCCTTAATGGATCAGGGATGATATTAACTCTTGCAGCAGTCTCCAGAAAAAAATGCAATTTTGTTTTATTTTGTATATTAGGTAATCATACAGTTTCGAGTTCAATTTGGGATTAATTTGCACGAGTGAGTTTTTCAAAAAGCTCAAAATTGCGGCGAGTGCAACTTGAGCTTTTTGAAAAACTCACAAGTGCAAATTAATCCCAAATTGAACGAGAAAACCGTATGATTACTTATTAATAATTATACATGAAAACAGTTGCATCCATTTTTGTTTGGAATAGTTTTTTTTTTGCCAAAATTTTTTTGGGAAATTTTTTTTCTTTTTTGGGGGGCAAAAAAGAAGAAAAAAAATTTTTTTTTTTCGATTTGTAATTTGCACTGGTGTTACACTTGAACTGCACTGCTCTTATCCAATCAGAATCGAGTAATTTTTTCATGTATATTATTAGCTAGGTTAAATAACATTTGAAAGTAATTGTCATCATAATTTGTTTCCTATTAAATAAACGTGTATCTGTACAAAAACATAATGATTGCAGAAGTTGTGGAATGCTGCTCAAGGGACAACCTGAAAGAAGTTTTAGCTGCATATTCAAATACAGAGCAAGTAGTGAAGAAATGCCGTTTGTATCTGGAGTCTCACAATCTTCCTCAACACAGGTAAAATGTTTAATGTCGATTTTCCCTTTTCTTGCTCTCGAGGGAGCATCAGTGAATCCAGCATTGCCTATTCATAGGAGTTGAAGATAAATTGAAAGGATATGTACATTTCTACAAAATCTTTCCAAGCGTATAATGTTCCCTTAATATGTATCTTAGACCCATAGATATCCAGACAAGTGATGCTGGCCCAGGTGTGTCATCTCATGAGAGGCTGGTTCAAATTAGGATGGCCGAATATTTCCAAGTTTTCAATTTGGATTTACAGGCTCGCATTCATTATGCACCTAATGACTCAAGGTCACACATTGCTGAACAGGTGATGAGAAGCTTGAATGAAGCAACTGGTGATGGCCGTTCTATTCCTGTTCCAAAGGTGCCTCTATTTGGGGGCCTTGATCAAGATCAGGTCTTATCACTTACTCAAGATGAGTTTAATGCCCTTGAATCCAAGCGCCAAGAGGAAATGTCAAAGCTGTGTGCAGAGGAAGTAGAAAGGCGGTATAGAGGGAAGAGGTGCTTGGGAACCTCTATACATTCTCGGTGCCCAAGCTATTCTCAGACTGCCAATTTCTTCTTCGACGATGTATTTATGAAGAAAGTACATGATTCCTCACAAGCTAAACAGAGGTCTTGTGCAGGTAGTGCCTATTACTTTAAGCAGCTGCAGTTTGTACAAGATCATTATATTGTACATGATGGTGCTATCGAAGGAATCCGGAATGGATGCTTTGATGGGAAGAAGATGTGTGCTGTTCATCAGTCTACCCTTGGATGCAATTGGAGAGGACCCCCAGTAAAGAGAGTGCCTGCACCTGTTCCATGTCATGAAGGAGACAGGCCTGGGTTTCATTATACAAACCCAGATCTGTTTTCAGATGCTTCAGAAAAGGAAAGCAAGGTTGATGAGTTTTGCCCTAGGGCAAAACTAGAAGAGGCTGTAAAAAAGGTTGGCCCCATTCAAGCAAAAGAAAAGGAAATATGTGTCAAAAAGTCAGTGTTTGATGAAAATGATACCCTTAACAAGCTTATGGCGAATGTAGATGAAATAGTAGAACGTTACACAGGGGAAGACCTCAGGAGGGCAGTGGAAACTGAATTTAAAAGGAAGTATTTCATGATGCTAAAGGCACATTTTGCTAAAGGGTCACGTGCTGCTAATAAAGCAGATGAGCTTTCAAAATCTGTCGATGAAATTGATTGGAAGGATGCTATAGAGACAGGAAAAATAGACAAAATGTATGTAAGCCAGCTCGATCTTTACTTGGAGAAATTTGCAGGATTCCAGAAGAAGGCGCTCCATGCAAAAGGGTTTACAAAGTCATCAAAGATATATGAGATTAAAAAACACTTTTACATCAACCAAGGCACTGCAACACCACATCCTTCATTACCACATACTGTAAGGGCAACTCAGTCACCACAACCATCAGTCCAGAAGACAGTTCCTCAGCCACAACCACCACCTACATGTACATGTACAGCACCACCATCACCACCACCAGGACTGATGATTATTCCTTGGGGAGGTCAGACCATTTCCAATGGAAATGCTGTTCAGCTTATTAACACATGCCCCATAGACAACTGCCTAATGATCTTGTATGCATTGACCACTGAGTCTGCTAAGATAAGCTCCTATTTAGAGAATAGTAATGAACTTGTGTGTCAGATTTTGTGCAGATCACTGGCATTAATTAGAAGAGGAGAATTTGTTGAAGCAAAACTTGAGTGGATGAAAACAGGCTGTCCTATCCAAGTTGGTACAAATGGTATACTTGACTTCTGGGGAAATGAGGAAACTATGTTCACACAGTACCTAATACCCCTCATGAGATCAAATGTTACTTCAAATTGCTCATCCACAACCTGTCCTCAGCTGGGAGTTTCCATAAGATGGGCAAACACTGTAGCTCTCAGGTATTTATGATAATGCATTATTAAACCAGGGCTTTTTTTTTCCTGGCACAGTATTCACTATAGTTGTTACCACAAAGGCCTAATTGTTTCAACATTTTATACAAGTACATATGGTATTTTGAATATAACTTATTTTAATACTTAATGTCCTTCACATTGTGATCTACTGTAGGCTTGAAAGTGGGGTAAACAGTCCCAATTTTTTAATGTTTTTGTTGAAGGATCTTGAAATTAAGTCACTTTTTTATTCAAATTTATTTTTTGATGCAACTAAAGCATGGGGAGAAGGTCAGCGGTCATGATGCTTAATTATCAGACAAAGAGCAAGCATATAGTATATATATTAAATATTATTACTCATACTGATCTGTTATTACTTATACTGATCTGTTTTTTATAGCCTTCAGAATTACAGTCTTCCTGGACTTACATTGCTGGAGTCTATGCTCCAAACATGGGTGATGTGCGCAAAGCAGACCAGGTGCAGCAGACGGTTCCCTTCCTCTTCTGTTCCCATTGGTGCACCATTTTATTATGGAACAACAACAGTGCCTGATGGAAGAGGGGGCTACATGTAAGCAGCTATGTTTTAATTTCCTTTTTTGAAATTATTTCAGGCAACCAAAATTGATATAGGGAGAAAACCTTTCTTTTCTTTTTAACCCTTAGGTTGGTGCAACATGCCTACTGTGATGGGTTGCGTAATCAAAGTAATCGTCAGTTTCCAGATGGTGCTCCTTTGATACTCGTGGTTAATGTGGAGTTCATTGCTGCTTCTGGTTCTCTAGCTACAGAGAATGATTTTCCTCAGCAGATCAAGTTTCTTGGGAGAAGGTACATATTTCTTGTATTTATCTGTCCACTGAATATCCTTATTAAAATGCTATGGAAATTTTATCAGTAAGAGAGCTTTTGAAATGTGGTGTACTCCTGATTACGATAAACTACATAATTATCATTTTTAATTTGAGTATTTCATTTTTACAGCACAGCATGTTTTGTTACATACATACATACATACATATACTTTATTTCAACTCGAAAATTTAGAGTAGCAAAATATATGCTAATGTATTCGAGTACAATGTTGTTGTTGCTTACAATGTATTGACATTTATTCCCCTCTTTTTATTGCAGTTACACACTTTATGGTCTCACATTCTATGCCAGGCAGCATTATACATGCAAAATTAATTACTGTGGAAAATGGGTGCACTATGATGGCCTCAAAGAGAATCAGTGCCCAGGAAGTGGCCTGTTTTCCCAGCAAAAAGCACAAGGAACACCATCCCATTGTTTTTATGTTCAGCTATGAGGTACTCAATTTAAAAGTGGACTGAAAAAAGGTTAAGGAAAAAGTATTAGAGCTATAATTTTTCACATACATGTATATACAAACCATGATCCCTTTATAATAGGACTATAAAATTTAATTTCAATTCTGCTTTCACACTTTTTTGGAGGTATTTTTCAGTCCACTTTTAAATTGTAAGTGATGATTCTAGTAGAATATACCGTACTATGAGCATTTCTAAACTGCTTTTTGCTATTTTTGGTTATTTTTTTAATTGAGAATCTAAACATTTTCAAATTTGCTTGATGTGCATCACTTTATAATATGACAATATTTTAATGACTTCAAATGACATGAGTGTAAAGAATGACTAAATCCAAAACATAGCAGTGGAAACCTAAGGCTTGTGGGATGTGGCTAAAAGTGTAATGCTCAGAATACTGCACAGAAGTGCACAATGTAAACTGTAGCCACAAATAGGGAACAAAGTCCACATAGGTAGTGGGTATTACCCCTTATCTACCAAACAAATAGATATAAAAAAGGAATTGAGCCCAAGCATTAGCAGCCATGGACAGCTGTTTCAGCCTATAAAGCCCTTGTTAGGCCTCATTAGCATGGCATAGCTGATACTTGGGCTCAAGTATCCCACATAAAGATAACAAGCAGTGAAAATGTAAGGCTTGTGGGATATGACTAAAAGTGTGATACACAGAACACGAATGGTATTTGTACAGCAAAGAAGAGTGATTTTGTAAAGCTTATACAAAATCTTAAGGCTTTGCAGCTCCATATCAGGACTATTGCTACAATAGCCACAATGTAAATGTAAATACATTTTGTAAATGTAAATCAATTTTTGGAAAACTTGGACTGACCCTTCTCGAGGAAAAAAAATGCTGCAAAGAACTGAGAAGGGAAAAAAAATATCCTGCAAAGCATCAAGAAAGGAAAAAAAAATCCTGTGCACCAGGTTTCTAGAAAAAAAATTCTTGCTGACCAGAAATCACCCACCCCCCCCTCAAAAGTTAAATGGTCGGCCCCTTAGTTGTTGCCACTGGGGATGGCACCGGTGTGGGATCTGGTGTTGGGGCTGGCTTTGCGGGCTTATCACCCAAGCCCTGCGCCTGTGCCGCCTCTTTATGTATCGGGTTCGATGGGTGGTTGTTTGGTGGATTGATCTTTGTTGGCCCACCATCCATGGGACGCAGTGAGGACTTTTTTTGTGCCCAGATTAACACCATTGTTTACACCCAGCTTCATCCCTTGCGTTGTCTGCTTCAACTTGTTGTTATAACCCACCACGCTCTCTGTGTTTATAACCAAGTGGGATGGTAAGAGCCAGGTTCCAGGAGCTGCTGCAAAGTCCAAACTCACCTTTGCTGTGTCGATGGCTAGTTGATAATGCTGAACACTCTTTGAAATATCCGGCGTTCTGATAGCATCTTCCATGAGTATTAGGAACTCATCCTATGTTTCCTTTGCTCTCCCACCACTGCCCAGAATGCTGCTATGGACGTTGCCTTGTGAGCCTAGAACACAGTAGACAAAGGCCTCGATTGACTGGTTCATACGAGACAAACAAAAATATTAATACTCAAACTGTCTGTCCGCGCCATTGTCATTGCGAATGAACTGCACAAGGGTTCCATCACTGGCACTTCCACCTTCATCACTGAATTTAGCATGGGCTCCTGGGTAGCTCATTCCGGTGGATATCATGCCACCCCGGGAAATATAGATAAACACATTGCAGAGTCCATGATTCGTGCCGCGTTTGAAACGGAAGTCAGTGCTAGGGGCTACACCGAACTCAGCACAGATCCTGTTGTATGATGCAAATGTCGTATTTGTTTTCTTGCTGATTGAATGTCGGGTCGCCTGGCAGAGTGGAGAAACTCTGTATTCCACCAATTTCAAACAATATGCGCCTTGTTGTGAAATAAACGTGGAAGAGATAAAAAGACTGGAGCTGTGGGGTGATGTCTAGATAGGTAGATGAAAAAAGTATCTTGCGGGAGACTCCAGAGCCTGTTGTTGCACACCATAGGGCAAAATTCAGCTGCTGCAGCCAGTAGCTCATATTAGGCCCAGAAAGCCACCTTTTTGCCTCTTTCCCAGTTGTGTGCTTAATTTGTGCGTTTGTGAAGATCTGTCTGTTGGCGTCACGTAGATCTTTTGCTCTTTGTTCAAGACATCACCGACGCTTGCCACATTTTCAGAGAATGGAACCGTGGGGATTGGCCTTGTGGGGCTAATGTTGATTGATAAAGGAATTGGAAAACCGCCGTCTTGTTGCAAGCCCAAGGCATCTTTCATGGCTTGAGTCCAATCTTTGCGGGGTATTTCTGAAATGAGCGCCCATGAGCCTGGGCCCTCTATGAAAAGCACTTCTCCTGTTGCTTTAAGATGTTCATCGAAAGAAACTTCTGTTTTGAATCTTGACATGTCAGCATTTGGAAAACGCTTTTTGAAGTCTGAGATTGCCTTGGCTTTGGCCGCTGCAGAGAGCTTTGCTGCTTCTGGCGTTCTCATCCAAGCCATGTCAAACATGATTGTATATATAATATTTTTATAAATCATATATATACACAATGGTTGTGTTAACAATCATAGCGTCTTCGAGCCCTCACACAATCTACTTTGATCAACCGCTTACAAAACCGAGTTACATTCGGCTTATCTCGTGCCCGATTTGCAATTCATGGCATAATTTGAAACAAAGTGGAGTGTTATCTTTAAGGCTGAAGGATGAATGTTTTATGGTAAAACAATCGATCCAGGGCACTACAACCTGGATACTCTGCAAACTTATTTGCTTGACTCCTTTCAAAATAAAGAACCTCTGAGAATATCTAAGAATACGCCTTCACATGGATTAATAATTAGAAAAACCACTGACGCCGAAAGCTTTTATTTGACTAACAGCTTAAATAAGCTGCTAGGCCTTAGTGAAAATGATGCAACTCAAGTTGAAGCTCTTTATATCAATTGGCTAAACTCGCCATCCAGCTATTTCATCCACTGTGATCTGGTCGACAAAGAACAAAACCTACTCAATGGGAAGCCTTCATCAGTTTTGGCTCGGTTTGATGTTCCTGGGAAACCCTTTGAGAAAGTTTTCTATGAATCAACACAGCAAAACATCTTGCGTGACACCTCGTCTGGTGAATATGTAAATAGCGTGTCTCTATCAGTGAAGGATGAGAATGGTGACCTCTTCAACTTCAACATGCCCTTTGAATTTGAAATAGAAATCAATTAAATATATATATATATATCCCACCATGAGCTCGGCTAACGTTCTGCCTCCATCGGCTCAGGAATATAAATATACTGAACCGCTCTACCCAGACTTAACAAATGGCGATGACTTTCGTCTAAAAAAAATCTCTGACTTACAGACAGAGCTTGAGTCAGAGGCTAGCCACTATAGGCAGGTTGCGAAGAAGTACAAGAGAACCCACTCCGTTGTTCACGGTTCAGCAATTGGCCTTGGTTTTATCTCTGCGGGCTTATCTTCAGCCACAGTGGCCACAGCTTTGACTGGGTTTGGAATTGTCGCCAGTCCGGCATTAGCTGGAATCGCTACTGTTTCAGGCTTTTCCTCCGCGGGCCTTACTGCATTCAGTAAACGACTCAAGAAAAGGATCACGAAACATGAAAAGATCTACACGCTTGCCATTGCTAAACGAAACTCTGTCAATGACTTGGTTTCAAAGGCTCTAACAGATAAGAGGGTCAGTGATTCAGAGTTTACAATCATTCTGCGTGAGGTTGAAAAATATCATGAACTCAAGGGATTTATCCGCTCTGGTGAAACAAAGGCTACACAAGGCGGACAAACTCAAGCACCAGATCTTGACAAGATCAAAACCGAGCTTCGCAATGAAATCAAGCTAGAGTTTTAAAAAAAGATCAATCGTCTCACAGCTGTGTCCAAGTCAGATTTGAAAGATTAAACTCTGGTTTTAATCTACAAATCTTGAGAGAAAAATCACGTTAATCCCTATATATAACGATGTCGTCTACTCTCAATGCAATAGTTGCCCTTCTACATGAGGCAAATAAAAAACACGATGAGTTACACCAGAAGCACCAAGAGTTAAAGAACAGCTACAGAAGTCTTTATCAAGACTATATTATGAAGCTTATAAAAAAACTTCTTTGCCGAGATTGCAAAACACGATATGAAAAGGAGGAAGAAGACGGATGCGTTGAACTTTGTAATCTTTGCAGCGCGATTTTTACCAATTGAACATCCTTCATCATCTTCTACATGAAGGCGCTTCGAACTTCTGAAATCTACAGGCGGTTCAACGCACAACTGGCTGCCGTAAGACAAATGGATAGAGATAACGAATACGAGACTCAGCTCTCTGACTTGGATCTAAAACACAAACAAGTCATGCTTCTTGGCCTAGCGGCTACTGATTATACAACTGAACTGCACCGCTCGCTTCTGCCAGAAAGGCTTCAAATCATCTTTGAGGCTTTGAGTTCTAGAGGAGAAGATGAAAATGAGCGGATCTATAAGGAAAACAAGTTTGTCATCATGGCAACACCACGGGGCCAAAAGCTTGCATCAGCTGCAGTGGGCCATTATTTTTCACTCAAGTTGGATTCTTCAGAACTTGTTTGCAAAAGATGCGCCCGCATCGAAATACTTGATGGAACGGCCTATACCCATGGGCAAGTTTGTAAAATCAACAAAAAAATACAAAACTATTTGACTGCAAAGTATCCCTTTATCCGCCGTCTTAACCGCACTCAGAAGTGACGAACTCGTTTTATCAGAAATACACCAAGCAATGGTAAAATGGGGTTTGCGACCTACAACACTTTCGATGAGTGTCTTGCAACGTTTACTGCGCCGTATTGGTCGTAGGGATTTAATTAAATACTCTACCACACTGCTGCATTTCCTTTCCAGTAAGGCAATCCCATGGCTTACAAGTGAACAGCTTGACCAAGTTCACCACATCTACTCTTGCATTAGGGGTTTCCTCCCAAAAAGGATCTACTACCCCTTTCTTGCCTACAAAATCCTAGATCTAATTCTACCGTATGGGCCACAGTGAGAGCTTTTGTATTACATAAAACTCCAAAGCCCGGCAACAAATCTAAAGAACGAACGCCATTGGATGAAGGCTATTAATGCTGTGGGCGTTTACCCTTTTTGAGAAGATAGGAACGAAGCTCTAACATTGCATCGTTTACTAGAGAGGAGGGCAAGACCTCCCAAAAGGCAGCGGCGCCTTTTTCCTGATAAAGCTTCAGTAAACGAATATTTTCAACAAGATTTTGAACCTCTTCACTAGTATCCATATCAGCTCTAGCATAGCTGCTTGGAAGTTTGGTTATTAGGCTTGTAACTATATAAGAAAGCTTTCATAACTCTACCTCCAATATCAACCGGCTTTCCTTGGATTTCAACCCAGCAATGCCATCAGACCATTTCTCCACACTGTTGAAACCCCTCGATCACCTCTGAGGTGTATCCTTCTGAGGATAAAACTTCCAATGTAAGTATCGAGGATTGAAGACCACTGCATAAATACCAGCACCGGCAAGTAGGCTATAAACTTTGTTGTGAAATTCTACCACGTTTTTTGGTAGTGAAAGAACTATCTTGTTTGGTTTTTCAAGATAACTAGGGAGTATATGCTGAAGTTCTTCGGGTTGTTGCGCAGCCTTAATTCTAATTTTTTCTGGATACAAACGTTGACTTTTAATACCTTGCTTCAACAGAGTTTTCCTTCCACGAACCATCGTTTATACAAGGGGTGAGCGTTTCTTCAATTGGCAATCCCGCGGCACCCGTTGGTCAAATAGGCTTCCGGAGGGTGTAGTTTTTGTTTAAATTAGATAGAGGCCTTTTGGTTGTTTTCGTTCTTCCCCCGGTTCGGGCGGTCGATTTGTTTCTTCTGCTAGAGAGTTCTTTCAGGTAGTTGAAACTGCTTTCGGGCGGTTTAAACCAGTTTCGAGTGGTTTCAACTGCTTTTCGAGTGGTTGAACGGAAAACGGTATTTGAGATTAAACGATTTCAGCTAGTAAAACGCTTCACTTCAAGTAGTATTATAGGGAGGGCCTCAAATACTGAATTTCTCTAAGCTGGCGATTCTAGCGAATTAATGGATTTTGAACAATTTTTTTTTTATTGAAACACACAATGAAAGACTTTACAAAACAATTAAATGACTTACGGTAACGAAAATCTACTACTTTAGCTACCAACGACTTAGTTACTTACAATACACTGAGTACAATACAATACAATTACATTGTTTGTGATATAGTTACTTACATTATTTACAGTTCAATTACTTAATTACAGTATATACAGTTATTTGACAGAAAATAATTACATACCTAAATCATACCTATTTTCCATTTATTCATTACAACAATTATTAACAAACTTAAACCCTAAAGAGTGCGCATTCTCTGAAGGGATGTAACTAATATATATAGATAGCCCAACCCTAACAGCGTCGCACTTTGAACAAGCTTAACTAAGGTGAAACTTAACTAAGGTGAAAGGTTGGAAGCACAAAAATTAAGATTGACGAAGGGGCTATTTTCAATTTTAGCAATTCTCAAAAACAGTATTACGCGACCGTCTGCACAGTACATTTTTATAGACCGTAAAAAAGTTCACAAAAACAACTTTTCTCTGTCTAGAATAAATAGTACCACTAGTTTCCGAATAAAATACAGTTTATGTTTGTCAAAAATTGCCCGAGAAACTGATTTGAAAATCAAAAATTGCAAAAATACACAAACATATTTGCATATTAAAAGGCGATGCGAGTGAAGATAGAACTGTACTATAAAATCAAGTCTTTTTTTTTTTTTTTTTTATCCCTGAAAGCTCGTCTTTTTCCACTAAAGCGGCTTCTGAGTATACCTTAATTAGTATCCCTGTCTTGAGTAGCAAACCGCGAAAAAATGCAGGAAAATAACGAGTTTAATTCTCCGCTAGGCACAAGAAAACAACTAAAGTGTTCCATTCTAAACTATCGAAGGCCTTCTGAAAATCAATAAAAATTAGGATGCCAGGAATATTTTCCTTGTCCGTATAATCCATCAAATAAAAAATTGATCTAACAGTTTCTCCAATATAACGATCTTTTATGTAACCTGTTTGGTTGTGATGAATTATATATGGCAACACTTCTTTTATTCTTAAAGCAATTACTTTTGAAATAATTTTGGCGTCTACATTAAAGAAATTGGTCTCCAGTTTTCGATAAAGGTTCGGTCTTTATCTTTTTTCTCAATTAGCGTGATTACGGCTTTCTTTCTTTCTTCTGAGAGCTGGACATCTCACCATATTTGTATGTCTCCTTTATGCAATCTATAAAAGAATCACTTATTACGGGTAGATCCCAACAGGTCTTATAAAACTCTATCGGGAGTCCGTCATTTCCAGGTGATTTGTTGTTTTGAAAGCTGTCAAGGACATCTTTACATTCCTCAAGGGAGATTTCACCTTCACAGGATTGCTTTTGTTCCTCAGATAGTTTAGGAATATTAAGTTCATTTAAAAAGGTCTTTACACTCTCTTTATTTTCGTCCGAGGTTTTAGACTGATACAAATCACTGTAAAAACGTTTTTGCTCATTGAGAATGTCAAAAGGATTCGTACTAAAAGACCCGTTTAAAACTAGTTTCCTTATATGTTTTTTAACTTGATTTCTCTTTTCAAGATTAAGAAAATATTTTGAGTTTCGTTCACCGTGTTCATGCCAACGAGCTCTTGCGCGAATGATAATACCATTAGTTTTCTGTTCATAAAACCATTCGAGGGTTTCCTTAATTTCATTTAAATGCTCTCAAGGTTTTCAACAGTTGGATTGTTCTCATATGCAATCTTTAACTTCTCGTATTTATTTTGTAAAGATTTTTCCTTTTGGATTTTTTCTTTGTTCTTTTTCTTAGAATAAGCAATGCAATGTGCTCGTATTTTATACTTTATCCAGTCCCTGAAATACAGCGTTTATCAGATAATTCATTTTTGCCAGTTGTTTTCCATTCTACTATGTTTGATTTTAGCTCATTAATATATTCTTCATCTTCTAGAAGAGAGACATTCATTTTCCAAAAACCCGGTCCTTTCACATTTGTTTCTATGTCAGTAATAACCAGATCAATTAATAATCAATCAATAGCGGGAATTATGTCGGTAGATTTAACAAAGTCTTGTAAATGTTTGATATTAACCAATAGTCCAGGCGACAGAATACTTCCGGTGATTTTTGACTCCAGGTGTAACTTTTTAATTGTGGATTTTTAATTCTCCATATGTCAACTAAGTCAAGCTCGCTTTGCAAACATTCAATGTTGTCTATGACCATCTTTCTTGGAATCAGTATACCACCTCTTTTGTCTAGCAAAATGTTTAAAGGGCAGTTGAAGTCGCCCCCTATTATAATGTTTTCTTCGCTATCGAGGTCTTCTTTTTGAAGTAGTTCATAAAGGCTTTTAAAAATTTTTGTTGCATTTCTGTCTTTATTCGGAGCATAAATATTGATTAGCGTATACATTTTATCCTCAATATTCATTTTTAGTATAATAAATCGTCCCATAGGATCTAATTGTCTTCTGGATTAAATAGTTAAAGCCATTCCTAATCAACACAGCAACCCCACAGGAATTCGGACTGCCGTGCGAAACAAACATTTTGCCACCCCATTCGTTTATCCATTGTTTTTCGGTTTCTTTTTTAGAGTGCGTCTCCTGAAAGAAAATTACATCAGCCTTTCTTTTCCGACACCATGTGAAAAGTGTTCTTCTTTTTTGAAAGTTATTCAAACCTCTTACATTCAAAGAGATTAATTTGAATATGTCTGCCATGTCTTACTTGAACTATGATTTTTCAAAGTTATTAATTTATTTTTCCTTGATCTATTATTGCAGAAGGAAGTGTTTTGGTAACATTGTAAATTTTGGAGCGAAGAGATTTTGCCTATTCGTAATAAAAAATTAAAAGATCTACCACAAGACAAACACAAAATACCTACAATTATCATTATGACGAGCCTTCCAACCACCTATGGACGTTATTTACATTATTAAAAGTTCATAATTTTGGCGTAATACTGAAGTTTCTCCGTCTCCAGACCTCTGTAAATTTGACCATCTACAATCAACTTGTCAACTTTGAAGTGGACCTTCTTCTTTGCATCTTTAAACTTTCTGAAGACTGGATATAGATCTTTATGTATATCATCGATTTCTTTCGGAAAATCATCTGATATCCCAATTTTGGTGCCTTTTAAGTTTTTTACAAAGGACCATACAAATTCCTGGTCCTGATAATGACTAAATTTGGCTATAACTTGCACTTGCGCAGTGCACCTTGAAGAGGTGAGACGTGTCTTTTGCAGCTCCGTAAAATTTTGAAGAAAATGTCCGCTTGAGGAATATATCAACCGCCGATATGGACTAAAAATGTAAGTAAACCATCCAACAACGCAGAAACGATGACAGAAAAAAACTCAGGCAAAAGACTCAGGACAAGTGGTTCACAAACTGATGAAGAAGACCAACATGGAGCCGGTAATTGCGGCTGCACTGCTTTGCATCGCATCGATGAACTTGCGGTGAAGATAGATAAAGTTTTGGCAACTTGTAAACAACTTGGATTTTTGAACAATTGGTTATCCGTAGATCACCCTTTTTAATGGTTAAATCAGGCATTTGAGTGCTCTCTCCAACTGCTTGGTCCCACGAACCCTTTTCGCCACAAGCCGACTGTAAGGAGGTTCGTGGCGAAAAGGGTTCGTGGGATCAAGCAGTGGGAGGAGAGGGCTCAAATGCCTGATTTAACCATTAAAAAGGGTGATCTACAGATAACCAATTGTTCAAAAATCCATTAATTCGCTACAATCGCCAGCATAGAGAATTCGGTATTTGATGCCCTCCCTATATACTACTTATTCAAATCTCCATTAATTTATGTTTAAAAGCAAAACACGTACCATTTCTTGCGCATCAAGGCAGGAGTGTCCTCAATGAAATTCAAGATAACAACACGACTTAATTTGAACACGTTTCATAAACATGTCTCCAAAACTTAAGAGAACACAAAGGAAAAGTCAATCAAAAATTGATATCAACATAAATTCCCATCGAAAAAATGTGATTTATTTTACCTTTAAAGCACTGGATTGCTTGGAAATTCGTTAAAACTCCGCTTCTTTGGTTCTGAAATCCATAATAAAAACAAGGCTTCTCCCCGCATTGCTCCTGCATTGATAATATGAAGTTCCTCGAAGCAAGATTTTATCCCTGAAAGCTCTTCTTTTTCCACTAAAGCGGCTTCTGTAAAGTCGCACACGAGCCAGATGGCCCACACGGCCAGAGCTTAAGCTGGTTTCTGTAGTATGAAGCGACTAGGAATATTGCTACTCCCCCCTGGATGGGATGCTAGTCCATCGCAGGGTTACCCCCAGCATTTTGTTGCCGGTACCCATTTATACACCTGGGTGGATAGAGACAGTGTGGAGTAAAGTTTCTTGTCTAAGGAAACAACACAACGACAGAGACCAGGCTTCGAACCACCGACCTTCAGGTTGAAAGTCCGACGCGCTAACCACTAGACCACCGTGTCTCCACACTAAAGCGGCTTCTGAGTATCCCTTAATTAGAATCCCTGTCTTGAGTAGCAAACCGCGAAAAACTGCAGGGAAATAATGACTTTAATTCTCCGCTAAACACAACAATCCAACTAAAGTGTTTACCGAGCTCACGGCTGTGTGGCCGCATGATAAACAAAGCCTCGGTTCCCCTCGGTTTTCAAAATTGCTAAGATCCCGGATGTTGTGTGCCAACACAACGGGCGGGCACACACACGCCCGTGAAACATTCTGCTAGCCATGACCATGAAAAATGACGGGCATAGGTTCAATGAGTATGGGGCTGCGCAGCCGGGCCTTCAGCCCGGCGAGTGCTCCGCTATTAGAACATTTTTTGGGGTCTTGAGCATGCAAATGAAATTGAAGGGCTCAGAATAACATGGTGTTAAGGTGGCTCGACTGGGTTTTTGAGTGACGATACCATTTAGCTTTGAGAAACTTGTGTACCACCACAAACGATCCAACGGAATATCGATTGCCACAGCTGTGCTAGAGGAAGATTAAAGTTTCATATGAGGTAAGTTTTATGGAAATCGGAGCTGCCATAGCAACGTTATGACGTCACTCCCTGTTTTACATGAGGACTAAGTTTTAAAAAAATTCATCAATCGCTTTTTAATTCGTGACAATTTTAATAAGTGTAGGGTCAATTTTTGATATAAAAGCGAAATAACACTCCAGGCCAGTTCATATTCAAGCCAATATTTCTGAAATTCAAACGGAGCGATTTCCTTGAGATTTTCCCCTAAGGTATTTGGATGGTATAAAATTCATTTAAGACCAAAACATTATTTCATCAAGCCTTGTAGACATAAGTTTTAATAACATTTCAAAATTGTTTTGTTTTTGTTGTATTTTAACACCCTAAAACTTCACTCGAAATTTTCTCGAAAACGCTTCCATAGAAATTTGTAAAATTTTGTAGACCTTAGGACAAGTACGTCAGGTCGAAGATCCAGAGAGCGTTTTCCAAAATTATCTCTTGATGACAAGTAATTTGGTATTATGTAAAACAGGGAGTGATGTCATAACGTTGCTTTGGCAACTCCGATTTCCATAAAACTTACCTCATCTGAAACTTTAATCTTTCTCTAGTACAGCTGTGGCAATCGATTTTCCGTTGTATCGTTTGTGGTGGTACACAAGTTTCTCAAAGCTAAATGGTATCGTAACTCAAAAATCCAGTCGAGCCACCTTAAGTGACTTTTTGGAAAAAATTAAAATTTCTCCAAATTAGCCGTTTTTTGGCATACAGACTTGTTTCTATGTTGCAAACATTGCCCTGTATGTTTTTCACTGGTTTTGTGCTTCATTTTCTAGAGAGAAAAAAAACAGTCCAAAAAATGCGGTTAGCTAATAAACCTCTCAAACAAACATTGCAGCACTTTATTGTCTTTGTGTACTTGATTCCCCTTGGGATTACTGTTTTCACTGCTTTTTAACCACTCAAGTTGTTCATTTCACTTGATAAAACCGCAAGTTGTTGGTTTAACTGCTGTTAAACCGCTTAAGTTGTTCATTTCAATTGAAAAATGTGCAAGTTGGTCAGGGTTAAGCTTAGGGTTAGGGTAGGGTAAGGTTCTCTTTTTAGGGTTAGGGTTAGGGAAAACACAGAAAAAGCGCAAGTTGTTGGTTTCACTGCCTTTAAAGATCACTCAAGTTGTTCGTTTCACTCCAAAAAGCGCAAGTTGTTTGACGTGTCACTGCTTTTTAACCGCTCAAGTTGTTCATTTCACTCGAAAAAAGCACAACTCGTTTGTTTCACTGCTTTTAAACCTCTCAGGTTGTTCATTTCACTACAGCTAAACCGCTTTTGTTGTTCGTTTCACTTAACAAAAGCATGGAAAAAGCACAAGTTGTTCGCTTCACTGCTTTTAAAGCACTCAAGTTGTTGGTTTCACTGCTGTTAAACCGCTTATTAAGTTGTTTGTTTCACTCAACAGAAAAATACTACTGAACAGTTGTCCGTTTCACTTAAAAAAGGCACAAGTTGTTTGTTTCAGTAATTAACCGCTCAAGTTGTTCCTTTCATCAATAAAACTAAAAAACAAAACACTGCAGCATGTTGTCTTTGTGTACTATCGCTTTAGTGGAGAAAGAAGAGCTTTCAGGGATAAAATCTTGCCTCGAGGAACTTCATACGTTTTTATCAATGCAGAGAGATGCTTGTTTCTATTACGGATTTCAGAACCAAAGAAGCGGAGATTTAAAGAATTTTCAAGCAAGCGAGGGACTTAAAAGGTAAAACAGATTACATTTTTTGATGGGAATTTATATTGATATCAATCTGTGATTGACTTTTTCTCTGTGTTGAATTGTTTTTAAACAATCAGTTGAATCAATTTTTTTTCTTGAATTTCATTGAGGGCAGCTCGAACTCGATGCGCTATAAATGGTACGCGTTTTGCTTTTAAACATAAACTAATGGAGATTTGAATAAAATTTTTCGAAAGAAGATTGTGTTGTCCATTTTTATGTGTTTGTTCATTCATTACATAGATTAAAAAGCAATTTTTATGTAAACAAAACAAGACTTGGATACAGTTCTATCTTCACTATCTTCACTTCTATCTTCACTCGCGTCGCCTTATGTAAATATGTTTGTGTATTTTTGCAATTTTTTTCCAAATCAGTTTATATCGTGCAATTTTTGACAAGCAACAAGTGTATTTTATTCGGAAAGTAGTCGTACTAGTTATTCTAGACGAAGAAAAAGTTGTTTTTGTTAACTTTTTCGTACG